>VXAZ01002624.1:2879304-2895581 GCA_013399875.1 Gymnorhina tibicen | reverse complement strand
GGCCAAAGAAACTTTGAAAGTCTCCTTAGAAACAGCTGCCTTTGAACACAGGAAGGTTGGAGTGGGTACTAACTCAGTTTCTCCCCAAATCCTGCAGTTAAGTAGGATCAATGTTTTTTAATAGTCTTCTCTTTCTAATATTAGTAGAGGATGGGGAAAAAACCCCAAAACTGTTAATTTATGCTGCTTCACTCTGGTTTTATTCTGCTCTTAAGCTCTGCTTTTAGAAAAGCAGGAAGAAAAGGCTTACTATCATTTATGCAAGGTTCAGTGTTAAGATTAAACCACATTAAAGACTGCAATGCCAACATTACCAGTGTCAGAGTCACTAATATCTGCTGAAGTCAGGCCAGACTGTTCTGTGGAATATTCCAGTGCTGCTTCCCCATTATATCCAGCATTTAAGTGGTCCTATGAGTTAAAAAAAAAAAAAGAAAAAGTTTAGAGTATCATCAGGACAACCTCTTGAAACAATGAACTACTACATTTTTAGTGATCACAAACCAAATAAAAGACCAGTATTTCTGCTACCAAATCTGAGAAATCAAGTATTTCTTTGCAAATCATAGGGTTAGTAACTTCTATGTATACACTGCCCATGGTATCTCTCTACATTTGAAAAAGCTTTCTATTAGGCAATGAGGTGATATTTACTGACCCTAATTCTCAACTTGTCAGATCTCGAAAGGAAGCATTTTACACTCAAAATAAAAGATTTTTTTAAAAAATTACCAGTTGAATGATCAGTTTAGAATGCTAACAAGGCCTAACGTGGGAAAATATTTTGGTCTTGTCAACAACTTGTAGGTTAAAAGCTATTTCAGTTAGAATTTCATTGTTTTGTAACATGTCAGCAGCCTCAAAGAAGTACTCAAAAGACCTCCATATGTACTGCCTATGTAGAGATAAGTCAGTCACAAGTAACAGCAGAGAGGGGAAATAATTCCCCTTCCCCTTCTAATAGTGGAAGAAGAAGGAGACCTCAAAAAGAACAGTCCAAAGAATAGGACCAGAAGTTGTATAAGAAAAAAAATTCATGTCACTGATGCATGATTACACGGTGCATGAGGTATAGCCTGGAAACAAAAACGGGATACAGAACAGGAGTGTTAGGCAAGTCAGTAGATATGAGAAAACCTTAAGTTAGAATTAAAAAGGGGCAAAAGCAGCAGAAAAACTTAGATGTAAGGAAAAGCACGGGAAATAAGTGACAAGATGATTTCTAGTTTCTATCAACAACAAAAAATAAACAAGCACCGTTGAACAGTAATATTAAGACTTGTCAACAGAAAAGCTAAAATTTTACCCTATCATCACTACCAAAATTTATGTGTTTAACAAGCAAAACTTACAATACAGTCTCCACAGCATTTTTGTTTTATTGTATCATCTATAATAATAAAAATGCACAATCACAGGAATCTACAGGTTTGTAGAACAAAACCAGAACAAAATCCACATTACTTTGTTTGATGCAGCCTGCTGACGATATTCCACCAGTGCATTTGTGAGAGTCTGTGTAACTTTCAGGATAAATGAAGCATCATCTTCATTCAGTATCTCAAAACTTTGCTAGGGAAAAAAAAAAAAGAAACAAAACAACACACAATAAAACATTTTTCCTCTGAAAAATTGGAGTATCACAATTTATAAACAAACCTTCAGGAACCTTATTTTCTCTATGTCTCTACCCTTCTCTCAGACTCGGCTGGAATTACAAAGTGAATACAGTTTTTATTTTTAATCCCATAAATGGGGGGCAGGAAGGTGGAATAAAAGAGAATCCTAAGAGAAGGAAGATGCAGCTACCCAACACAATCATTTGAAAAGGAATAATACAAAAATATGCCTGGAAATATATAGGAGCTAATGCTTTTCCTTAAGTATTTTGATCTCTTTGCAAGACGTCTGCACACAAATGAATGTGTACAACTTCCCTGAGGCAATATAGTCATAACCCATTTCTCTAGAACACAGCAAAAAGCCAGAATGCTACTGAATTTAAAAGTACATGCTGCCTTGCTTTACACGACCCTTCTTCTTCCCTAAAAGCCTAAGGAAAAAGCAGTCTTGAAGCCGTGAAGCTCTGCTAGGGGAGCAAGTCCTAGCACCAACAGCACTCACAGAGAGGGCTACACGTCACCCTCTTGTCTATACCCAAAAAGTTCTGCTGAAAACACTTTCTTGGGGGCAAAGTAACAGCGCTCCAGGTGTGTCCTAACAGCTCAAAGTCTTCTGAATTAGAAACAAACACCTTTAAACACTCCAGACAACGGAAAAGAAGTAATAAAAACTTAGCATTAAGTTTGTATGAGACAGCGTAACAGTGATTATATGACATTCTTAACACTAATAGTATTTATCTCTCCTGGTTTGCACAAGTTATACTTAATGAAGATCTTGTCAAAAGCTAGCTGGAATAAAGAAGATTAAATTGTGGCAAGGATAACTTTGCTATGAGGTAATAAAAGAAATATAGTATGGATAATTATTGGACAGCTTTACACAATATGAACAGCAAGTCCAAAAAAGATACCTGTAAAATTACTTTCCACCACATAAGAAACCTTTGAATCCAACAACAACAGAAACAATGCAGCTTTTGAAAAAATGACGGTAGATGCAAAAATAAACAGTTTTCACACTTTCCAAAACAGAATATTGTTCCAATCAATTCTCAGCAGTCCTCTTTTCTTCTCAGAGGACAATCATGCTAAGCAAGAAGATGCCTCAAAACAAATTCAAGTTTTATTAACAAGGTGCAACCTCTACACCTAATAATTCCTTATAAAAAAGAGGAAAAAACAATTTTACGACAGTCAACAGTGCCTAAATTACCACACAGTAGATCAGTCAAGCAACTATCAGTAAAGATTTTCATAGAGTTTGTCACTGGTGCTTTTATGAAAATCCCCATTTCTGTGTGCAAGACCATGACTGTTGTTGACACATCTAACAACTGGCAACTGACAGTTTTCCACTCCTATTGTTCGTATCACTGATGTGCATGTGTACATAATACACATGTTCAACAACTGGACAGAATTGTAGTGTTCTGACACTTACTTTAGAGAGGGAATAGGCAGACTTTGCAGTTATGGCACTTTGGGCCAGGGCAGGGGGGGGAACCCTGTTTTAAATACACTACTTGCATTTTATTTCTTAAAAGTCCCTCTTTCCTTTCTACATATCTCCAATATTTGTCTTCATTCTGCTTCCTTCCATTACTGAATTACATCTTTCCAAATTCCTCATTTGAAAATCATAGACCACTTACAGAAACAAAGGAGAAAAAATGTTTAAAAAGGTCATATTACCTAAGCATGTAGTTAAGGAGTGAAGCTAAGATATACTTGAAAAAAAAGAATTTTCAATGCAAGTCATTCCTCTGACAGTAAACCAATACTTTGGCAAAAACAGTGTCTAGAAACTTGAGAATCAATAGATACATTATAAATTCAGTGACATTCATTTTATTCTGAATCCTGCCTTCTGGCAAAATGGTAATCTGTTAGATTACCAGACTGCCTACATTCTGCCTTTCATTACTTGCTGCATTTTAGACTTAGCAAACCAGCGATTTATTTTTCTATTTTTTTCATTTTTTTTCCAAAAATTACTTTGCAAGGTAAGATTTAACACTCACCAAATAACTCAACAGTTCTCCTTGATTAGTGAATTCTTCAGAATTTGCTGCGAATTCTTGCTGTTTAACATAAAAAAAAAAGGAGGTCCTGAGATCTATTATATGTGGTAAATATAAATAAACAATAATAATTATGGTTACTCTAAAAGTCAAATTGTTTGTGCTGTTATGAAATGTGTACATAGGTTTTCATAACAAAGTAGGAAAAAACATTGTTGTCAATAGTTTTGCCTTAGTAACTTGTAGCTAATTTATTCTCAATAATATTAATTTGAGTAAGCAAACACGACTGCCAATCATATATTAATTATTTCCCCAACTCCTTGGAAGCTGGAGTAACCCATTAACAGAAAAATATTCACCTGAGCTTCCTTGTTTTCTTCCTCTGATTGTTCATTGGTCTCACACCTTAAAGTAGAATAAATAAAACATTCAGTTGGCTGATCCAGCAAAAAATGTGTAGCCAGCCAATAACTGATAATCAGTTTAAATTCCTGACACACTACTACTGCAGTAGTTCTGACACACTCTGAACTAAAGGTCACATATTATTTCCTCAGAGAAATCCCAATCATCCCAGATCATCATAAAAATTATTTATGGGGTTTGGTTTTTTCTTAGTGTGATTATCTAGAACATGAGTTCTAAAAGCCAGAGTTAATAAAAAAGCTTGATATTGGTAGTAATAGCTGTAAGATTTTTGTATGCAGTGCAGTGAGACAAGGCTCCTAATTACAGTAGGATTTTTATCAGCCCTTCACAAACTTGCCTTTTAAAAAAATCAACTATTAAAAATTAGTGGTTTACAATGCAGCCACACAAATACTGGGCATACAAAGACTGGTGCGGCTAAACATTCCTATGCCTTATTTGTGCTGTTGTGCCATTACAGCTACTATGTAATGGCACTATATACATTCTATCCCTTTGCAAGGCCAGGAACCAGGGATGAGAGTGGCTGAGTGTTTCTTAATTAACCAAAACCATATGACTGCCAAGCCTAAGCCCTCCTCTGCCTTGAAATGTCTCTTAGGAACCAAAAGTTTAGTAAAAGCAGATGATGAGAAAATAATTTACACCTTCAGATGACTGCTCAGAAACTTAACTACGAAGAAATAAGGAATTATAGAAATTCTCAGACAGATACTGCAGAATCTTTAAGAGGAAACATCCTTTGGCTGCTTGCTGCCAATAAGAATCTGATCCTAATTCTTTTAAGAAATGATATATTGAGTTCCTATCTCTCAGCAGTCTCACAAAAATAAACAGTAAAGGAACAAGCTGAAGTCCTAATTTAGTAACTAACTTCCAAGTCAGTTGCTCACTGAAACACCTGGCTGCTCATAGTCACCCAGGGTCCATCTGAACCAAATTAAAAGAATAACATTAAGTGATTTTCCAAAGGAAGCTGTTCTTAAAATTTAAAAGAACAAGACTGCACAATGAGGATCAGCACCAGATAGAAATAGACCTCAGCATCTCCAGATGTGGATAGCTGAGCTTTTATTTGTTTCCTATTCTTCATGTTTTCACAAACTAGCCCCAATTCAGAACCGTTAGTTATTTGAAAGCCAATAAATAAACACAAAGGTTCATAAACCTGGACTTGAATCTGGTTACAACTGATTCTTTTCCATCATGGTTGCTCCACAGAGAGGCAAGTCCTACAAAAATGTCAGGAACATGAAAATTTCTCTTTTAATAATAAACAAGCAGAAGGTGTTAGCCCTCCATGTCTGGGAGAAAGATTACTGGTTTGAAGTTATAACACATTCCAAGGGAATGTCATTAAGAGCAAAACCAAGTAACTAAATTGTTGGAACAAAAGTCCTGTGTTTGGGTTGATGCATGCATATACCTAACTGAATGCCTTCCTGTGATTCCTGGTGCTGCACAAAGATGACCAATGCTGGAGATGTTCTCCTCACACAAAGGCTGACAGTTCAAACTGAACTCACAACGCTGTTACTAATAAAATGCTCACAAGCAGCAAGCACAGTTTCACCATTTTAGAACACAACTGTTCCTTTAGAACACTTATTGTTCCTCCATGAAATCATTTGTAAAGAAGAAACCCCAATTGTTACAGCTATTACTGATTTTCCCTGCCAAAATCAGTTCATCTACTACCCTAATTATCTGATATGAACCTATAACAGAGGCAGTTGTAAACCATGAGGAAATGTTCTTTTTGAATATTTTCAGCAGCACATGACAATTACACCTTAAGCATAATAGTTAAATACAAAGGCCAGTTGCATCCAGAGCAAAGTCTGAGGTCACTTTACATACACCAGGTTTTCTGTTGATGATAGAAGCTTACAGCTGAGCACAATTTCAGAAGACATGGATTTTACTATGCAAATCCAATATAGACAATTGTCATATACAACATTTTCCTTTAAGTTAATTTAAGTGGGTTTGAAGGTGATGTTTGTTTCTTTTACCTTTCTGAGTCGTTGCCTTTGCTGCTTTCAATAGCATTATTAGGTTCAACCTTCTCATCTGGTTTTGCCTGTTCTTTCTGCCTTTCTTCATTCTCCTCTTGAACATTATTTTCATCTAAAACAATAAAAAAGTATATTAAGTAATGTTTTTCCAATGTTTTAATTTAAAAAATATTCTAAACAAAGAATACTTCTAAAGACAACATCCAATAAAACCTAAGGGTGGAAGTAAGGTATCTTGTGAAGAAATAAAAACAGAACCTAAAAAATCAGTAGAAGTACAATGTTTTCTTCACAAACACTGGGATTATTCTTTCCTTTGCTACAGATCCCAAGGCCATCCACACAACTGTGCAAATTCACCTTTATAACTCAGCTGTGGAAGCTGTATGTGGAACAGGCACATACAGAGTAAATAACTCATGCACTGGTGAAAGTTAAAAAAAAATTAAAAGAAACCATTTTGCCTCTTACCTTGAGTAGGGTCTGTCAGTTTCCCATCTTTATTTTGATTATCTGTTTTTTCTGCGTTACTAAGAGGTGTATCCACATGCTGAACTTTAGCTTTTGAAGGGCTGTCATCTGCATTGAGAACTAAACAAACATGCTTGAAATGTAGCACAAGAGACATTATCTTAATAGGGGATGGTTCTACTACTGCACTTTGATTTCACCCAGCTCTGTTTCTGTGCACTAGTACTTACAAACACTAAGAATAATTTTATAAGCATTATTATGTGACAGCATATTAAATACAAACTACAAATCAGCAACAAAGTTTAAAATATTTTATGCCCTGGTTATAATTACATGCTTGCATTTCTTAAAATATGTAAATATTAAAAATGTAGTAGAATGCCACAAAATCACATGCAAAATTGTACACATTAACCAACAGGTTACAGTCAAGAAATCTAATTTGAATAGGACTCAGTTTATTTCAAACCACTTTCCTAGATCAAAATGACTGTTTTTCCTCTTTGGAGTACAACACTGCCAATCGAGATCATCTCATTACTTCTACTGAGCTATTTTAAGGTACCATTCACATACTGATATACATTAAAATTAAGTACATTAATTTTAATTCAAATCTTTGTTTTTCATGCAATGAGAATGAGGGTCTCATAGCAAGTTTTAGCCATTTCCTCAAGTGGCATGCAGTCATACTGTCTGTCCACCTGGACAACATTGTACTACAATGAGTTTTAAAGCATTAAACTGAGTGGGAAGGTCTCACTGATACCACATTCCTACAATTTTGTGATCATCAATGGCTAGTAAGACAGAAAATTTTCTTCCAGAGGTAAGAGCTATGGCTGTGCTTTAAGAATTCTGTGTGGCTTTCTGAACTGGAAATTAAATACAAGCATAGAGCCCCAACCTGCTCCTTTTGTCCAGTTCACCAAAAGGCTGGTGAGTATCTGGCACTGCAGAGACTATCCTGGTCTGATTTACATCAAAGTAAGACCAAATTAGAAATGCACAATTTGCACCCCACTGAGCACACTTACATTCTTGCCATTTCCTCCTCATTGTTGGAGCACCTGTAACAACCTAAAAATAAAACCCACTTATGTTAGTTATTTTGTTATTTATATTTTAGATATAATTATTCCATAAATATTTCATCAGCATTAATTTTACTTTTTTTTAAGAATATATGACCAGTAGTGTAAAACACATGTGTGTAAATCCCTTAATGCATATTCAAAAAGTCAATAAGTTAGTTACCTGGACACTTATTTACCACAAATAAATTTCTTCTAGAGCTTAAAAAAAAAAAAGAAAATTAAACAGCTGGTTTCAGAAGATATAGCAGTAAAATTAAACCACGTTACACACGCTTTGTTTAAAAATTCCTTAAATCAAGAATAGATTTGCTATGGATATTAAAAACTACCTAGAAAAACAAAAAGGTCTAGAAAATATAGATGGAAGTAAATATTTCCATATCCATGAATATAAAGCTCAAGTAAAATAAACCACCTCAAGTCAAGAAGAAATTTCAGTAGGTCAAATGAAAAAGTTGCTGCCAACAGTCAGCTGCTTTCCTTTTTAAGCAGAGGTTAAAAATGAAGGCTATGCAGACAGAATGGATTTGATAATCTGAAATCTCTCCCTTCTAAGGCATTCATTCTTGACTTGAATTTCCGATATTCCCATACTTGTTTTTTATCAGAAAAGGGCAGGATCAGAGCAGATCAGATCCTGGAGCCTAAGTGTGATGGTATCACACAGGAAGAAACACAGGTATTTTTTCAGACGGGCAGGACATCACCAGCTTTAACACAGGAACCTTGGGAACTCCGCTTTGAAAGGAGACATCTATGCACATTAAGTAGCATTAGCAAGGGATCTTGTCAAGAAACACTGCTTAGCAAGCAGGATGCTGACAGAAATTGAAGTTGATGGAGAAAACAAATTTAATGTGTACCAGGAAGAATAGCGAAGTCCTCAATAAGCTGTCACGAACCAGCATGGTAAAGTACACCTCAAAAAGAAACTTCACCAATATCCTGTCCACATAAAGGTGTTATAAATACTACTGCAGTGTAAGTACCAACAGAGAGCAATACGAAGGTATCTCCACATTAATACGTGTCTAAAGGTGCAGCTCCCTAAGAATTTAAGCTTATGGTGCTTCTTCAATCACATGCACTGCTGATAATCTCATGTCAATCTGCAAATTCCCACACTTCCATCTGTACTATCAGAAATTTTACCTGGCTCCCCTGAGAACTGCTGTGAGCTGCTAATGAAGCAGAAACTATTCAGAAAAGTTATAAAGGGAGTTCCCTAGCAGCAATTAAACAACTTATTTTACACACACAGAGCTGAGAATTGATTAAATATTAGTATATCTATTTTGCATTATTTGTGCACTCAGATAGGGAAATTTTGTCCAGAATAATCCTGGAAGAATTACTAAAATGACAAAAAGCACCTGTAATAAAGGTTAAAAAAGCAAGATTTTCCTACCATCCAAAGCAAATCTGCCCACTGTCACGGAAATTACATTCTTTGTTTCTTTATTAAATATAAAGCTCCTGGAATTCTTAAGAGAAATGTACCTGTACTTGTTTTCTTCCTTCTTTCTTCTCAATTGTTAATCCAACTTGCCTAACTCTTCTGTTCAGTTCCGAGCCTTTACCCCTAACTTCATCAGACTGTGCTATCTCTGGATAATGCTGTCTCTAGAAAATAAATGCAAGTCCTTAAGTCACACAACTCCAGTGCAGTTAATAATCGTGGGAGATAAATCAACTTCTACATATACATAGCAGAACTTATTAAAATGGTTATGCATAGAATCACAGAATAATTTAGGAAACTGAAGCCAAATCTTCAGCTCCAAAGAGGCATGACTCTGAATGCTGGACTGGTTGCATGGGGCTTTGCCCGCTTGGGTCTAAAAAACTCTGGAAAAAGAGATTCCCCTCCTCTCTCTGAACAACCTGCTCCAACGCTTGACTGCCCTCACAGCAAAAAACTTCTTTATGTCAAATAGGAAAATCCCATCTGAATTTATGTTCCTGCCAAGAAGCTCCAAAAAGCATCTGGTTCTGCCTTCTCAATAAGCTCCTCTGAGGTACTGGAGGGTTACTATTAGAGCCCTCTGATACTTTTTCTTCTCCAGCCAGAAGAAACCCAATTACCTTAACTTCTCTTCATGGTACAAATGTGCTTCGGTCCCCTGACTATCTTGGCAGCTCTCCACCAGACTAGCTCAATTTCAGAAACAACTGAACACAATACTCTGGATATGGCCTAGCAAGGATCAAGAACAGGGGAATAATCACTTCCTTTGATCTACTGGCTGTACCCTTGTTAGTATAGCTCAGCTTGCTGTTAGCCTTCACTGACTCCAAGGTACACTACTCGAGCTTGTTATCCACCAGGACCCGAGGCTCCTTTTTTAGCAGAGCAAATTCCAGGCATTTAGTTTCCTGCCTTTTCCGCTACCTAGGGTTAATCCAGCTCAGGTGCATGACTTAAATTTTATCCTTCATGAATTACTATATTTTTATAGTATTTAAGAATTTAGCAGAGATGCAGTTAACAAGTGTAAGATTCAGAATTGCAGGAAACAGTTCCAAGTAAGCAAGAAATATAATAGCTGAAAACACCAAAACTCAGCATGTATGTCTGAATTAATGACCAGAAACAGCACGGTGTTTATGAAAGACATCACTGCAGATTCATAGCAGCACACCCAACATTAGGTCTAAAACTGCCCCAAAATACTATGTGAACTCAGCTGTCTATGACTTTAAGATATGTGGAATATAATACCAATTCTGAGAGACTTTTATGGGAAGTATCAAAATGCTTTTCAGAATATTGCTTTCACAGTTTTGTTAAAGCCCCTCTTAAGCCAATATACTCAAGCAAACATTCAAAGACTGGACAGCCTAATTCCTCTAAACATATTGAAAATAATAATGTGTTTGAATGTTTGTGAGCTGACATGAACCTCAAGAGCTTTGCCAATTGTCATAGAACAAGCAACAGAATTCACATGGCTTGTCTAGCCTCAAAACAGAATACGAGCTGCGTTTTTCCTGCCTGATTCCAAGTCATAGTATGTAATAATCTAATATGTATCACGTTATCTAATATATATCATGTTCATTTATAATCATGTTCCTTTTAAAGCATCTTAAAGATGGAATAGTTTCTTCATGGATCCCATTCTTTTACATTATAAAAAAATCAGTAAAAAATCTACTTCTAGTCCACTTTAGCTACAGATTTCATTACTGGTTGACCAAAACAGAATAAACTAAAAACTCAGTGTCAAGCAATGGACAGACATACACATTATTGATGAGAAGAATTTTAAGTCTATTCATCACAGTTGCATAATTGTAATATAAAGATTTTCAAAAAAGCTTATGTAAAACCTTCATTTTAATTTTTTAAAAATCAAAATATGACTAACAAATTCTCTCCTTAAATCATTACATTAAAACAAACGAACAAACGAAAAAAAGAACTTACCAAGTATGCCAGCCTGTGCTTGGAACCGCAAACATGCATGAACATGTTACTCAGTCCTGTTTTACAGCAGCATAGTTGACATTCATAGAGAAAAGGAACATTGTCTTTTGTTCGGTATTCTATTATGTAATTAAGTCCTGTATTGAAAAAAAACCCCAAACAACTCAGGAAATTTGATGTTTGCTGGAACAAATCATCAATGCTGGTTGCAAAAGCACTGATTTTAAAGCACTGACGTATAAGGAAAAGATTACTACTGCCTGTCAAATACATCAATGAAGACTTTTAGAACCATCAGGTATTTTATCTTTTGGGTAGCTAGACTTTTTGAACACCATAGGTACAAAAGTGATTTTTTTAGGATGCCTTATTTTTACCACATAGGACTCAACAATTTAAAAAAAAGGATCTAAAAAAACAATAGCAACAATTATTTTTTAACTATTTAGAAGGGAATGTATTTTCATATATGTCCCTAGTTGTTTCTTCTGTTAACTCCTATCTCCCTTCCCTCCACTGGATGGGTAGTTAAATTGCAAAGAGCCACACTGATCTTTTAACTTAAAGTTCATTTCTGTCATATCACTTTAGATTGTTTCTAGAGAATATTGTCAACATGAGGTATCTAATCAAATACGTTCCAGGCCAAATCCAGTGATTTAGTCACTAAGATCTGTCATTTCCATACCATTCTATTGGGTACTCAGTGTAACCTTACGAAGATTTTATTACACATTACCTAATTTTACATTTTAAAAAACTAATCCATACTCTTTAAAGGTAAGCATCACAAAACCAATTACAGTTTTAAAAGCCCTTACCAAGCGCAGGTTCTGAATCTTTACACGTATTAAGCTGCTCTTCCAATGTCTGTCCATGATGTGACGTGTCCTTCTCTGGCTCAAGTGGCACTGCAAGAAATTCACATCCAAGTGAATCCCTGCTCATACATGGTCCCACATGACAAATTAAGTCAGTTATTATAAAACATTATCCCCCCAATCTTATTTCCACTCTTTTTAAAGCATTTGGTTTGCAAAAATTAAGTATTATTACAAAATATTACTGCAGGTTGAAAGTACAATGAACAGAAATGAATTCCCAGTGACCTGCTAAGATCTAGATATCACCTGTAATATTGTAACTCAACATATTTTGTTTCTTCCACTTTTTTTTTTCAGGGAGGTGTTGGGGGAGGCATTAAACATTCTTACCAAAATCAGGAAGTTTCCCAGGTGTTTTTGTTTTCTTCCCTAAGCAACTTTCTGTTTTAACGAAAACAAAAAAAAAAATCAAAGAAGAACACAAAAGAAAACACAGAATCCGACAGAAGTGGAAATAAAATTGTTAGTACAACTGAAATAACAATTTGGTGAAATAAACGACTACTTTAGAAAAAACTCTTTGAGCTTTTGTTGACATGAGAAAACTCAGTTATGTTTAGTTTTGAATGTGCTAAGAGATTTTTTTCACAGATTCACAGAGCATTCTGAGTTGGAAGGAACCCAAAAGGATCATCGAATCCTGTGCAAGTCCCTGCTCATACATGGTCCCACATGACAAATTAAGTCAGTTATTATAAAACATTATCCCCCCAATCTTATTTCCACTCTTTTTAAAGCATTTGGTTTGCAAAAATTAAGTATTATTACAAAATATTACTGCAGGTTGAAAGTACAATGAACAGAAATGAATTCCCAGTGACCTGCTAAGATCTAGATATCACCTGTAATATTGTAACTCAACTTATTTTGTTTCTTCCACTTTTTTTTTTCAGGGAGGTGTTGGGGGAGGCATTAAACATTCTTACCAAAATCAGGAAGTTTCCCAGGTGTTTTCACTTTCTTCCCTAAGCAACTTCCTGTTTTAACTAAAAAACAAAAACAAAGAAGAAAACAAAAGAAAACAAAAAATCCGACAGAAGTGGAAATAAAATTGTTAGTACAATTGAAAGAACAATTTGGTAAAATAACTGACTACTTTAGAAAAAACTCTTTGAGCTTTTGTTGACAGGAGAAATCTAAGTTATGTTTAGTTTTGAATGTGCTAGGAGATTTTTTTCACAGATTCACAGAGCGTTATGAGTTGGAAGGGACCCACAAGGATCATCGAGTCCTGTACAAGGGCTGAACCCATGACCCTGGTGTCATTAGCACCATGCTCCAAAAGATGGACAAAAAACATTCACACCAAACAACAATGAAGTTATTTTATGTCAGGCAATTCAATGAAGCAGGCAGAGAGGAAGATCAATCAAGTTCAATGTCTCTAAACATTTCAGGGCATCCAGGAATTTCAGGATATTTATTTCAGCAGCATACAGCTGCTAAATATTTCATCAGTTAAATTTCCCTTACAATTCAAACAAAAATTCCCAGATCAAGTAGGTCCAATGACTATGTCTAACTTGAACAACAACTTTCAAACTGAATAAGAGCAGTGCTCTCTAGAAACCTGTAAACACATTTTGGTGCATCATGAAACCAAAGTAGGAAAACAAGTGTGAACACAGTTAGACCTTCACTCCTTCTGGAACTAGACCAGTTCATCAAGACTCAGGGTAGGTTTAATGATTTATTAAACCTATTAAAAGTATTAAAAATATCTTAATTATGCTGAAGAAAATTAACCCCTTTTAAAAAACAAATATAAAGTATATACAGTATTTCTACATGCTTTAAGAAGCATAGTTTTTTAAAGTATATTTTAAATTCTGAAGGTCTCTAACATCTTGAATTCTTTAGGGTTCCTCAAAATTTTAACGTAGACTAGCTCAATTTCAGAAACTAGCTCTTGTTAATCAACTTTGCATACCTCTTGCTCACATTATTGATTGATTAGGTAGTTATATCATTAAAAAACACAAGACAGGTCTTAAAGCACAAGTCTTGAGAAAGTCTTTTTCTCATTTGTTTCATAAATGACTACACTAGGGTGGGGAGAAAGATGCAGGTATAGAACACAGCAGGAAGCAAAACTTGCACTTACACATGCCATGAGCTTTCAATGCTTCTTCAACCTAAGTTACCAAGTCATCAACCAACAAAGAAGAAAGACACTTAAGAGTCAAAAACCAACAATGCAAAGCTTTCATTATGTATAAAATAAGTTAGATTAATACCAACAGCATAGACTATCTGAGGTGAACAATTACATGAAAATTAAAAGAGAAAAACATCCTTTTTTTTCCTGGAGATTTCTATGATTTAAGTAATTCCATTTTGCCTTTATTAACAGCCATGTATTCTCATGCATTGTCTTTACTAGACATAAAGTCGTAACATCTTCTGATAGGACTAATGCACAAAACCAAGTTCTACTTTGTCGTGGTACACAAGACAGTAAATTAGAAAAACTAGTTAAATATCTGAAATTGTATGTTTCAACACCACATTAAAAACTAAATTTCAAACCCCATATGCTATTGCTAAATAAACTGGTAAAATCAGCCAAAAGGTGCATTCAAAAACTGATCTTACCGCCTTGTGTTTTGCTCCAAGGAAGTGAGTCTGCAAGTTTAGTGCAGAAGAACACCAGATTTTGCAAATCTAGATTAAAGAGAAGTATTTCTAGCATTGCACACAGACCAAGAGAAATAAAATACCACTGATATCAAACTGTTACTATTGAACTGTTGGTATAGGTAAGTTCTACAAAAGTACTACTACTTCAAAGACAAACTGGAGCAGCCTCCTAAAACCGAATTTTATAAGGCCCCAAGACCACCAAAACACAGTGGAATGAACCGGAATCTCCACATCACTTAAGAATGTCAGATGTCTCCAGAACTCTGCAGCTGTCTCATAACACTTTTTGTGTGGGCGTGTGTGGATAGTAAAGACAGATCCAAGATCTTCCTCACACTCTCAACCAAGCGTGAGCCAGGGGCACGGCACAACAGTGACAAGCCAGGACGCCTGCCTAAGGCGAGCCAGTGCCCCTCGGTGCTGCATCCACATTAACTTACTCTGATCAGTTCGGGGCCTGCCTCACTCACTTTGGAAACTTCCCTATCACAGCTGTTTTAGCACAGAATGGGAGCAGACTAGGTTTAAATTCACACAAATGAACAGCAGCAGCCTAAATATTTTCTTCTCTAAAAATCCCAATATGCTTCAAAAAAAACAGCAATAAACCTGACAACCAGAAATTAGGATTTTTTTTCTGAACAGGAGCTGCATTTAATCATCCACTTTTAAAAGAATGCCTTTATTTAGAAATATTATTAAAATTATTCATTTTAGTAAGTTGATTCTTAACACACATCCAAGTCAAACATGACGAAGACAGCAAAATAAGTTTCAGTTCAGCTGCAGTGCTATTTATCAATCTTGCTCGAGAGAAAAAAAACCCACTTGGTTTAGTACAACTTTGTTCCACCAAAATCACTTTGTATTAGTTACAATTTTCAGTAAGTAATACTTACATTGCAGTAAAAGGGGTTTACTTGCTTCTTTATTTCATTTTCAGGGTCCATATTCAGTCTTTAGATGATAAAAAAACTCTAGGAAAATTGCAGAAAGATTGCAAACTGTTGTTTTAGCTTCACAAAATTATTTACATTTTTGTTCCGCCTATATGAGGGTTGGGCAAATTCCAACTTTAATTTGTGCCTCGCCTTGAGTTATATTCAACCTTTAAATCTCCAGGCTAATGATCCTATTTTCAACTCGAGAGCAAAACTACAGCATGGAAAGAAACAATTGTTCTCCGAGAACTTCCCTCGGGAAACATTAACGTCACCAGAAGATTACGCACACCCTGAAACAAAAACTAATCCGGACCATTTCAAGCTTCCCCCTTCTTTCCTGGGATAGGACTGCGCGCATGGGCTGGGACAGATGACACACACACTGGGAACAGCCAGCACGCAGTGCCCGAGGCGTGCCTTGGGAACTGGAGGCACACGGCAGGGTTTGGGAAGAGGGACACGCTCCCACCCAGACCGCGGGGGCGAAGGAGGGAGGGAGGGAGGGAGGAAGGGAAGGAGGGAGGAAGGGAAAGAGGGAGGGAGGAAAGGAGGGAAGGGAGGGCCCGAAGCTCAAAACCCCACGCCAAGAGCGGCGCCACGCGGGAGAGCGCCCTTCCCGGCACTTCCAGCCGCGCCGGGGAGGACACAGACACTTGCTTTCGCCGGAGCCGGGGGACGGCCGGGCCGCCGCTGCACCCAACTCACCCCG
>VXAZ01002624.1:2862332-2878724 GCA_013399875.1 Gymnorhina tibicen | reverse complement strand
GGGCCGGGTGTCCCCGCGGCACGGCCGTGTCTCCCGCGGGAGAGGCCGGCGCCGCGCCGCCCGTGTTGCGGCGGGCGGGAATCCAGCGCGGGGTTTGCGGGGAGCTGGAGGGAGCGGTGCCGGCGACCTGCGGGCGGGGAGGTGAGGGAGGCGGGGAACGAGGGAGGGAGGGAGCGAACCGAGGGGCGCTTTGTTACGAGCAGCGAGCGGGGCCGCAGGGTGGGGTTGTCCCCGGCGCCGGCGCCGGTCCCCGCGGGCGCTGGGTGACAGCGGCCGCCCGCCCGCCGAGCCTCCCCCGCCGCCGCGGCTGATGCGCCCGCACCCGCGCCGCAGCCTCCGCGCCCGCCCCGCGGGGAGCGGCCGCCTTTGTGGAGCGGGGACCTGCTCTCCTTTCTCCTTCAAGCAGAAGAGGAGCTAGCGAGGAGATTAAAAAAAACCCAAGCTCGAGTTAATGTTTGAGAAGTTCGGGTGCGGGAGAGTCTGGTAGGATTCCTGTATTATGCCTATTTTTGATGGATTTCAGGCAGTCGTTCGGAATAACAACCTGCGTCCATTACCTTGCTTGCGGGAAGTGCTTTGGATGTCCTCCATAGGTAGCGGGATGACCCGCTTTAAATCTGTCTGTGTATATCTATAGTGTAATATGATATAGATGTATATATATTTTAATACATTTCCGTGTATAGCTGTATAAAATCCGACAGGAGAAATTTGGGCAAAGTACTGTGAATTTTTACTAGTAGGTTATCTTGTTTGTTTGCTGGATGATCCATGATAACTATTCATTTGTATTAAAGCATGGGCAGAAAGCACCCAAGGAGGTCCGAATTTTAAAAAATCTGATTAAAACACATCTTCTGTATAGATCTCATTCGTATTTGCAGTGTGCTCCTAATTACCTAGTGATTTCAAGTCTCAAGGTAGGCAGGGTCAGGCCTGGAACACTGATGGAAGCTCAGTGAGGAAAATCTAACATTTGAGGAAGAAGAACACTGTTTACTGTTGGGTCTGTCATTCAAATGAAATATAAACCTGTTGTGACTAGTTTGGGTCATTGCATTTCCATGCCTTTCTTTCACCCTCAAACACTGGATGAAAAGGACAGAATTATGATTGATTTCCAATGCTGTTAATTACTATGTTTAAAGCTTCACCTACAATTTAAGTTTTATCAATCCTTGAATATTTCTGGGAGTAATTCTGTTGGCACTGGTAAGTGAACTTCATTTTTACCCCACAAGTGACCACAGTTTGCTAGCAAACGCTTTTCTTTGGTTTTGGTTAGTGTTACCTCAACATTTAGGATAAATCTTCCACCATAACACTTGAAATGATTTTTTAAAATTTTACTGGGCTTCTTAGCAATTGATTGGAGCTTGGGTGTCTGTTTAGAAGTGTGCAAGCAAAATAATGCATGTGTGTGATGTATTTATGAACATGTGTGCATTTCCTAACTTGTGTAATTTTTTTTCAAGATATTCTTCCAGCAGATCACAGCACATGCCTTATAGTCTTTAAAAGAAGAACGCTGCACAACATTTCACAGTAAAGATGAGGAGCTGAGAGAGATTTCTGTTACCTTAAAGCTGTAGAGGTTTGTGTGAGAGGACAAATACTTAGGACACTGCTTTGTTTTAGGGCAAGTTGTGAATTGAGTCATGCCAGGAGAAGATATTTAGGATAAAGTGCTTTCTTACTGCATGTGTGTTGGAGCCTAGGCACCTGTAAGAGTGGGAGAAGCTTTCCAGCCTTTGTTTCTTAGAATTTACTCTGCAACTGTCCTCAAGCGCCCACACAAATCAATCCGGTTTACTGGATGAGCTATACACAGTACAATACTTTCATTTCAGCACAGATTCCTACCTGCTAAATTATATCCCAGGCATATGTCCTGGAAGGACTGCTTAGCCTCGAAATGGAAATTCTGTGGGCTTGTGAGAGTCCTTTCTCATACTCTGCAGAGGAGCCAGTGGGCTGCAAGAAGGTGATTAATATGCATAAAGGAAAAAGAGGTGAATATAAATATATGGTGGTGTTTTGATGCAACTTCTCAGTATTCTAAGTTCTCTGACATCTCAGAGTGCTTTCTTGTTCACCTAATTGCAAATGGGCTTTAATACATTGAAGAAAGTAGGCTAAGCATGTAAGAGCTTGAGAAGAGTCTTCCAAAACTCTTTTCTTCTGTGTATTAAACTGCCCACACCAGTTCTTGAGTTCCTTTATCCATCCTAGATCATGATCCTGGCTTCTTCACAGAAAGGACACAAGCACAGTGTGTACGTTTAGGAAACAAATAGTAGGAATGTGATTAGTGGAAGGAAAGACCAATATATTCTTCTCAGAGTAGGACCTATATTTCCATTCTTAAATGTTTAGTATTTGAACTTACGACTGGGGATCTCAGATGTTACCACAGTAAAAATAATAGAAGTAAATGATAGTGTGGTATGAAAGTGATACTTAAGTTTGCTCCATCCATGAAAGATGAGCTTTTATTCTAGTACATAATTTGTTAATAAATCAGGAGTCATATTTGGAAGTGTTTTAGATATTTACTGACATCAGTTGATCTCTGCCAGTCTGTGGAGCTAGATTTTTAGCACCTGGAATCCAGAAGTCCTAGTAACATTGTTTAACTTTTTGAACATAGTCTCCAAAGTTCTGAAAATCCAGTTTTTCTAAACAAAGGGATTTTCTAAACATATAATGATTTTTTTGTCTGAGATTCTCTCACCTTTTCAAAACTAGAAGATTTACATCCATCAGTAGAAGGTAGAATCAGTCCTTTCTGATCACATGACGTCTCTGATCCTGTTTTTTCAGGATCATAAGCTACTGGGTCTTGAAACTTGCTGGTGGGACTGCATTTCATCCCATTCCTTGGTGGAATTGAGGTTAAAAGAGAGAGCCAATATTTAGTCCCAAGAATTTCATTTCAGCAGCTGTCCAAAGCAACTTAATGGTTTGGAATGGTGCAATAAGTATGTAAGTAAAATAGATTAGTATATAGATTCTATTCCGTTATAGGTCTCTTTTATTTTACATGTTTTCAGAGTGGTTTCATGGAGCAAACCTGCCAGATTTCAGTATCTTTGCTAGGATGTCAATTTCCTGACTACGTTTTTTTTTTTCCTAATTTGTGTTTTATTTAAGGAACTCCTGAAGCAGCTATTCACTTCTTTTAGACCTGGACATTGTAATGACCGGTACACAATGAAACAAGTTTCTTTACGTATACCTAGTTTGTTCTGTGGGTTTATAGCTGTTTAAGAATTCCTGTCACCAGTGTGGGGGGTGACTTAAGTTTTCACAGACCATAAAAAAAATCTTGATACAGTGTGACAGAGGAAATACTGAACGAAGAAACTGTCTTCCTTATGCTCAGCCACCCAGCTCTCTTCCTTCTTCCTCCTTTTGCTTTCGTGTGAAATAAAACTAGCTCTTCTGTGAGCAGTAGCACTATTAAAGTCTGTTTTCCTATGGATCTTTCCCTTAGTCCCCTAGATCCTGTCTGCTGCAAAAACTTCAGCTTTCCCATGTCCTTGTGACACCAGGACTTGGTAAGAGAGAGCAGAACTGTGACTATCCAGGACCCACAAAAGTGCCAGCTGCCCAGTCAGGGCGTGCCCGGAGATAACCCAGTCAAGCACTGACAGAAAGTACAAACCAAATGTTTGCTGCCTTTTTCAGTAGGGGTACAACTTAGCTGCTGACTTGACCTAGACTATTACTTATTTCTGTTCATTTTGCTTCAGTTTTGCTGTTCCAGGCTTTGTTCCACTGCGTCCTCTGTTCTTTGACTCCTTTGTGTTGCTGCTGTCATGGTTTAACCCCAGCCGGCAACCAAGTGCCACGCAGCTGTTCGCTCACTCCTTGCCCCCAGTGGGGTGGGAAGGAGAATCAGAAAAAAAAGCAAAACTTGTGGGTTGAGATAAGAACAGTTTAATAATTGAAACAACATAAAATATAATAATAACAACAATAATAATAATTATACTTGTAGTGAAAGAGAGAGAGAGGAAGAAAACTCAAGAGAAACAAGTGATGCACAATACAATTGCTCACTGCCTGCAGGTCCCGGCCAACTCCCTCCTCATTTATACACTGAACATGATATTTTATGGTATGGAATATCCCTTTAGCCAGTACAGATCAGCTGTCTTGGCTGTGCTCATTCACAGTTTCTCGTGCACCTGCTCTCTGGCAGAGCATGGGAAACTGAAAATCCTTGACTTGGAATAAGCACCACTGAGCAACAACTGAAACATCAGTGTTATCAGCATTATTCTCTCTAAATCCAAAACACAGCACTGTACCAGCCTTCAGAAAGAAAATGAACTCTATCCCAGCTGAAACCAGGACAGCTGGGCTTTGTCATAGTTTATGGGCTACTTGAGAGAGCTGCTGTTTTTATGTCAGACTTGGGTTCTCATTTTGATATTAACTTGTCTGTTAGCTTTCTTTTTAAATATAAGTAGTTACATTTACTGAAAGAGATGAGAATAACTGTAAGTACTAAGATGTTTGGAGGAAAGGAACTACAAGGATGGCACAAAGAAAGTCCTAGTGCAGTGGAGTTAAGGAAAAATACATTGAGAAGAGGAAACCTGATGGTGATATCTAGCGTATTGTAAAGGAATGTTATGAGAGAAGTAGTAGAAACAATGGGCAAAAGACTAGAAAATTCATTTTGGGAGAGTCCTAGACTGGTAGGAATATGAACCAACTGTCTTATGTATGTTGTATCGCTGGGTTTAATGATTAAAAACAGAAGAAATGAGAGCTAAGGCAGCATTTCTGCCCAAAATCTAAAAGTAATTTGGGCTATGCAGTTACAGTGGGAAGGAATGGGGAGAAAACGGTGAAAAGATAACAGAAGCAACAATACATCTTGTTGCACAGTCATATGTTGTTAACTCAAGGCAACACTGCTTTATTCCTTTCCTTTTTTTTTTTCCCCCAATGGCCAAGAATTCCTGTTCTCAACTACCCTTTTCCTATTGACTACCTAAGTCCTAGACTTGAGAAGAGAGCCAGTTGCTGATGTGGTGTAAGTGTATAGCAGTGGCTGTACTGAGTAAGGCCAAAACTCTTTTTAGCCTGGTTGTTGGCTCCTGAGAGTGACCAGCAGCACAAGTGCCAGGAAGTGCCACACACACAGGGCCAGCAGTCAGGGGCGAAGGACCTGCACCTTCCACGTGGTTGGTTTCTGTAGTTATTTCTTGTCTCCTTGCAACTCTTGTTGCTTCTCAATACTGTAATACAGGTCAGGATCCTGCTGCCTCTTGGTTATCAGCCGGGGGGAGGCTGAGCATGGGGGAGAACCAAGCTGACAGGTCTTTAAAAAGACAACTTCTTACTATCATTGCTCATACAGTTTTCAAATATTGTAGAGAGAGGGGAGAAATTAGTTATACACAATCAGCAAGGACAGAAGAGGGTATTTTGTATACCAAAGGAAACCCAAACCTGCTGAAGGTGGCTTTAGACTTACACTTGAAGCTAGTGAGGGCTGGATTTTGGAATTTGTTCCTCAGTTCAGGGCTTGAAAAACTTTCTGGGAGTGAAAAAGTACAATGAACAGGAAAACAAGATATTAAACTCAAGATACTAAGTAAATACTGAATATTTTGTATCAAGACAAGTTGTAACAAAGACAACTATTCATTAAAGTCCATTTCTGGAACTGTGTATCCACTAAAGTGGCAACACAAACCAGCATGTTATTATATTATATCTTAACTGATCATTCCATTATGTACTCTAGAACTACTCAAAAGCTATTCTAGAAAATAAAATTAATCAGAAGCTATGCTTAGGAGGTGGTTTTTTTGCTGAAACACAAGTTTCCTGATACTGCAACCAGTTCTAATTTGTGTTTGTTTTGTTTTGTTTTTTCTTTTTTCTTTCATCATTGTTTTCATAGGAATTTTGACTTCTTGGAGAAACAGTAGAAAATGCAAAACGAAATAATAAAGCCTGCTAAATACTTCTCAGAAGTGGAGAAGAGCGTGCTGCTTGCATTAGTAGAAAAATACAAATACGTGCTTGAATGTAAAAAAAGTGATGCGAGAACTATTGCTCTGAAACAACGCACCTGGCAAGCACTGGCTCATGAATATAACTCACAGCCCAGTGTGTCGCTGCGAGACTTCAAACAGTTAAAGAAATGCTGGGAAAATATCAAGGCACGGACAAAAAAGATAATGGCACATGAAAGGCGGGAGAAGGTAAAAAGAAGTATTAGTCCACTTATAAATACTCACATCGTAGGGAAAGAGAAGATTGCCAGCATAATGCCTGAGCAAATGTACTTTTTGCAGAGCCCACCAGAAGAAGACTCTGAATATCAGCCTGATGCTTCTAGTCAAGGTATAAATGTTGCTGTAATGATGCAAGTAGTATTGCTTTGTGTGTGATTTTGCCAGTGATTCTTTTTCAGCAGTTCAAATCTCTCCACTTAGCTGTGACTGCTGGATATACAAAAGTAATTTCAGAGCTATGATATTACGAGGCTCTGTGTATTTCCCTAGGCCTCCGGGAGTTAAGCGGGTGTGAGGGTTTTCACAATTTTTTTTTTCATCTGTTTTGTGGCAAGCATCACAGTTTCTGTCATGCTGGCTTTCCAGAGAACAGTCCCAAGGATATCTTTATAATTTTTAAAGTATCATTTTGCTGGTTAAAAAAAAAAAAAGTCATCATCAGCAAATTGATACACAATTGCCTGCTGCAAGAGTTCCCCGTAGGTCTTTCCTCCTTTGTTTTCAAGGACTAAAAAGAGTATGTAGAGCCATATTTCACACTGCAGTCCACACTGGAGAACGACTTTTCTGAAAAAGCTCAGCACTACATTCTTCTTTTTTGGCAAGTGTACACAGAAGGAATAATTCAATACCAGAAAGGGAGGGTGGCTACAACAGTTTCTTGCAAATTTTATTATGTCAGGATCTCACACAGAAGACTTGTCCTTGCTCAAAAGACAACAGCAGTTACATTGTTAGATAACATTCTTAGAATGTCTCTTTCATAATTGTATTAACATAATTAGTCATTTGGATTTGGATAGGAATGTATTTCAAGACCCTCATTTGTGGCAGTAACTATTCTGTTCCCTGAGTAGTCCTTTATTTCAGAAGAATTGGTAGAACCTTCTCAAAGTTAGAATAATGTAATTTTTTCCTAAAAATGTGCACTGCTGTGTTTACGACACCTACAGCAGAAATAAGGAAAGAATAAGAAGAGTTCTTCCTAGTACTCCCTCAGTCTTTTGATATTCATGTTGATACAGCTTCACCTGACACTCAGATCTTTCATAAAAATATTGTAAGTCACATATGGATTTAGCTTAAATGGCTGCATTAAGGTTTAGCTCCAGGCTCAGCCACCTAAATTTAGGTGTCCACTTGTGTCTACATTGACTTTAGTCTTCTGAACTCCTACTATAGCCGTGGAGGTCTTTCAGCAGAGGCCCAAGTGGTTCTGTTCAGCCCATTATGCCCTTAGTATTCTGTAGCACAACTGCAGTTGTGCTATTATGTAGTGGCTCCTGCACTTTTCTACTGGAGCACAAGGTTCAGATGCACTATCAGTAACACATTTCTGTTTCTTGAAGGCGGGGAAAAGAACACTATAATCCTTTTCTTTCTTTTGTTTGCAGAGTCATTTGTTGTGTCAAACAGAGAACTTTGTGATGAAGACAAAGAGCTGGTACATTTTCCAGTGTGTGAAGGTACCTCCCAACCTGAGCCTTCGTGTTCTGATGTCAGAATAGCAACAGATAAGAACTACAGAAGTAAAGCATCTCAGGAAAGTGCTCTGAAAAAGATGCATGAGGAAGAACATCATCAGCAAATGTCAATTTTACAACTGCAGTTAATCCAAATGAATGAAGTTCATGTGGCAAAGATACAGCAAATAGAAAGAGAGTGTGAGATGGCTGAAGAAGAACACAGGATAAAAATGGAAGTGCTAAATAAAAAGAAAATGTATTGGGAGAGAAAACTGCAGACCATTACAAAAGAATGGCCTGTATCATCGTATAACAGACCCTTTCCTAATTCACCTTAGAACACAGAAGGGCAGAGAGTCAGTCTGATTCAGCACATTTATGAGTAACACGCACTGGAAAGAGGGTTTTCTACTGTGAATGTACAGTGACAGGATAGGTGCCTGGCTGATAGTGAACACACTATGACTCTTAATGTTTAGGGAAACAGTGGTATAGTCCACCAAGAGGAAAACTCTGTTGTTCATTTGTAGGTAGTTCTGGTTTGTTTAACTCACAGACATGCACAGTGTTCTAAAATGTGAACATATTTTCCCCTCTCAGAACACCCTTGATCCTTGTGAAATTTAAGGTACTCTGGGTATTCTTACATTAAGAAAACTTAACAGCTTTAAATACCAGGCTGTAGTGTTTGTTTTGATTTCTCTCTCTTCCTATCTACCATTTCCCAAATGAAGGCAAGGGTTGGAATTGCTCTCTGCTATTGAGACAAAGGTGATTGACAGGTATCAGTTGGATCATTATGCTGAGGCTTAGGGAAAATAAACTACTTAATACAGTCCGTAACTTATTCTTCCTAGAAGATGTGAAAATGAAGGAAGTAGCAAGAGGGCCACTGTAGTAACAGCCCTTTCCTTCTGAAGAACGGTAATATTTCCCAGCTGGCTGGCTGACTGAGGGAATGGTTGTGGACTGGCCCTCCAGTTGTTTGAGCCCTGACACTTGAGAAGTTAAGAAGGTGACTTCTTCCTCAAAAGCCACTGTGCTTGTTCTTTGATTTCCAGGCCCATCTTGTATTGAATACCCTGTCAGGAGGGTCAAATGCTGCTTGCTGCCAGCACTGTGTGCTGTTCACCTGAAGTCATTCTGAAGGGAAGAGCTTTTTAACAATTCATAAAGCTCTCAAAATGCAGTGAGCCAGCCAATCCATTGGCAAAGTCTCCCTCTATTTTCCTATGCAATACTTGATGGTGTAGCAGCTAGCTTGATTATCTCTCCTTAGCCACAAGAAAAGACTAAGACTCACCCTCTTTTCTTTCTCACAGGGTGGGAAGCAGTTCAAGGCAATCATTCCTGTCTTGAAGCACTGTTCTGTTTTGTTTTGTTCTGTCCTGTGCGTTATGGTGGTGTGTTTCTTGCCTTTGCTGTCAGTGAGGGGTGATGGACGTGATTTGCATGAAGGCATTCACATGAAGGTCCCCACAGGTTTTGGACATCCAGAATAGTAGATGGTAGGAAAGCACAAATAAAGATAATCCTTACCCTGGCAATCATTTATTCTAGTGGGGCAAGAGTTAAGAAAATGTGGAATGCGGAACCCTGCAAGGATTCTTAAGAACTTCTGGTGTGGGAAAACCTGTTTTACAGGAAGGTGTACAACCATCATTTGAAGCAGTGAGAAAAATGAACAAAACCATACATTTTCATTGAAAAATCTGACTATTGCATTATTCAATAAAGTATTTTCAGATCATGACTCATGAGGGCAAGTCCATACTGTGAGTGATGTATTCAAAGTAGAGTATGTTACAAAGCATACATTCTCAGTTACATTCCTATCCCTTTCCCTGGATGCTCTTTCTGGCGGAGTGAGTTCCTTTTGGTTTTGTTTTGGATTAAGTAGGGTTTTGTGGGTGTGGGTGTGGGTGTATGTTTCTTTTTTTTGACCTGCTTTCACTGCTGCTGATTCATCTTTGCGAGCGCTGCCATTATCAACCACAGGGCTCACTGTGGTTAATGCTGTGGTACCTGCGCTGCTTCCTTAAATGTGCTAACACCAGCATCACAATGGGAGCTATTCATTACAACTCGTTTTATATGGCAGAGAAAAAAAATACACTGGGCTGCTGCAAGATAAAAAAATCGGCCCTGGGTGAAATCTGAAGACTGATCTTTTTGACCACAAACTCAGTATTATTATAAATTAGCTGTGTGAAGAAAGTACAGGAATTCCAAAGAAGGGTATTGTTCTGGGCACTTTTCTTTTTCTGCCGATGGAAACACTCTTGGAAGGTATAATAACAGTAGAGGCGAAAGATAAGTAAACAGAGTTGAGGACCTTTTCGTTCTGAGATTGAATTCTGTGGTCTG
The DNA here is from genome assembly GCA_013399875.1 of Gymnorhina tibicen. Lineage (NCBI taxonomy): Eukaryota > Metazoa > Chordata > Aves > Passeriformes > Artamidae > Gymnorhina > Gymnorhina tibicen. The sequence continues at coordinate 2,868,628 of VXAZ01002624.1, read as the reverse complement.
GAAATGAGTCAGTTGTTTGACTGGTTGTGACAATTGTTCAGGCACCATCTGGAAAAAAAGAATAGAGAAGACATTTATCTTAACCAATGATGGGATTCCTTCTGCACTGGTTCTAAGTGAAAGTAATTTGAAACTATGAAATGGAAACCAGGTGTTAAAAGGTGATGAATGGAGACAATTTCAGCACTGTGAAGAGGGCAAGAATATAGATAATCCAGGTGTAGATAGCCCCGTGAAAATTATTAAATAGTTAGAGAGGATCTCACAAAATGTGAGATAAGGGTAGCTTGAACTCCTGGAAGTTAAACCGTTGCTCATGAAAGATTGTTTTATTTTTATATTTAAAAATCCTTTAAAATAAGCATGTTTTCAAACTGTACTAAGTAAGGCAATGCCTTGCTTCTTGGTATGTTTTCTTATTCTGAGACCAAAAGTTACAGTTCTTAGGCTGAACAATAGACCCTTTTAATTAAGGTTCTATTTAAAAGAAAGAAAATCATAGAAGAAAGATTAGGAAGAGACAAGAGGAAGATATGAAAGAAAGAATGATCATTACATGCATAGGGGAAGAATGGGAATGTTACATGTAACATAAATTATACAAGATGGTTTTGTGGTACAGGCACTAGATGGTTCACAGGTGACACAGGCTCTTGCTTTCCCATTTGTAGTCGGCTTTGTTGGTTTTGTTGTTGGTTGCTGTAAAATTGGGTGATAGACACAGAAAAATGTAGAAGATCAACAGGAGGAAGTAATGTATCTCCTTGCTAGGCTTTGGCTTTACAAAGTGATCAATGTGATGGAATTGAAATTACTTGAGAAATTACTTATGCCTTTGTTGTTGTTGTTGTTGTTGCAATTGCTCCCTCTGGTAGTCGGGTTTATCTTTCCTTGTGTTTGACTTTTCTTATATGTAATATAGCCATCTCAGACAATATGTCCATTTATTTCTCTCCCCTTTCTTCTGGCTTATATCATTCAAATACTTTCACATAATTGTGTTTTCCTGCTAACCATTTGGCCAAGTTATATATGCATAGTCTCAAGGTTTTTCCACAGATAGAATACAGCAATATTTTAAGAAGAAGTTGCTACGAACGTTTTTGTCAATAACGGACTGTAAAGATATACAGGGCAAAATGATCCCTGCTTAACTCCATAACAAAAAATGTGTACCAGATAGGTAGTGGCCATTGTTCTCAGCCTCTATATTCTTACGAAGAGAAACAATGACCTTCTAGACAAGGTGTGGTGAATTCCTTTATGCTCCCCAAATTGACATGAGCCTAGCTCCAGGTGCTGTCTCTTCTTGAAGGTCATCTAATTTGTTGCCTAGCATAATTTTTTTCATTTGTTGATTTTTTTTTCCTCCTGCATTTATTCCTTATGTCTGTTCCCTCTTAGTTTTTTAACCAGCAATATGAGCAGGGGGTTTCATTCAGAGCTATGTGTTTTACTCTTTCCTTCCTCTTGCCCAAACTGCCCATATGACAGAATTTGAACATGAAATGGGTGCTCCTCTCTCATCACCTTCTCCTTCTACAGAAAGCATGGTTAGTTACCTTTTCCACACAGCTGCCAGTACGTTCTGGATTCTGCACACAGGCTAGGAAGCGGAGGATTTTGAAGAGAGGTGAGTACTGTGAAAGGTCTGTTTGGAGAAGAGCACTTTCTCCATTCCAGCTCCATGTAATTTAGGAGGACAGTCTGTGACCACGAAGTCATTCATTAGGACCAGAGCTATGCAGGGTGCTGAAGCTGTGTGAGTGGTTCTGATTCTTCCTAAATCCTTGGGGTTTTAAGAAGTTAGGTTTGAGGTTTCCTGGTAAAAAACTTCCTTCTTTCTCAGTAGTTGAAGAGTCTCAGTGGAATCCTTTCACAGGTACTTCCTCAAATGAGAGGTCTTACCGTGACAAAGAAACAACCCATCCTGCCATCTATTCTACCTCTTTCAATGCCCAGGCTGCTTTATCACCGGAGCAAGGGATCTTGCTGCTTGCCACAAATCCTCTCTCTGAAGCTCCTTCCTGCACTGCAGAGATGTGTTTAGCCAGGGCTGAAAACACAGCCCTCCCCGGCCACTGCTCAGAGAAGCAATCCTTACAGTGTGGGTACACCTCGTGTGGCTGAGCTCAGCACTCAGATTTTGGGCTCAGCACTCAGGCTTTGAACTATTGCTGCTCAGTATTCCCATTGCAGCCCTGTGACCAGAGAAAGAGGGATGTCTCAGGCCTACCTTTTTCTGGGCACATAGTGCAACTGAGGATGTTGTGCTGGATTTTGTTTAATGAGCATTCATCTCTGCGTGTTTCCAATACCAAATTTTAGCAGTCTCCCAAGAATTTGCACGATTGCATAGGTGTTTTTCAATGATCTTTTGCAGATATATTTTTCTTCTGATTGTAGCTACAGTGGCTTTTATGTGTCCTTTTCCTTCTTCCCCACGGGCATTATAACGTTCCTTTTTTGTTCTGAATCTCTGTGGTTACGGTCTGTACAACCACACATTCATGCAGTATCATGTTTTTGGGTATTTTTCTCATTATGACATTGAAATAATAAACTGCTACACGTTTGTATTTTGCTACTGTGGGGGTAGGGGATTGCATGTAAATCTTAAAATAACATCTAATTGAATTTTTTTCCAGACAAGTCTCTCACAAGTAGTCCTGTGATTTCATATTTTGAGCTAGCTTGCTATTTTTGAAGGACTGATGCACCTTAGTTGCTTTAATAAGATAATTACCTGTTTTTCCACATTATTTTTCTGTTTCTTCTCAAGACAGCTGACTGTGTATTTACACATCATCACTCTTCCTGAATTTTGTACATTTGATAAAAAGGAAGATGTCCATTCATTGCCATCTGTAAGAATAGGATAACATATTTTCCAGTGAAAGTCAGCAGTGGTCTCTGTTTCTGGTATCACAGATTGACTTCTGTGCTGATGATCAGCTTGATTCTGTTGTATCTAAACAAGGAGCACGTAGAAATGTGGACAGATTTCTGGACCTAAAACTAGAGCTATAAAATAGAAATGTACTAGCTATGGCTCTTAAAATTTTACTGTTCTGGTGCTGAAGGAATTAGGCATCTGACAACACCGTCAGTCATGTTAATAATGAATTAAAAACTTGCAAAGTCAAAAAAAAAAAAGGGCTGTTTTTCAGAATTAGTCGAAGTGAAGACAGCTTTTAGCTGTCCCAAGAGGTAATGTTGTCACACATGTCAAACAAGTTCTCCTCATGGTCTTCACTTCTCTTTCCTTTGAGGCTCTGAACACCTCTATCATAGCATTCACAAGGGCCTGACAATAAGAAAAGTAGCCACTTTCAAGTAGGAATCCGTCCAGAGTTGTTAGACCTCACTCTTTGTAAAAGTGAAGTTGGACAGAATTCCAAGACTACATTATCCAGACACACGTGCATACACACCATGGAAAACCATGTGAAATCTGTCCAGCATGTAGTCTGCCAAGTGGCATAAGATGTACAGCAAGGAAAAGGAGAAGTCTGTCCACTCCATGGCTGTGGGTTATAAAACTATTGTATTCAGGAGAGTGTGTGGATGGATCTCACCAGACGGTCAGCCTCTCTAAGAATCAGAAGTATTTTTGCCAAATATCTAGTCTGTCAAAACAGCCACACAACAAAAGCAAAAGGAACAAAAGCACCCAATAAATTTAAGCACTCAAATAGCTAGAAGCAATCTGTGCCCTTCTTGATGAAGAGCTGGCTAGATAAAAAGCCTGCAGTTCACATATATGTATTTAGGGAAACAAGTCTCTATTTTAACAGAAATAAAGCAAGATAGATTTGTAGATTGTCCTTATTTTATTTAGGTGAATTTTTTTAAATGTTGATTGAGATTGTTTATTTTCCTTTTGTTGTTCAGTCCAACTTCAGAATAGTTGTGTGCTTCAGTCTCTAACCAACAGTTAGAGCACCTCATTAATCAAATTTGTTTGGCAAGAGAGTTGAAGTATGTTTGTATTCAGCACAACTTGAGATTAATTGTATTCCACAAATCTTCAGATATTCCTTTTGTGTATTTTGATACACAAAAATTCAGATATTTCTCAGCTATAAGAGGCTGTTCTTGGAGAAACCTGAACCTGAAACTGGAATTATATGCCTATTTAGTAGTAATTTATTTTTTTAATGGCATTTAAAAGTTGCTATATGGGCTTCTCAAGCTCTGCCCATTATTTGGTCACGTACGGATCCCTTTTCTTTTCTTAGAGTTATGCCCTGGAATTCTGTACTAAGCCACAAATGGACCAGCTGATTTGCCCATATAAATTCCTGCCACACATTCTGTGTCACACTATAATGGGGGGAGGGGAGGGAAATCCTGCTTCTGCTTACTTGTGGAGTTTTGGAATTTGACCTGTTACTCTCACCAAAGTTTTGCTAAAAATTGTTTTGTTCTGTTAGACACCAGTGTGGTCCCACTGATCACTCCTTCAGCCCAGTGAATTGGTTGGCTTTACAACTATTTGAATTCTAATCCCATGGACCGTGTGAAGTCTGAATTAACACACACAACATAAAGTCCATTTATTTGAAAAAGATCTTATAAATACTGAGACTCTGAAAAGTGCAAATTAGGAAGGTGATGTGATGAATTTGGTATTTAAACCAGGGCAGAAATTTTGGCAGGCTGGGAGTTATCAGTGCTGACCTAACAGAGAGGTTCAACCTCTGCTTTGGGAACAATAATATCCAATACAAATATTGCCTTACCTCCAACTTTCTGTCTAAAATGAGGCATAATGAGAAGTCCTTGCCAAATAAAGCAACATTCGTTTCCAAAATGCACTTAATTTGCTTTCAATTGCTGGCCTGCATGAGGGCTCTGAGGCTGGAATGAGCGTTCTGTTGCACTCTGTTGGTGGCTGAGAGCATGAGAAGCATTCCCTGATTTTATCCTGTTCCCCTCAAGTGCAATACTCTTACTGGGATTTACTTAGCCATATGGTGGTGCCAGCTGAACCATGGCAAGGTGCTCACATTCTCAAGTTGTCTGGCATGTTTTCAGATTGCCAAATCAGCAATCAGGGGTGGATGTATTTGAGTAAAAAATAAGAGGTTTTAGCCAGCAGGAACAACCATCATTGCTATCTGTATCACTGAGGTGCCTTCTAAAATTGATAAGGCAACAAATTTAGAGGTAAAATCAATAAATGTTCACAAGGTGCTTTGTCTCAGCCAGTTAAAACACTGTCTTATGGGGTAAATCTTGCTTTTACTCCTCTATTAGACTGATAAATAAGTTGCATACTTCCAGTTTGCCTTTTCCACAATCCCACTGAAGCAAGCACAATTCTCTACACCGTGCCATGGCCTCAGCAGACGAGTGTTGATCTCTGCTCTCAATCTGGTCCAAATGCCACAGCTACCAACTCTACCTCTGTAAATCCAGCACAAGTGCGCTGTCGGGGTGCCAGGCTGAGAACATCAGATGTAAGAAAAGACTGGCTTAAACTTAGGCCCTTCTCTAATACCCAGCATGGACATGAGTGGTTCAAGACCCACAGCACAGCAAACTTAAGCCCACATCCTGCCACAGCTTCAAACACAAGTAAGCACATAATGACAGCAGTGGGAAACTTTAGTGAGCTGTAAAAATGGCTTTGAGTGGTAAGCAATTGATTTTTAAAATTATTGTACGTTAAAACATTTCAAATCATGAGGCAGCTTAAAATTATGCTGTGTTGGTGTTCAATTACCAAGAGCAATAAATTAGCACAGCTTCAGTCAGACGGATGCAGTTTTCTGTTGGGATTCTTAAATAGTATGAAAAAAATAAAGCCAACTGTGTTCATCCATGCCCACTTAGATACGTACATAAATTCAACCAAATAAACATCTTTTTTGTAATATTTCGTATTCTCAGCTACATGTGGACTTTTGTGTTTGTTTATACTTTCCACTTCTTCTTTTCCTCGAGAGTTTAAGGTTAAATAATGAGAGACCTGATCTTCATCTTCTCAAGATGCAGAGGTTATGACATTTTACAGCAGTATCTGAAAAAAAAGTCCTGGTAATCGATAGATGCAAATACAGTGATATTCCAGTCTGTCCTGCTTCCCAGAGACCTAAAGGCACAGCCCTAATGTCTTGGGGTGACTTTATGCTGTTGTATCCCCTATCACTGCTCTATGCCCAGACATGATTCCTGAGCCTTTCTATGCCTTTAAAACTGGATGCAAGAGACAGAGGAAAAAAACCTGAGCAAACTTTTCAAAACAGTTTGTGCTTCAAGGACACAGAGATTAGCTACTGCTGCTGCGG
>VXAZ01002624.1:2512321-2862265 GCA_013399875.1 Gymnorhina tibicen | reverse complement strand
ACCCACAGAAGGACTCTAAAATCTTTCAGGTTTTCTCTCCAGAGCGAGAGATTTTATTATTTAGCATTATTATTATTATTTTCCTGTGTGTTTGTTAAATAAATAGTTTTTATTTTCTCCTTCACTTTCCTCCGAGGAAAATTTTTTTTCCCGAACCCGGCTGGGGGGAGGGGCGGCTGTAACCCGCCTTCCTTTGAGGAGACGTTCCTTTGGGACGTTTCCCTGAATTTGGCCTAAACCACCACACCTAATCATGCCTTTCTTTTTGTGGTTGAGTTTCTGAACTTCCAGTCACAAGATGTACAAGCTGTTCTACCACCAGCTACCATCCAGCAGCAGTCATGTGGTTACAGGACTTGTTCTTCAGAGGTGCTGACCTGCTGGATTTTTGACTGACTTGTATTGCTGAGTAAGGACCTCTTGCTTCCAAAAAAATCACACAGTTTAACAGCATTATTTCTACAATACCCAAGTAACCCAAGTGGAAATGCTTTAAGAGATAATATATTTTCAAACATGTTATGGCCATCTCTGCTGGTACTACCATCTTGTGATGGTACGTCATGCTGGCCTTGCTTTGAGAAGTCTTATCTCTCCCAGGGGAAAAAAGAAACTTTCACTTTAATTTGGCAGTGACAGAGGGTATTATTTGAGGTTGTTCCATGAGGTTCTTTCTCCACCATCACTTTTTCCTATCCTGCAGAATCCTCCCCTAATTTGCATTGTATATTCCACCAGTGCTGAAATTGCACCTGAATTTTTTTGGTCAAGGAGACTGCAAGGATCCTCTGAAAACCTCTGAAAGTGGTAATCTTTCCATACATGTTCAGGGGGCTCAGGATAACTGCACTCCAAATGCAGAGGCATTAAAAACTGGACCTCTAAAATATTGCCATCACAGGAGCTTGACAATCTCAAGGAGAATACTGAATCCAGACTCTCCTCATTGTCATTTTTGTATAAATGGCCAAATCATTAGGAAACCACTGTTTCTTTACACTGTGTTGTATGTGACATTAGATTCTGTTGTATTTTAACAATATGTAAAATTTCATTTTGTCGTTTTTGTGCTTATGGTCAGTAAGAATCTGAAACAGAATAAGCACTTAAGTACTGGGCTAATTGTCATAAGATACTCGAACATGTATATGCTCCTTCTGATACTAAGTATTTTAATGGAGTATTAGATGGTATCTCTTGTGGTCTTTGCCTTTTATTAGCAACAGTTTTCTGGGGTTTGCTTTTTAAATTTTCCGAAAAACTATACATTATTAAGATTTCCTTTTTAGCTAAGTGGTAGCCAATAGGCTGATCTGATTTTCCTAGCAGGGTGTCAGCCCAGTCACCTCACCTGTTGTAAAGTGTTGTTTTAGTATTTTAGTGCCTCAGACACCACCAAAGCTGGTTCTGGCCTGCGCGGAAGTAGCTTCTGGAATTGCACCTTTAAACAAATATTTTTTGTACTGTTGTTTTTGATTAATGAAAAATACCCAGATTACAGTTTGAATCTCTAGGGATCTCTCAGTCAGTCTGAGTCCTTAGAAATGTGATGAATGGAGTTTTCATTATCTTTATTCTGTAGCTAATTTTCACGGCAAATTCTTTGTGTTTCCTAAGGAAACAATGAGTTAAAGGAGAAAAAGCAGGGCCCTAAAATACATACTTTTTCATGGCTGGAGTTGCATGAAACACAACAAGAAGTACCACTGGGGGAAGAAATTTAATAATTGTTTATGCCAGGAGAATGTACTATATTCACAGCGTATGTAATAAGGATGTATGAAGCTCTCAGTGTATGTAATAAGGATGACTAACTGTACATTTTAGTGCCTTGTTTCTTGTAAAATGTTTAATCATAAATTACTAAACATAAATAATTATGAATTTCTGAGGAAACATATCTAAATATTGTTAGTAGAAACTGTATATTCACTGAAGAGTCAATAAATCATCATCTATTGTTACACATTAATTAGATGAGATTTTTAGTCTCCATTCTTTCAGAGTTGTTTTCAAATAATGTCATTTAATTTACACACAACTGTGCTATTTCTGTCTCTTAAACTAAACTCCACTCAGCTGCATAGAAAAGAGAAACTTTCTTAGTTGCACTGTCAAATTTTGTGGGACAAAGTGCTGTCTGTGAAGCCTGTTGTACATATTCACCACAGAACTTTATATTTGGTTTGATTAAGTGCTGATACAGCCATAGGTTCCTCTCAAATGTTCTTGCTGTAGACCTGTTGGCAGATCAGGTTTGAATTTAACACCAGCAGTTGGCTTCTAGGCAGCCTGTGACGGGTGCTGCTGGGCAATAAAAGAAATGATTCCTAATAAGAGCACCTTAATAATCTCAGTTCAAAGACTACGTAGAAATCCAGGAAACCAAACCATACTGTGACACATCCAAGAAAGCCAAAATCTGTCCCACTCACGAGCAGCAAGATGAACAGTGGAGACTGAAAACCCACAAGGCTGAGTGCTTAGGAGGAAGGAGAGAAGGGGGAGAGTAGTAAGTGGATAAGAATAACCTGACTGTCGCTGTTGAGACGGGCACGACATACACGTGCACACCAACAGCTCCAACCACAAAGCCTTCTTTAATGCTACACAGCTTCTTTTATACAATTTCGTAGCATTCGTGCTACATGTTCATTGGCTATCAGCTTTTATCTGTTTACATAGTTTTAAAGCATAACAAACATAATTTCAACCAACCACCATACACCATGATGTGAGCACGTGATGGTCACGCAGCATGTTTTTCTACCCCTAATTCAGCCGTGTCTCTTTCCCACAGTCCTTCTCTATTTAGCCAAAGTAACAGGCCTAAGCCATGATTTTACAAAGGCAACAAGGCTTTCATTTTATAAGGCTTTACCCGTATGCAACACCTGACCTTTCTCCCTGCTTCTCTAGGTTTTTCTGTGCAGACTATATGTGCTGAAAGCTATGCTGGTATGGGACAGTTTCCCAATGGTGTCTTTTCTATGCCACATGTAGAACCTGATAGTGAGTATTCCAATGTCCATCCCAGAGGAATTGAGATGCAACTGTAGAGACAGCTGGATTCATGTACATAAGACCGTGCAAAAGCTGTTCTGGTCAGGCCACGGCTCCCTCTAATCCAGTGTCCTGCCTACAAAAGAGGCTTGTAGCATCTGCCCTGCAGAAAGTTAAAATAAATGTGAGTGTACAATATTTCACAGCATGCGCTGCTCCATGAGGCAGAGAGTCTGTGAGACCATAGTGAAATCTTTGTATATAATGACCTTTAATGGATTTTTCTTGTAGAAGTCTGTGCAAGATATTTCTGAGCCTGTGTAAACTGTAAGTAACAATGTGTTCCAAATATAAGCAGAGCGAAGAAATACCTTTCTTGATTAGCTCTAAAGCCGATTGCTGCTAATTTAGCTTGCTGCCCTCTCTCTGCATGTATAACCTTGCGTTAGGAACTCATAGACCTTAAATCTGGTTCAAATAAGATAAGGGCTAACAATAGTAATAGCTCATTCAGTCTGTTTCTCTTCCAGCCACACAAGGCTGGTTTTTAACTGATACTGAAAAATATCAGCAATGCTCTTCCAGTACATTTGATCAGAAGACAACAAATACTTTCATGAGGCATGAAAGAAAAGAGCAAGAGTAGCATAATTATATATAGAAGTAAGGACAGAACTTCACTTTGATAGTTTTCAAGCAGACACTCAAAATTGTTTGCTCTTTTTCTCAGCTAACTCCTTTTCAGAAAGAAGGAATAGCTCCACTATTTAAAAAAGTCTTCATGCTAGATGATTGCTTCTGGCCAGAAGAGTGCTCCTCGAATCATTTCATCTTACTGAGGATTTACAGAATGTGACCACAGGACAGCAAAAGACAGGTTTGAAGGTTTCTGTCTACAACCTTTATCTTACCACTTTGGATGACTGAACAGAAGTAACCAGGTTTGTGGCTGATGACACCACCAAACTCAACAGTTTTTCCTTGTAATCAAATCTACAAGGTTCAGGACAGTATGCCATAATCAGGATTTTTTTTTTTTCCAGATAATTTGAATGTTCCATGATAAAGCCAAAACCATGAACTGAAGGATCTCATATGACAAATGGTTATAAAGCTCGCTGGTTCCCTGAAGTGGCAGACACTACCATGCTGCCACCATACCCCTTTAATTTCTAAACCAGCTGGCTTGGGAAGTTTCACACTTCATGTCCTTGGTGACAAAGTGAAGAGAACAAGCAGAGTCCACTTCAAAGTGGAAATAAATATACCTGTTGGCAAAGGGCATTGTTTATCAAACAGAATGAAATGGAAATTGATAGTAATAAATATAGACAAGAAGGTAATGAGGTTCAACAGTAATAAATAAACAGTGGGAAAAGAAGTCTTGATCAGCAGACCTAAATACAGGAAGAGAGTTTCTGAGGTGTACAAGACAGAGAACAAAGCAACTTAAAATTTTAAACTGTATGTTCCTACTAGTATATGCCAGTAGTAAATTGTTATTGATACAAAAAAGGAAAATATTAAAAATATTAGTACCTTATGTATTTAGAATCAGTGAGTTTTTTTTTTATGAGTGAGTTTTATGAGTGATGGCTGACTTGTCATATGAGGATGGCTAAGAACCCCACAGTACTTTCTACAAAAAGAGAATGTTAGGTTTCTTCTAGAGGGAAAGACCAAATTTGGAGGGTTGGTGTTTTTTCATTAAAATGTGCAGGACACTTGTACCAAATGTCCAAGGAATAATGGCTGACCATTACTGCTCAGCTGATATTCATCTTGGAAGACTGGGAAAATTCTGAAACCTGGCGCCCCACTGATGGTTGCTAGTTGAGAAAAGGGTCATGAGGGAAAGCTGTGTGTAATTAGTGTCCCTTCTATAGAAAAAACCCCACAACCTTATCAAATAAATCTGGTTTTGTTCTTAGGCAAAGTCAGAATTATGATAAAAAAAGGTAACTGCACTGATAAAAATCACATGAGCATTGATAAATTCCTTGCTTCTGTCCAGCATGATTTATGAAAAAGAAACAGTCCAAATTAAATAGCCTTAAATCTACTTACTTGACAGGCATAAAAACACTTGAAAAGCAATTGTTGGTCAAAGTTTTCCCTAAAGATGTTCCACAGACATTAGTAGCAGGAATAATCTTGAAGTATATGTGCAAGTCATCGCTGTCATTTACAGCTGGCACCAACTTTGCCAAGAGAGTGGAGACAGGGCAAGGCATACATATGATACAGCCTGGCTTGTTCTGTGAGATGGGCCAGTTCACAAAGGCATCTCAGAGCAAAGACAAAACTCCAAATTTGGAACTGGCGTGGACAGGCTACAGGGAAAAGCCTACATTCCGAGTCAGTAGTGTTTCTAGATCCCCAGGACAAGCATCTGACAGGGGCTCCTGAGGGCTTGCACCAGCAAAGAGGATTAAAAGGAAACATAAAGGCAGGATGGTGGTAAGATATGGAAGTGCTACCTCCCCACATAGCCCTGGGGAGTGCAACAACAAAATATTGTTGGACCTCAACACCGGCACTTCACACCGATGTTGAAACTGAACAGGTGAGGGTGCTGATGGGAGCTCTCAAACCGACGGGTAAGAGAGGATGTCTTATACTAGCCATCTTAATGGGAGAAGCCGTTTGGGATTGTAAATTGGAATTTGGAGAACTAGCATGAACTGAATGCGTAATAAATCCACTCAGGAATAAAAAAAGATTGTGGTTTTTTAATAAGAAAAGGAAGGAGTTCTAGTAGAGTAATCCCGAGAGTGAGAAGTGATGGGCAGCCAACGTGCCATGAGAAACCCCTCGCAGGTCACTGGGGCTGCTCCTCGTCCCGATGCCGTCCAGCTGAGATCAGGTGCCTTTCCAGGGGTTGCGGTAACTCAATTATGGACCCGATCCAGAGGCAGCGGGCGGCAGAGAACGACACGCCAGAGCCCGGGGCCGTGCAGAGCCCGGGACCCCCGGCCCTGCCCGCTCCCTCCAGCGGGCGGCAGCCGCGGGCCGGGGCCGCGATCCCAGCGGGAAGGCGGCTCCTCCCCGAGGAGCGGCCGCGGCTCGGGACCGCCGCTCTCCCGGGACGCGCCGGGAGCCTGCAAGCCCTGAGCGGGAAAGCTGCTCCGTGCGAGCGGCTCCCAGACGTGCCGCGGGAGCGGGGGATGCCCCGGCCACCCCCGGCACCCATCGAGCTGTCCCCGGAGAGGGGTTCCAGAGCGGGGCAGGGGTGCTGCGCACGGGTCGGTGGTGCCGCTGCCGTGGACGAGGCTGTTTTAAAATTTATTTCCTCGTAGGTTTTGGAAGCCAAGCCAGCATCTTTATTTCGTTTCGGGCTAAGCCGGTGAGGGACTGGTTTACACAGAGAGAAGATCAATCACTTCCCTAGAGAAATGAGTATTACACACTGCCTATATATAGCCCGCTGGACTTTGCTTGCAAGCCGAGTGAGAGTGAGCAAGGCTTTTCACATCCTTTGGCTACTCCCACTCCACTCAATTCTAGACTTTTGTGGGTTTAACACAAAACCAGAACAAGGGAAACACATTGCAGGTGAAATCCTCCAATTTTTCAGCCTGTGGAAGTGTTCCCATTGATACTGGGCTCCAGGAAATCCTCCACAAGAGTAGGATCCTAACCCGCAGGAGATTTTGGCAGCCTACTCTTTGCTTCCTACTCAGAAAGAGAAATTCCCTAAATGTCCATCTGTCTTGTGTGTTCATTGCATGGCCCAGTCAGGGAAATTCTTGAAAGTCTTCAAGGTATTTGTTTTGTGCCAGGTTATGTCTACTCTAAGAAAAAAAGGTTCTATTTCAGTGGTGGTAGTTGCTGTCTTATACAACGTTAGTTAGGGCAAGCTGTGAGCATCTGCTATGCCTAAGCAGGGTTTTCTTTAAAAACCCTGGTTCTTTCATTCAGGTTTTTCCTCATCAAGCCAGTGTATAAGAGGAATACCAGGTACTAACTATCATGTTTTAAAATCACACCATTTTGCCAATCCAGGCAAAGCCTCAGGGAAATTCTCCCAGATTTTGTTTATCCACATAGTGCATAAATCTTTTAACCACTCCATTTGCCTGAGGCCACATGGGGGTTACACACTGCACATAACCACAGAGAACATGCCGTAGCCTTAGGCAATCTGAACTGTTGAAAAAATTGTATGTAAACAGTTATAAACAAGTTTTCAAGATCTCTTTTAAATAAGCAATAAACTAATCCTTGTCATAGACAGATAGGCACCCATGTCTCAGCTGTTTAAGAGCAAATTGCGTAAGACAGTGCCTGAAATACCTCAGTTTAAAAGCACCATCATTGTGTTCATGTGAAAATGAAAACAAAGACAACCAAATACTGAGGAGGCTGATCAACACAGATAACACTAAAGTACACACAAAATAACCAAAGTCCCCAGTTCTTGGTAGCATTCCTATTTGGGTTGGGTTTTCAGAGAAAGCATACCTGTACCCGCCAACTCAGCTTCTAGGTGCTCTTGCTACAAATGTTCTAAATAGAACCAGTTTCAATCACTGTTTGTAGACCCAGTAAATTAAATTATATGCAGAGAACTCAGCCATGAGTAACTTTTTCCCACTCTCAAGCTGAGAGCTAAACAAGAGGGCTCTAGACTACACATTTTTTGACCCAAGGAAAGAGGCCCCGGAAGAATAAAAATTGCAACAACATATAAACTTGGAAAACCTGCTTGACTAATACAAAAAAAAGACATCCAGGCAATCATCCTGACCCAATCTAACTTTCAGCACTGCATTATTGGTAAGACAGCCACTAGCAGCTGCCCCAGCTAGTTAGCTGCACCCTGCCCCCAGCTTATCATTTTGGCCTGGATATGTCCTGGTGAGCTGGGGGTTAGTATTTAGGCATCATCAGTGTTCCTTCTCTGGGAAGTGGCCTCAGCACTGGCCACTCTGCTGCCCGCCCCAGCCGCTGCAGTCCTGGCAGACCACTCTCTTTTTTGCTTCCCCAGCCTCTTCAGCTGTCTGGGAACATTACAGACCCAAGAGTGCCACAAGTTTATCTTTTTAGGATGAATGGCAAGCAGGATCCACATCTAGTGCCTATAAGCAAAAGAAAGATGTATGATTTTATTCCCCCCCCTTCTTTCCCATCTTGCTTGCCCAGGGCTCCTTCAGCTGGACATCAAAGCCTCACAGGCTTCTTCTCACATTCCTCTTGGCCCTCTATCACTGAATAAAAATTTAGTCCCACAGACCTTTATTTTAACGGGGTAGCTGTAATCCAAAAGCTACAAACAGGCATCAACTGAGATGCACCCCTCTGCAGTCAGCAGCTTTTCTGCTGGAGGGAAGAAGTCTGAGAGGGGTTTGTACCTCTCACAAGTGAGCCCTTTCTGTGGTCTCTGGCCGCTGGGATCTCATTAGAAATGGCACAGTCAAACCTGCAGAGGACATAAACACAAAAATATTTTGTACATTTATAATATACAAAAATATCAAGAAGTTTTCTATACATGAGTGAGACTTCAAGGAGTAAATAGTAAGCTATGTAAGCAGAGTAAAGAATAACAAAATGTTCTCTGCTTCCAGTCACTTCAGGGAAAAACGGAAGACTGCAATGGGCAGTAAAGAGGAACCTGGGGACTCCTGCTGTCCAGGCACTTACACGAACTACATGAAGTCAAATCTACAGATATTATCAGTTTCCTTCTAGCAGAAGAACTATCTATGACAAGTTTTCTGGTTTCAACTCCCCCTCCTCCCCCAATTTTTGTTTTTAATAAAGAGTACTTGTGCCAAGACTGAAAAATGCGACAGATCTCTATCTTGAGTTCCAGAAGAGTGGAAACTTGATATTTATTGTATTACTGAAGAAACAGAATGTAAACAAGTAACTAAAGACCACTGTCTGTCTGGGTACGTCTGGAGTGGTCCTGCTAGCCAGTCTACTGCTATCCACCAGTTCTGTACTATCCTTGTCAGCAGAATAGCCAAGCTGTTTCTGGGCTGCATTGTCAGATGAACACCTAGTAGCTTGAGTCCATGTGGGCTCATTACCTTCGGCAAAGGTACCTTCTGACCATCTTATGTCACTACCTAGTGCTCTGAAATGCAGGTAGGCTTATTAGCTCACTGCTCAACCAGGCAGCAGCATGCAGCATCTCCTGGATGTGAACCTTTGGGGTTGCCATGATAGCAGGATAAGGGAACTATGGGCAGCACAGCAATCAGTAGAGGAGATAAGGATGATAAGAAATAAGGGGCAGAACCTGGGTAAGCTTTTGTCTCACAGCATTTAGTAGCTTCAGAAAAGCTTTCCACTGCTGAAACACAGTGGTGAGTATATGGGATGCAGATGCCCGGTGGCAGAGCCCATCAGTTCAGCCAGACCCCGTTAGCTCTGGATCTGTACCAGTCCACTGGACCCATGCTGACATAAGGAGAAGTCCTTAGGTTCTGCCTCCTGCTCCAAAGTCCCTCACTGTCCACGAAGCTTACTTGTCAATGTGCAGACCCTTATTAGTGCCCAGAGGTGTTTTGATTCTGACATTGTGCCCAAGCTGATAAGCCTTGCTGAGACCCACAGCTGTGGGAAACACAGTCCATGCAAACAGTCAGATCCTGCAGGATCTGTGAGTCTGAGCTCCATGCTTTAATAAAGTGCTAATGCTAATGATAGATGAGCTCTTTCCTAGAAGGGTTACAGCCATGACCACTTCAAGCAGGTCCGGACCATCTATGCTCTGCCTCCCTTCTCTTGGCACATATCAGTACCCTCACACAAAGACTGTACCACTTGTCTAAGCAGGAAGCATGAGAACACTTCCCAAGCCACCAAGAAAACTGGGGTAAGGATGTTCAAAACCTACATAAAACATTATACCTCACAGGATTGTCCCAGTTCTCCTCCTTTCCACCAGATATCACTGTAGCTTCACTGATCCATTGGCATCTCCAGTGTACAGTTCTGAAATGACTGACTCCACGTTTTCTTTATGGACATCATTTTTGTCTGTCCTGCAAGCCTGATAGCAATTTATGTGTCTGAGAAGTCTGTCAGATACACAGAGGTGTCAAATCTACAGACACAGATAAAGGGTTCCTTTGTCCTATGGACACCCTATGGGGTGATTCCTGGGGGAAAGACTGTGAAGGACTCATGTCCAGAATGTCACCAGGCTCCATTCTCTTTTCCACACTGATATATCAGCAAAGCTATTGCAAACAAAACCACCAAGAATATCTGACTCTTTGACCACTGTACACAGAATTACTGTTGTGCTGTTGATAATACCTATGTTTTCATGATAAATTCCTTGCTTTTAGGTTTACAGAGTGTGTCAACAGTGCAACTAATAAACAAGAGACAGAGATCAGGCATCAGATGAACTGAATGCACTCAAAAGTGAGAATGGTGTGTATCATATTGGATACCACAAAAACCACAGGAGAAATGCACTAAGGGAAAGACTGACGCACTTGTCACAGGAATACCCTACATATCCCTTTCTCTGTATTTCCATTCCTTCTGAGTAGTAAGAAAGCCTGGATTCATTAACTTTGAACTTGGACAGAAAAATAAGCAGGGTGACTCATTAAAAAATTGGTTTGTCCTTTCTTGTGCAGTATAGTTCTGTGTGACCGAAGGAAGTCCAGACAAAATGGGTAAAAAATAGGTAGAAATTCCATACTTTGACACAAAATTAATTACTATCTAATTCTTCCTTAGCAAAATATTCCTTAGTGAATATATAAGCTACACTTAACTGAAATAAAAAGACACTTTTCAACTATGATTCTTCCAATAATTTATTGTAGTGACAGAAACATTAGAATTTGAGTGAGTATTCTAATTTTTAAATAAGTTTTATTGTGTCTTTTTCACAGAAACATAAATCACAACAGATCACAGAAAGGAGGTAAGAAAATGATCTCTGGGGGTCATCTGAGCAAAGCCTCCTGCACAAGCAGGGTCATCCAGACACGATTACCTAGGACTATTTTCAGATGGCTCCTGAATATCCCCAAGGAGGTACCCGCCACAGCTTCTCTGGGCAACCTCTGCCAGTGCTCAGTTACCCTTACAGTAAAAAAGTGTTTCTTGATGTTCAGAGGGAATGTCTTGTGTTTCAGGTTGTGCCCATTGCCTCTGGTTGTGCCACTGGATACCAATGAAGAGAGCCTGGTTATTCTTTGCAGCCCTCCTGCAGGTAATGATATACATTGATAAAACTATCCCTTTTTCATATATGTCTTCATTCCCTTGCTGTGTAAGATACTCTTTATTATCTAAATATAACCGAAGAAACCAAATTGAAAAGCTGGCAAAGCTATCTTCAGCACTAAGCCCCCAGAACATGTATGAATGGGCATTAGATATGATCAAAATGGTGTGATGACGATCCTTTAAAAATACCTGGTTTTAACCCAAATGCTAGACTGGAAAACAATAAAGAACTGATTCAGAAAATGAATCTTCAGTGCATGGAAGTTCTGCTGGCAAGTGGCTTGTAGCAGATGCCTTGTTCTTCCTGCATAGCAGGAAAACTCTGCTCCCCATGAGACAAGCCCAAAGCCCAGGACAAAGGAGGCCCAGTAGAGATGAAAAGCAGAGCAGTCCGTGCCTCAAACCCTCTCCGCTGGCTATGAGGACAGTGGGGGATGACTTCTGGAATGACACCACTTACATTCTTTCCACACTGTCTGTCAGGGCTGGACTAGAAGATAAGAGGGATGTGAAGAGAGTACTCAAAGCCCTAGCGGTGGGTGACTCAGAAACTACAGCTTTCCAGTTGGCATGCAAGAGGGACTGCTTGGGATGCTTCCTCTTTTCTTTGTCTCACTGCAGTGGGAGGAGACCTTCTCGAGACTAGCAGAGGAACCGTCCACTCCTTTTCCAAGGCAAAGATCTGAGCCATCTGTCCTTATTTCACAGATAATCACAAGAAACAAGTCAGCTACTGGAAGGGGAAAGAGCTCTTTTCTACCAATGATTTCAGTTTCCACATGGCACAAGCTTTTGTGAAGAGTTTAGGAAAGATGGCACACACCATAGAGAAAAAACACCACAACACAGAGGTCAGTTGAGGAGACAGACAGAGATGCTGGTAGCAGTCTGCAGGTTTCAATAGCTGGTTAATGTGTCTCTGCAATCTGCTCAGAGGCAGGTCTCATGCTGTAGCTACATTTTGAAAACAGGGGATAAGAATGTAGTAGAAGTCTTACAGGTCTGTCTTTCGTAATGCACAGTGAATATCTGCCTCTCCTGCTTCCCTCTCCCAACATCATTAGTGAAGGCAAGATTACCAGTAGCAGCATTGAGAACTACCATTTTGAGCCACAGTCTTTCTCCATACTGGGAAATGAAGCCTTGAAGGTGGAAAGCTTCCAAATTGCTGCAGAACACCACCAGAAATCACCATTGCTTCATTTTTTTCTTCCTGCTGAGACATGTCATCCTTAAAGCTATGGGGAATGCTATTGCACAAGACTGGCACTGCTGAGGCAAGAAAATTTCCTGACCATGACAGCCACCACTGACACAATCTGCAAAGCTCTTCATTCAAATATGGCTAAGGGTATTCTAGTGCAAGTCCCCTACCCTAAACAGCTTTGCCAGGTGGTTTTAATTAATCTTGCCACTCTTTGGTGTATTAGACCCTAATATAAGGAATAAACAGGAATTAACACAAAGCAATGAGCAGCTTGGGGCTGTCTAATTCGAAAGAAGGTGTCGTATCTCAACTTGAAGGGTCTTTTTATGGAAAAAAAATCCCAGGTTATTCTGAAAAGCTCTCTATAACCTTTGAAGAAAGAGAAATGACATACAAAGTTGAGTTCTGGTTTGCAACAAACACATACTTTGCCTTCTCTCCAAAGATTTGATGTAGCAAAACCAGATGTTTTAGAAGTCTGCAAAGTGTCCATTGGGTAACTTCATAAGGTTTTATTAAAAATAGATATGAGCACTTAATTTCTGTATTGATTAGGTTTTTGGAACCTTCATGTTCCCCAGCCCACATTTTCTCCAGGAAAACATAAGAAAACTGCTTTGTTGCTCACATCTTACCTACTTTTCCACTGAAGAAGTGAGCCATGCTGGACAAGCATCAGCCTATCTTGGTCAGGCCATGTGGGAGTGCTGGTTTCAGGTAAGAGGCTATTAGTGAACTGAAGCAAGGCCTAGTTTTAAACACAAGACCCCCCAAAGTGAACCCGAGTAGGACAGCAAGAATGATGAGAGATTTAGAAATAATGATGTCTGGAAAAAGACAGAAAGAGACTGGCTTTTTTTCTGGTTTTCTCTCTTTTCTAGAAGAAACTTAAATCCTACATCTTAGAATGGAATGGTGATTACTAATTACTAGTCTTTACTGAGAAAAGGACCAGAATAAATGGACTTGCTTTGCAGAAAACAACAATGGGAAAGCTTTCAATAAGTTATTGAAGCACTTAAACAGGATGAAAAAGGAATTTCTGGAACCTCACTGTCAGTCTGTCATCTTCCCATGGCTGGCATACAACTGGCAGTGTCTCAGCGCAGGGATTTGACCTAGAGAGGATAATCTCATTAAACCCTGCACCTCACCCTCATAGAGTGATGGGCCCTTCCACAGCAGATGTAGTGATTAAGGATGGCCTTAAAGGAAACAGCTCTACTTGCTCGTCCTCTAAACAGCTTTGATCACTTTCTTCCCAATCCATTCTCCCTTACTGTTCTCCAAGCTTTCACTGCTTTAGTCCTTCTCTTTCCTGCCCATCCAGAGAAGAAGATGGATGATGAATTGTAAGAACAGCAGGTACTCTCTGCAGGCAGAAGTAATGCATGCTATGGAGCAGGACTTTAGGAGGCGGCTGCACGCTTCCATCTGCAGCAGAGGAGGTTCGAAATGAACTGTGAAATGAAGCTGTCTCCTTGCCGATATTCACAGCTGAGAAAAACAAGCATGACACATGAAGTGACACAATCATGGATTGCTCTTTTCAGATCTGTAGAATATTCCTACTTCTGTCTTTGAGGCTTTGGTAGTTATGTGCCAACTGCATCTGTCTCCCCACCACAGATTATGATTTCCCAGAAAAAGGAATGCATGGGAAAGAGGACATGGCTAGTTTCCTTCCCATGCTCAATTAATACTGGAAAGAAAGGAGACAAGGAGTACCTCCCTTTCCTAGCTGGAATCCCTGTAGAGGAACGTTTGGTAGATGTGTAGAAGGGGGACCAGATTCTACTTTCAATAGTGGGTAAAAAGTTGCTTAGGAGACTGGAGTTCTTCCAATGGAGTTCCATTACACTCCGTTACAAACCCAACTATTAGATAAACTCCTACCTGAAATTATTTCCCCAGATCAAAAAGTGGAAGTTCAGTACGCAGCATAACCAATCAATCAATTTTGAATGACTCAGACTGGTTGTCTGTGCTGAACAGAGGCCTTCTTGTCTTCTTCTCTACTCATTTTCCCCTTCTGACTCTACACGATGTTCATGGAACTTTGATCACCATGATGACTCTTCTTAACAGAACATAACGTGATATTCCTCCAAAACAAGGTAAGCTTGACAGCTGTAATCAATGCTTACCTTTTCCTCCAAAACAAGTTAAGTCCACACCAAACAGGACATTTGAAGTAGGCCAGGTAAGCTAAGCTGAAGTTTACTAAGTTTTGTTTTGCATGCTGAGCTGGACAACATCATGGTGAGATTCACTTATGAAGCACCAGCTAAGGAGAAGAAAGAGGAAACCAACCTTTTGAAAAACAGCATCAGGAAGAAAACAGGATCCACAATGACACTTATGGCATCCCCCTAACTCCTGAAGCCATGCTACAACAGTTTCCTCAAGAAACATGGTGTTCCTACTTCCAGGAGCTTCCCAGTCAGTTAGTTCCCTGCAGGCAAGAGCCAGCCCAAAAACTTTGGCCAAACGCATGAGCTGCCTATACCTGCTAAGCCGTCTGCTACCCCATCACACACACAACTTCAACCTTCCTTTCCTTTACGGTACCCAGTGTTCAGAAGCCGTTACCAGAAGAGTCAGACTAACACCAGATAACAAAAGCTAGAGTCACTCCATAAAAGACACACCCAAACTTTTCTGTCTAGAGAACTCTTCAATTTCTCCCCTCTACTCTGTCAGCAGCGAGGTCACACAGTGTATCCAGTTTATCTTGTGAAATCTACAAATCCTGTTTTTCAAAGGAAAGCTTTAAGAACAAGTTCTGAGAAAAAAGACAAAATACCTCATGTAACTTGCAGCGACCCAGTAAAAAATTCAAAATTTTTCTCTCATCCTGTTTTCATAGGATTGCAGAAAGCTAAAAAACCCAAAAACCCCAAAACAAACAAACAAAACCAAAAAACCCAAACCCCAAAACAAAAAACTATCACAAAAGCTAGGGTAACTGACTGGTTTTCCTTCTTCATATTCACCAGTAGCTGCTCATCTCAAAATAGGGCATATACTCTGGGAACAGGAGACATTTCAGCATGCCTAGCTTAGTTTGCCATATGAACATACCTGACATCAAGTACCGTGCTGTGGTACAGTGCTGCCACCCATGGTACCAGCAATTTGTCTGCAGTACAACCTCAAGGGGAGACTTACCTAAACCACTAACCCAAACCACTTGTGCCTTCTCTATTTTTCTTAGCCAAACTTAGAAGTATTCAACATCCATTTGGGGTCTTCTCCCCACAAGCCAAAGCAAGCATTTTAAACCATGCTTAGCGTTTTAACACATTTGAGGAGAGACAGGTTTCCCACCAGTACCCTATGCGATACCACCTTCAAGACTGGAATACAAATCTAAGTCCTACAAATTTCCTGCTAGATTTCATTTCAGTTCTTTTCATGAATATGAAAGCATTTTTACTGAGCACATCATACTAAAGACCTCAGGTTAGAGCTTGTTAGTAGACAGCAGCTGGCTACAAATCTACAGCTGCAACAGCATTTCAGAGAACACCCCATTTTACTGCACATTTCTGGTCACTTGCATTTGCACCGAAAGAAGACATGCATTCCACAGCAGTCATCACAACTGAAGCTCTTGCAGAACATAAAGAGCTACACATGACCATACGAAAACTGTGTGCTTTAATTACATTCTGTTGAAAACTTCAGTCATCTAATGACCGAATAAACCCAACTATTAGATAAACTCCTACCGGAAATGATTTCCCTGAATCTTAAAGGGAAGTAGTACTCTCAGATTTGGGGACCGAGGGGGAAAACCACTGATTTTCTACCACCTTTCACTCAAGAGTTACTTTCCAAATTTAAACCCTTCAAGGCAAGTTATGAAATCTCTACTATACATATGGACAAAGGTAAGATTCAGGAATGCACAGTTGAGGAGGACTATCCCTTCTGAAACCTCCTGTCTGTTAAGTTGGCTTGCTTGTATCACAACACCCCTCTTGTAAAAGAGTAGGCAGAAAAAGGTTTAAGCGCTCCTAGATTCCCATGATCAACCGAAAATAGGAAAGAAAGCAAAAAAGTGCAATTCAGACACAACAGCATATGTAGTATTCCACATTTTAGTTCAATTCAGCTGTATCTGAGAATCACTACAAACCATCAGATGGCATATTTCCTGTTCAAATTACTGGAGACACAACACAACGTAAATTAATTATAAATAATTATTGGTCAAAAAATAGAAATCTCAAATAGAATTGCACAAATTACTGTACTGAAATTTCTAGGAACATATTTCCCCCAAGGGTTCCACAGAATAGCATTACAACTAGAACAAAGATTTAAGTAAACATTGTTCGCTATCCTTCACTAACTATATCTATCCTTAAAAGTTACAATAATGTGAATACCATTAGCAGATCATGCTGGAGCAGTAGAGGAAGAGAGAAATGGGATGCACCCTGCCATTTTACCTATTAGTCAGAAATCTATTTCTCTTGGTTCAATTGCTTAGAACACATGAAAAGCACAAGTTGCTGTGACAGTATTATAACTACCTACCATGTTTTTTTTCTAACATTAGCTTCTTTCACTAAGAACTTAAAACAAAACCAGAGTTTGCCTGTGACTTTCTGTCCTTAAACACACAGGATGAGCCTCTCAAGAGCAGAGGTAAAGAACAACATAAGCAAAAGTTCTGAAAGTTCAAAACTAACAAGAAGTTTGCAAAATTAGCGTTATTATATGCGTCTCACAATTAGTACAAATGTGTGATCATAGTATTATGTTCTGCATCACCAACCAATTTTTATATATAAGCTATATAAGCCTTTTTGCCAAGCAATGGTTAACTGTAAAAGGAAGTGGATTCAATTTCCAGGCATACATACTAAAATGCTTAGGGTGTCTTGAAATAAACCTTCCCAAACCAGGAAAGTTAATCTGCACATCTGGACACGCAAAAGCAAGCAAGGACTTTCCATTTGCAAAAAGTGGCACATAGAGGAGATTTAAAGAGAATTCTTGAGGAAAAACTGTGCAAGAAAACTTGAACTATCAGAATCTCGGTGAATGGCAGATGAGCTTCCCACACCACAGTGACTCTGGCAATAGTCCTGATGTAGATCTCCAACTCCTAGGAAAGACAGAGGGAGACAGATACAACCTCTTGTCTGATTATGACCCTGTCTAAAAATCCAGCCCTGAGTCCAACTGCTGCCCAAGGTGATCTCTTGCCTCAGAAGGATATGCAAACCTGCTCCATCCATAGGGGCAACCACAGGAGTGTAGTCAAGGACTGGCTAGCCATTTGTAAAGGCCTGCTGTTCGGCAGATGCCTCTTGCTTTAATGCATGGCAGTTACCTGTTGCTTCATGGGAAGAATGGGAGGGGTGGAGGGACAAATGTGAAGCATTTTACTGCTCCTGGGGTCAAAGTGAACCAATGCTACTGTTCCACTGTAAGGTCGTGGTATGGCCAAGTTGCACAATCTAGGACTGAACAGGCACACACTGGCAAATCCTCCTGGAGTTTATCAGCTGGTCCTGGTCATCACACACAACAGATGCCTGCCCCTGGGGTGAAGTGATGATGCAGATGGTCCTGTACTGATGCATAAACTGGTACCCTTGGTGATATTGACACTGTAATGCTTGTTTAAGGCTGCAGATGTGACATTACAGCATAGAAAGAAGATCAAGGATTTGAAAATGGCCAACAACACCACTTGAGGCAAACAGCACTCTTGGCAAGACTCCTGTCATGTCTCCCAGCTCTGAAATTGGACAGGATTATTGGCATGGTGCACTCATTCAGATTCACACTTTTAGGCATGGCCAACAGAAGAGATGTTGATGACAGACGACAAGTGCCAAGAAACAAGATTGATGATTTCTCCTGAAAGAGTGCACCAGATAGCTGACGCCTGACAAGACTTTGCAGAAATGGGAGATGGCACACCATCCTCCTGCTCCAACATCAGCCAGCTTCCTTCCCCTGAGAACACTTGCCCTGTCGGCAACATTTCAGAGAAGATAGTAAAAACTGCTCTCTGCCTGGGGTTGGTATGCTGATTTCAAAGCTCCAATGTGCCAGAAGAATTTCCTTAGGATTCCCTAAGGAAAAGATTATATGTTCCTTACTTCACTCTGTTTTTTTACTGGGATATCAGAATTAACACCCTAGTGAAAATGACTGAATGTGTACACTTGCACATTCTTCTACGTATGCCATCTCAGTCTGGTTTTATTCTGGTTTCTCTCCTTTATTTCTGGAGAGTAAAAGTTCTGCCTCTTGCAGGCTTAGAAAAAAGATAGCAATCCTCTCCCAGCTCCAGTGTTGAGCACCTGGGAAAACAAGGGACAACTTCAGAGTAGCCAGAGCTGGAGAAACAAGTGTAAAGGTCTAGTGCTATCCAGTTCAGCTGACCTGTCACATCAAAACTCTAACACTTCATTGGCTTTGAGATAATTTCAGGATACTCAACATGAGACCTGCTAGTACTATGTATCCTGTATTTCCAAAGGATGCCAAAATTTGTCCCCAGTATCTAAAGTGTCTGCCAAGGAATTAAGGCAATTCCGTAATTAATTGTATTAAGTATGTTTTATAATTAACCACAAAATCTAGAAGTATTTAATATCTAAGGGGAAAAACCACCTTATTCCCCCTTCATTCCCTGGAGTCAATCAAATCAGTCCCTGTAGCACTGCATCTCCCCTGCATCAGCTTGGTAACCTGGTCATTGCTTCTCCTGCAGGGCTCTGTACCTGGCTTTCGTGGGCCATCCCATCACACCATGAACCCCATAACAGAAACACTCAAGAGCAGAGCACTGCATAGCTAATGATTTGTTTTCTACGACATACATATTGGATCACAAAGGAAATCACTTTAGAAAAAGTTTCTGAGTTTTCAGTATGTATCTTTTCAGAGCATTTTTTGACCGTAAAGTTATCAATCACTGTCTCAAGTCTCCTATAAATCATACTGAAGAAGATGGCAACAGCATAGTGAAACAACACTTTGGTTGTATTTTTTCCATGGAGCCTTGACCTGCCAAACACAAGCTCTGTGCCTGTTCCTGAAATGTACTGACCTGCTGAAATAAGAAAGACCAAACTTCTGGTTTGAATGAGGAAAGGGAGGCCTCCGGGACGAATTGCAGGATTTTTCGAAGGTGTCTCTGAAGTAAGGAAAAGCTAAAGAAGGAGAGAGAGAGTGAAAGGCCAAGGATGACAGCAGAGGAAGGTGGAAGTATTAAACTTGCCAGATGACCCGGCAGAAGAGGGACTTGAGATGGTTGGACGGGATATGGCTGTTAAAAATGCCACTTGATACAGAAGTAGCTCTGCATGTAGCAAAGGAGAACAGCCAAACCCCATGAGGACAGGTGTAGGGCCTCAAACAACTCGCTTGACGAGGTTTTTGACAGGGCTTATGGTTGTTCAGGTACTCTGAGTTAGACGCACGGGAGAAATGCCAACAAGTTAGTCTCAAGAGATCAAAATTACAAAAAGGAGTTTACCGACAACTTTAGAAAAGCAGAGAAACTTTGGCAAAAGGCTTAGTGCAACATTCAATTAACGTACAACATCTCTCAAAGAATTAACTTGGCCCATTCAAATTAATGAACTTTAAGCCTATTTGATTTTAAGTTACTCAAAAAATTCCAAGAAGAGGAAAGAGAAAGAAAGGAAGAAAGAAAGAGAGAAAAACACACTCCTGGGTTCCAGCAGTGTTCAGATAGAAATTCCAAGAGGAGGTAGGGTCAAGATGTCTGATTACCTCGTGTTTGGCCTTAAATACCTGTTGGCCTTCCTATCTACTTCCTATCTTCTAAGCTACAGTATTCCCAAACCTGATTTCCATCAGCATGTAAGTGTTTAAACCACTACCAGGTTGTTGTGGTTTAACCTCAGCTGGCAGCTAAGTACCACATACCTTCTCACTCACCCCTTGCCCCCAGGAGAATGGGGAGGAGAATCAGAAAAAAGCATAAAACTTGTGAGTTGAGATAAGAACAGTTTGATAATAGAAACAAAAACCCAGACGAAATAATAGCACTTATGATGATTATAGTAATAATAAGAGTAATGAGAGAGAGAAAAAGAAAAACAAACCCCAAGAAAGACAACAATTGACAAACACACTATCTCAATTCTCCCCTTCTTGAGGGAGCAAAGTGCTTTTAGATCTAAAATTTGGGTTGCTCTCTTCTTACAACAACCCTGAGGAATGCAGTCTACTCCAGTAACTTCATTTTGTTTGCAATATTATCTCAAATTCTCCCTTTTCCTTAATTTGAACTTTTACTGTTCGCACAGTGCATAGTATCTGCACCCTTGGTAACATTTACACTTTAGGAAAAAAGTCATGCCCATGAAATACCTACAGCCAAACTATTTTGTGGGGGAAAACAAGAGACTGTATGGTACTCCCCACCAAGATTCATACATTATGGTAGGACAGCCAAGAAGCTGTTGATTGTACAGGGCTCTCATTCAGTTGTACAATCCTTCTATTCCTCAAAATCCTTCATCAGGAACCTGGTAGGTCCAGGTGCTCAAACTGGACATCAAATTACAGTTTACAGTAGTCAACATTTCAAATTCAATGAAAATACAAAAAAATGTGCCTACATCTACCTTCCCCTTCCCCTTTCTCACCACATGCATGTACACAAGCACACACAATTTGCAAGTGCTGTTCTGACAGTTTGAAATTCATAAGGACATCCAGAGCATGAGTAAACAATTGCTCTACATCTCTGTCTTCCACAGCTTTAGTCAACTCTGCCCTATCCTCAGTTTATGGCAGCTGTTCTTTGGAAGGGGGCAGTTTAAGGCTGCTCCAAGTATCTCAGGAAGCTCTCCACAAAAGAACTGAGAACTGAGCTAAGGACATCCCTGACCAGCAACACCTTTTTGCTCATCCACATCACAGCCTGGCACCTGTTCCCGTATCACTCTGCTTCATATGACAGAGGCTCCTTTAGGAAACAGCCTCATTTGCCCTTCTCAGGTAGTCTCTTGTTGAGGGCTGTAGAGAAGGAGCAGGTTAGGCAGAAGGAGAGAATCAGTGGTGGAGCACTGTGGGATTGGTTCTTGCCAGCCACACTCGCTCCTGATGCCTGCACTGTCCAAGTGAGCTGTGTGCAGGGATGAGATGCACTGGCGTAGCTTCATATCAGATCCGTGAGCTTTCACCTCATAGAAGAATCACCCTCTATCTTATACAGGACCCAGAAAAAGATCAGGATGATTCCCCTCTTAAATGTGGTTGGTTTTGTCCCCTTTGATTTGAGTTTAGCCTCCTTAGCAGTCCTAATCCTCTCCTGGAAAAGCTCCAGAATAGTCTGATGAACATGCAATTCCCACTTTATCAGTCAATGCACCAGGCAGAGGAAGGCAGCAGGCAATTTTCTGAAGAGAATATGGTTACCATACTGTCATAACTCAGAGCCCAAGGTCAAAGGAAGAAGCATTTGGTGCTCCTCTGCTATTGCATCGTTCAGGATGAAACGTTTTGGATACTTACCAGCGGAAGTGCTACACACAATCATGAAAGCTCATGGGCTGTGCAACACATCGCATTCTTCATATATATGTCAATATAAATTTCCTCAACTCTGAGCCCTCTATGGCTATAAACAAAATTCCACTCTACTAATACAGTGATACTTCCTCTGCACCTAAATCCAATGTATCATAACAACTTTTCTGATGGCATGGCTTTAAATTCAGTTACGGAGATGCGTAGCAAGTATGTTTTCTATTCACTGGAGAATGTTATTAAAAACACTTATTTATAATAATATATATATTTTCTAAATGCGTTTTCCTTTGGGTTTAAAAGTCTAGGTTTCAGGTTGCATGCACCCCAAATTTCTGTAACTATGTAGAAAGAAAACATATTAGTGTCTTTCAAGTTAGACATCTGTTTAGAATGTTTTGTGGCCACGCTAAGTCTTAAATCAATTTGGTTATAAAAACAAATATTCTTTTCAGTATTAAAATAAAAGAACAGGGATGATTTACTGCTTGTTTTTAGCAACTGGCTTGTCTGAGGAAAGATGGACCATGTGGAATGAACTGACTTAAAAATTCACTGACACGATGCAGTTATTTATGGATTTTTTATAAGCAGTAATGACATGTAAGGGCTCTGCTCTGCCTGTTGTTTTAGTACCCTCTTTTAATACTTAAGGAAATCAAGTTTGTTTAGCTGACTGTATGATTTCTTACAATAAATGAATAATATGAAAAACATACTTGGTATCTCGTAATGTGTTGCTATAAGTATTTTCTTATCATTTTCTTTCTGCTTACTTCCATTGGGAAGATAGACTTTAGATTTCTAAACATTTTTTTTTTCTTTTTCTCCAGTCTATATGAGTGAATTAGAAGTTTCTCCTTGCATTTTGCTGCAATTCACAGGTTCATATGGACTTCTATGTAAGACAGGTCAGGGGAATTGGTAGAAACAGAACTGGAGCACACAGAAGCCAGAGAAGGATGCAAGAAGGATCTTGTTATAAACACTCATTCTTCTTTTGAGCTCTCTTCATATAAGACACTCTGTTTTTCTTTTTGATCTCCCTTTCTCTGGTGGCTTGTAAAGGTGCTTCTGTGCTTCAGGCACTCACCTACACTTTCCATGCTAGATATCAGGTCTTATCCCCACTGAAGCCAACTTTCCCCTTGGTGGGGAAGTGAAGACAAAAGTGACTGAATTTCAATTCCAAGGTCACTGTCACTTCCAGAGTGATGCTATCTGAGACCTCAGCTCTACTGCTGCTCCAGGCACCAGTGAGCAGCGGTTTCAGCCCTCTTTCCCCCAAGGCTCCCAGACAGGCTTCTTGCTTAGCCAGCAAGCAAGCAGCAGTCCCTGCGTGCAAGCAGCAGCAGCACAGCAGCCAAAGTTCTCTTTTTCTCTCTGCAGCATTCGGAAGCCTTCAAGGAAACATCAGCCTTACCAACCTAGAGCCCTCCAGGGAGTAGGAAATATAAGCAAAAGTAGCTCAGACAATGAAATTTTTGTTGCCATGTAACACACTTAGCTGAGGTTGATAAGCACAATCCTTGGAAGTAAGTTTAGAGAGGTACCCAATACCAGCTATATACTAAGAGCAACATGGAAAATAAACTTAAAAAAAAAAAAAAGAGAGCCAACAAGTACCCCCAAAATCCAAAGCAAAAAAAACAATCCCTGGTCATGAAGATGCTTTTTGAGCTGTGATTTCACTTCTTTTGCATTTATTATGATCAGTTGATTAAATTGGGGGCTAAATCCAGAGTGAGGACAGCTTGCAGTTTAACAAGAATGTTATCCAAACATCTCGTATGCCTTTTTTCCCGCCCTGAAATAGCATAGTTCTGAAACAGTATTCAAAGAAAAGAAGTTAATTTGAAATTGTTTGAAATTGCTAGCTCTGGCAATCTGGAGACCAAGTGTATTTCAATCACTTTGTACTTTCAGAGTTTATAAAAGCAGTATGGAAGGAATAAGAAGCAACCAGTGCTGCTTCATGAGGAAATGCTTGTGTTTATGAGAATATTAAGAATGTCTGTCTCTTTTTTCAAAAGAGTGTGTTAGTTAAAGAATCGAAAAGAAAATTACATTGGCTTCCAGCTCTCTGGTAGTTTCCTGCACACGATCACCTTCATTCCCAATAGTCTAAAAATAATGGGAAATATTTAAAAATGAGCAAAAGGACACAGATGAGCAACTGGTTACATTCAAAAAGCTGCAACACTAGAGATAAAATGGATGTTCTGAGTATGTAGGTGCTTGAAATAATGCTGACCATAAGAAGAGAGGTGAAGACTAAAGTCTATAATTATTTTCCAGAAATGAAATGGGGTTATGTGAGAAATTCATGGCATGTGGTCTTGAAAATGAATGAGTATGGATGAGTCTCAGTTCAGTGTTCAAATCAGCCTTTTGAATGAACACATATTTTCAAGTAGGAGTTTGGGAGAAAGAAAACTGATACTTCAACGATGCCTGCTTTGAAACTGCATTCAGGAAAATTTTAGTAAGTGGCTGAAGAAGTTAAAGTCTCTGGTGTTATAGACTGCCAGTGAGTCTCATGAATGGTCAGACTGGGGAGTTTTCTTAATAATTCCTCCACATTCCCTGCAGGAAGGAGCAAAGGAGGAGTAAGGAGAGCACTGACCCACTGCATCTATGGTGAGTGGAACTTACTGTTCCATTTACAGTTCCATTTTAAAAATAGATGCTGGGCAAGTAAGCAATTAAAATTCAAGAAGGAAAGCAGAACTATCTGGCGGTTGTTCAGTAAGCCTAACTTGTATAAAAATGATCTGCACATAGCTAGTATAAGTATAAACAGTCAGCAGCATGAGATCATGAAAAACAATTCTTGCCTGGCAAGTGCAATTACTTTTAACAAAATGTAAAATCCAGGGAGTGAAGAGAACACAGCACAAATATTCTCTCTGTAGGCCTGGTCATTCAGCTGTACGTGGAATAAGCTCCCATAAAGCATCTGAACTATCATCTTTGGACATACCAATGCAGACAGGTGCAAAAGAGTCCAAATTCCAAGTTGGAAGTATGCTAGCTTGGGCCCCCAGTCCCAGTCAAACAAGCTCAGGAAGAGATTTGATAGAGCAACCTGTGGTGCCACCATTTCTAATTCAAAGCCGGTTCATGTCTGGTCAATGATCTCTGATGTGTCTTCATGCCCCAAGGCCCCTCCTAGCTCCCTGGTCTCCTCTATGGCATTGAGTTCACCAGGAGGAGTGATGAACAATAGCAGTGCAATGGCTGTTTCACCATCATCCAGCTCTTTCTGGGCTCCACCCCCCACCCCCCAATTTTCTTCTGGGTAAATCACTCCCTGTCAATGGCCTGGCAGCAGAAGCACCATTGTTCCATCTAGTGGAGAGCTATTCAGTGTTGATGGCCTTTGATTTCTCTTTCCAAACATAGGCCTTGCCTCTGCCAGATAGGATTTTGCTGGTACGGTTATGCTGGCAAATCCTCCTAACATAAGCACAGTCTATAGTCCCCAAAGATTTATTATGTCCCAAGTGGTCTAACTTGCATTCAATCCTGTGAAAATAATAAGTGCAGACAATACCAAAGCCACTCAGAAAACGTCCAATATAAAATACATACACTAATTTACAGCGAAGGTTGCAATCGTAAATAGCATTCGGAGGAAAAGTAAGCAACGACATTAATAGTTCGGCACAGACACGCTGCCAGTGTGTCACATCCTGATGGATTGGGGATATGTCTGTGTCAAACTATGAATTCCGTTTTTGCTTTTTGAATGCCATTTACAATTGCAACTGTCCATGTGGATTATTGCATCTATTTTTATAGCCAAGGCTCTGTCTGGGAAGATATAACAGAGCAATCAACAACACTGACTGGTTCTATTTTGCTGGAACAATAGTGTTCCTGTAAGCTGGGCTCTTCCATCTTTATGCACAGGACAGGAGGGCTGGGGTCTGGGCTTCCCCTCATCTTGAACAACATGGGCAACAGAGAGATAGTAGTTTATTATGTGGGTCCATTTGTCAAAATGTAGTTTCCCTGCTAAAACCAAGGTAAGAGCAGTCAAGCCAAAGACTTAATAGTGATTATGAGGTCAGGTGGTAGGGCACTCCAGAGAGACAGCTCTGAAGAGCTGGGAAAGCTTGGAAGCCAGAAGACTGCAACCTTGGAGACTGACCATTGAGCTGGGGCCACCCTTCTCACCTGCTGCCCAGGGTGAGAAAGGAGGAGGCTCAAGTACTCTCTAGCACTACTGTCCTTGCCTCTTTTTCCCCAGTAAGTTAGTGCTCAGGCACTGCATTTTTATTAAATCTGTACCTCAAGCAACCTGAGAGCGGAGCTTCCTATGGATGAAACATCTATTAGGTCATTCAGACTAGATGAAAGGAAGAAAGTGTTTTACAGTGAGGGTTGTGAAACTCTGGAACATGTTGCCCAGAGAGATGGTAGTTGCTCCATCCATGGAAATGTTCAAGGTCAGTTTGGATGAGCTACCTGATATAGTTGAAGATGCTCCTGACCCTTGCAGGGGGGTGGGACTAGATGATCTTTAAAGGTGTCTTCTGACCCAAACTAGTCTATGATTAGCAAAAGAGGAATTCTTTGCTTTCCTATATTATACATACAGGAAAGAAAAAAATATTTTTCCCCCTATATTCCTGCCACCTGTACCTTGATAATTGACCTTTCCCAGAGGAATGCCTGTGGATGCAGCTCTCAGCCAGCTGAGGCACTGTGTCTGGGGTGAAGACGGTGGGTGCAGAGCACTGCTGTCTGATGGGTGGTACCTGCCACTGCACCTCCATCTGATGGGACACCTCGGCAGTCCAAGGTCTGAGGAGCAGCAGACAGTTTGTCCCCACAGCAACCAGTCCCAGAAATCTGCTGGGGGTTCAAAGTTTGGATCTCCTCGCTAAGGACTGGCACGACACTAAGGAGAGGATTGTTTTTCACTTTGTTACCTTGGATTTTCTGCATCAGCCTGCTCTGGTTTCGTCTGTCCTCTCCTTAAGCCTGCCATACAAGCGCCACTTTAGGTACTTACGGAACTCCAGCATCTAACACTACTCGCAAAAGGCCTTGCCGCTTGAGCGGGATCCCCTGCCACTTCCAGTACAAGCCTGAAATCCGTCGGCAAAAGGTTCTGGGGAAATAAAACAAACACTGCTAGTTAAAGAAATTATCCCAGCTGCTACTCGGCTTCCAGGAGAAGCCGGTAAATGCGGTGCCATACTGAAGGCACCGGTGATGCCGAGAGAGCTGTGCTGATGCCGCGGGAACCGCGCAAGACGACAAGCGCAGCGACCCGGGGGCCGGGCGGAGCGGCAGCCGGCTGGCAGAGGCAGGGGAGATTGAGGCTGTTCCAGACATCCCCGAGGCCGGGAGGGACCCGCACGGCACTTTTCCGTTTCAACTTTTCGGGATAGCCGGGCTGCGCGGCTGCGCGGGCAGGTGCACCGGACCGCGGGCAGCGGGGTCCCGGCTCCTCCGGCTTCCCCGGCTCCCCCGGCTCCCCCCTGGGTCCCGCGGCAGCCGCGGCGGGGACGGGCGCCGAACGCCGCGGTCCCGTCCGGCGGATCCCGGCTGATCCCGGCGGCCCCGCTGCNGCTCGCCCCGTCCCTCGGCCGCCCGCCCGCCACCTGGATCACGAGGGACGCGGCGCCCGAGCATCCTCCCCACCCCCGGCGCCCTCCGGCCCGCTCCCGCAGCTCGCTCCCGCACCTCCGCCCTGCGCCGCGGCCGGGGGCTGCTCCTCGCCCGGAGAAACTTTGCACCCCCGGGTCGTGGCGGGGACCGTGGGGTAAGTCGCTGCATCCAGAGAGCTCGCGACGGGCAGGAGAGGCTTCAGCCTGGGCTGTGCGGGGAACCGGGGGACTGTCGGCTCCGGCCGCCTCGCCCCTCGCTGTCCCCGCGGTGTCGGTGGTCCCGCTGCCCGTGTCGGCGGCGCTGGGACCGCAGCCGCTCAGGACGCGCCGCGCTTCTTCCAGCCGGGCGTTTGTGCCGGTCCGCAGCTCCCAGGAGAGAGCCCCGGGGGGTGCCGGTGCCGGCCGACGCTCGGGTGGGTGATGCCCCAGCGGTGCCTGTCTGTCCCGAGGGCTGAAACCGGGGAGGCGGAGGGCTCTGCCGCGGCACCTTGGCCACATCCTTTCCACCGACGCTTCGAGAGACCTTTCGAGGGGAAAACAAGTGAAATAAAGTTTCACATTGCCTCTTTCGAGCCCCAGGTGCACTCGCTTGGAACTGGACGGGGTGGGTTTGCCTTAGGGTCAGCCAGTACTTGCCTTGAAAATAATTTTCAGCGTTTTATAACTTCAGAGTTACGGATTCTTGTTGTGTTTCAGTTTGACATACCGAAGGGCGAAAAAGCAATGAGGGAAAGGCTCCGGTGCTTTTTCTGACTTCGTGTTGCTTAGTTTTGTAAACAAGAATTTTGTACGTCTTTGGGCGAAGCTGTAGTTCTATGTCTTTTTTAATGAATAATTTAAATAGCATAAAACCAAGTGATATAATGTAAAAAACTTTTTTTTCTGAAGACAGACACAAACAATTCTTGTGCGTCATTTAGTGCGTTTCTAGGAGATGGACTATTAAACCAGAAAAAAAAAAGAAACAAAACCCACCAGAAAAAAACCAAGAATATGCTTGACGTTTGGTAGTCGGAGGTTTCAAAGAGACAACCAGGACTGGATTTAAATAAAACTGAATAATCTGGTTGGGTTCAGAAGTAGTCTGTTGAGAAGAATGTTGATACACATATGTGTGTAGTAGATAAAATAAAACAGTTCTCCTTTATGAACCGTAGACTGTGTTATGATGCAGGGCTAAGACTAAATAATTGCATTTAATTGAGAGACTTAATGACTGACAAGATCAAATTCACTAGCAAGACACTCGATTATTTTGCAACCAAGAGCAAGAATTTATTTCCGTGACAAAGTAGCTTATACTGTGGATATAAAGATCCAGAAAGAGTTTTCAGTTAAGGTTTTGGTGGTGACTTTAATACTGTTGCTCCTGTCGGCATCCCCTGCCAGAGCACAGGCTGAGACAGTCCTCACTTTTCACTGCCACATCCGCAGCGTCTCTGCGTCCTTATATGTTTGCGACAACTGATTTTTTTGCCATAGTTGACCATAAAAGTGTATTCAGGTGTTCTTCAGTCTCGAGAAGATTAGGCTTCAGGGGCTGCATTGGGCTAGTGTGTAAACACCTCCAGCCCCTGGCTCTGGAAGCACAAGGCTACACAGTCCGTAGGGTGAAGGTGTATGGAGGGGGACTGTTTTGGGAAGAGTGGTGGGGAACGAACAATCATATGTGGAAAAGTTGGGTCGTTGTGGTTTCAGGATTTTAATTTCAACTGAGACGTGGGAGGGGGGAGGTATATTATTACCTCAGCCTCGCATCAATTCAGATTTCTGCTCAGGAACTGTAAGGAGGAAATGCATTTCTAGGCCCTGTTTGCAATGCGAGTGCTTACAAAAACCAGCCAGCCAGTCTAATATTGATTCATTGGTTTCAGTGTACAAACAGATTTAAACTCCAGCGAGGAGGATTTAGTACTCAGAAATGATTTTTCCATTAGATTTTCCTTTCTGTAGGTATATCAAAAAATATAGTAAAGATGCTTTCAGTGTCAGGAACTGCCCATACGTAGTTGAACGAGACTAGAGAACTCAATACATCTTTTGCTGTCATGTTTTTAAGGGGTTTGATCCAGTCTAAGACCCCACTGAACATGAGGCTCTGCTATTGAATTATCAAAATCCAGTGCCAAATCTTTCCTTAATATTCCTGGTAATTACTGCTGACTCATGCTGACATGTGAGTTCAATTAGCCCCAACTGGAATGTAAAGGATGTGGGAGTGTCTCTTTGTGCCCAGAGACAGCTAGGACAAAGCAGATTTTGGAGGAAAATTCAAGGAATTGCCAAGTTTGGGTAGGAAGTGTCAGCCAGGGCTTTTTTTTTACAATAATGTTTGAATAACCATTAAAGTTGAAGCCCAGGAAGGGGATGTTGGATAACATGGACTTGTCTTCGCTGTGGAAGGACTACACTGTCTTAACTGTAGTCCTAACTCAGACATTGCTTCTAATTTGAGTCGTGTCCACACACAAAAACTCGTTGCTGAAGAGTGTTGATGTTTTCAATTTGAGTTGGCTTACCCATGGGGAATAAGCTATAGCTTAGATAACCACAATTCATCAGCTGCTAACCCAATCTGCCTGAATGGCGCAAGTGGGATTTTGCTCCACCCTTCCTGCTCCCACTTGAAGGGGGTTACCTGGAGAGCTGGCAGCTCCTGCCTTCTTCTCTGGTACAGGCAGAGCACAGAGAGCATCGGTTTGGCCGTGAGGTAGGCAACAGGATATTTGCCAATGTGAATGTTCCCACACAATTACTGCCTAACTGCCATGTTT
This sequence comes from Gymnorhina tibicen, assembly GCA_013399875.1. NCBI lineage: Eukaryota > Metazoa > Chordata > Aves > Passeriformes > Artamidae > Gymnorhina > Gymnorhina tibicen. The sequence continues at coordinate 2,831,909 of VXAZ01002624.1, read as the reverse complement.
GTGACAGGTCACTGGTGGTGGACACTGTCACCACACGGCCATGGCAAAGTGGGACAGGAGGACTCTGCAGCAGTCCAGCCCTTTCTGGTGCTCAGAACAGGGCAGTGCTGCAACAAGACGTGAGAAGCAAAACAGTGTCTTTGCCCCAGAAATTAACTTCCTGTCAGCTACCAGCTAGTGTAAAGGGTCACTTATATGTCAGACGTATGTGCTAATACCAGTGAATATATATATATATATATATGTAAATAAATAAATCCAGCTGTACTTGGCTAGCAGAAGCAGGAGCTGCTGCTTTTGAGAGAAGCAGTATCATCGTTGGCCCTCTATGCAAACTGCCGCTAGGAAACGGCAGATCAGAATTTCTACAAACATTCTGAGGTCAAAGAAAAGAAGGTGGACACGACAGCAAATATGCAGCCTAGTGTGTACCAAGCAGGCACTTTTTTTTTAAGAGGAAGGTGACCCTAATGCAGACTTCTGGGTCTGCGTGGAGAATGAAAATTTCAAGGTGCTTTGCAAGGAATTTGACTGAGAGTCAGGAACCAGATGAACATCCTGAGACGGAAATGCTTTAGGAGTATGTCTCTGTCAGTCCAAAGTTCCCACAGAGCTGTTCACAGTCATGTTGGATTTAATTCAACTTACCTTCAGAGTCCTGAACTTTTAGATTTCTGTAGCAAGTCCTGTCTATGTGGTACTGCTGTCAACATAACAAATATGTCATAGGTAACTGCAGAACTCGAACTGATGGACTTACAGGGTTGCACAGGTGGGGTGGACAAAATGATGCCAACATCATGCCAACTAAATGTACCCCAAATACTTATGAACCCCCAAAGTCCCCTGTGCCAGTGTGTGATACAACCATTTCAGCATAGACCAGGTAGGACCTGTTCACTCAAGTGCAGCCCTCAGGTTCACAGGTGTGCAGCTACAATCACAAGAGACCCAGTGTATCTCTTTTACCTTTTGAAACCTTATTCTGAATCTTATGCTTTCCCTCTGAGAGGTTCCTTCTGCTGTGTAGCGAGAGGGCAAGTGCAGGACGGCTGTGTAAAATTGAGCGAGGTGGCAGTGCTTAGCTGTGTATGTCAGTGGAAGGTCTTCAGTACCAGCATTTGTGAACAAAGCATTTATTTTGTTGCCAGGTACTTGTCGCATGAGGGCTGGACCATATTTTCTATGCCTTTGAATTAAGGCTGCATCTGCAGGCAACACAAATAATTTGCATGATGCAATCCATATGAAGCTAGGGCTGCAAAACATGGTGTTTGCAATCATGTGTTTGTTCTGTGACTGCAGTGCTGCCTGGTGCACCAGAGCTATTGCTCTGTATTCAACAGCAATATCTGTGCATGCGCTAAATGCGTTAGATATTTATTCCTTACTTGTCAACTGTATTAGTATTGATGCTGCATGGTGGTCATTTCAGTATGTTTAGCTTGCTGAAAACATGTGCTCACATAAAATCAAGTTTTGTCCTTTCTCAGGACAGTAGAAAACCACCATTAGAACATTTCTTCCTCTTCTGTAACACTTCAGCTGAAACAGAGTGAAGTTGAATGCATGGCAGTTTTGGGGTCATTGTCTCTCTTTCCTGGGTGCTGTTTGCTGCACTTGGTAGTGTACAGATCCCTGGGAGTCATGATGCTAAGTAACCTCTTGAACTTTATCCTTCACTGAAACTTCAAATATTATACTCTCACCTTACACTCAGGGCAGCACTGTTTGGAAAGCAGCTCTTCTTGGCCTCGTTGTCTCTCACAGGGATTTGCTTCTCCAAAATGTATTTTTCTGATGTCTGAGAAATCCTAGTGCACTTGTCAGACTGAGCCTCCCTCTCCTTGTCCTAAAATGAGGAATCATTCCACAAACATCATGCTTTCTTCTTGTTTCAGGCCATTTATAGAGAAGCAAAATTTGATGAGGTTGTTTTGTGGGCAAGGAGTTAGGCATTAGAGATTTTGGGGTGGTATACTCAGAGGACTATCATTCAGGTTGGGACTCCACAGGATCTGTCATAACTGTTCCCTGTTTCATGAACGTCTCAAATGAGGGGTCAGAGCATGCGGGCATTCAGCCTGCAGAGGTCACCAAACAGGTTTCAGGCAGTCTGGAAGATAAAAATCAAATTCAGAGTGATTTTTGACAGTCACAACCTCCAGAATATGAGTATAAGGTTTAGTACAAAGGTTTATCTTCAGTCAGTAATAAATCATGTACTCAAATATAGCACGGGGAATGGCTAAGGAGAAAAGGATGTGGAAATGTGGTGGTTCACAAACTAAACATGAGTCAGTAGCATTGCACTGTTATAAGAACGGTGTGTAAGAATAGAAATGTTTTTTCTGAGGTATATGAATCTCTTTGTCCTGCTCAGCTCAGGTAGGTCCTCAGCTAGAGTATTGCGCTCATTTGGGAGCAGGGTACTCGAGAAAAAATTGCAGATAGAATTAAGAGTCCAGACGAGAGTGAAAGGGATGATCAGATGCATAAAAACATAATTTACAAGAAAAGATTAGAATAATTGTTTAGTCTAGTTTAGAAAAGTAAAAGGAAAGAAGTTAAAAATCATCAGAAATATAGGATTAGCTGCAAAGTTAGTTGAATTTAAACTGTAATTTAGTTTCATGTCAGTTAGGGCAAGAAATTATGATAGAATCATACGTTACATTGTAGTAAGGAAAACTTAGTTTAAGATGCTTAGGAAAAAGAGTTGTGATTTTAGTGTTAGTTAAGTGCTGGAATAAAATCTCTGGGTACTCATAGAAACTGTACTTCTTCAGTATAAGCATCATTGGGGAGTGGTTTAACAGCTGTGTTGTTACAGCTATGATGGCCTAAGCATGTAAAAGACTAGAAAGACGTGGCACTTTTTTATTAAATCAATTGATTTAGCTAGAAAAAACAGACAAGTCTTTCATGCTCACAAGCCATTTCTCAGATATGCAACCTCTGAATGGTTTTGGTACAGCTGCTTCTGTATGAAGCAGGGAATGATGTTCTGTACAGTCTCTCGAGGGTCTTTTCAGTCCCATTTGCAATGATTAACAAAATCTTTCTGTCTTGGGATAGACGGGTGTTAAGGGACTGGGGAGGAAATGCAGTCTATGAAAGAAGATGAAAGAGCTCTCTCCTACCCTGTAATTGGGGAGATTCCCTACGATTTTCACTCCTTGAAAAATGCCTGTTTATTACTTTTCAGGAGTGGATGAGAATCAGTAAATCTTATACTAGCTTCTCTGTAAGTGTCAGGTGGTTTTGGATAGTAGCAAATGCTTTATGACAAGTGATATTGTGATAAGATGTGATACGATAAAATGCTTGCTTTTTTATCTCAGAGGCAAATAAAATTCTGGGAGTTTTGAAGGCAAGAGGTCAAATTTCCCCCCCTCTATGGCCCTAATTATATAAAGTAAAATACTTGCAGTCATGACTTGTTTGTGAAAATCAATATTTTTAAATCTAAAAACTCCTGATCAAAACTTTAGTGAGCATATCGAAAACAATACTGCTAGGATTATTCATGAGAATTATTTTTTATATATTGGCTACTTTAGAGTAGCAACAGATATAAATAATATTAGAAGAGAATAGTGCTGTAGGTAAGTTGAAAATGCATGTAAGCACATTTTTGCATCTGGACATGTGTCTCTAAAACAGTAAAAGTATTTGCAATAAAAAGTTCCAGAAGTTGTAAAATAACAAATGAAAAGGGTAGGTATACCCATAGATCTCAAAACCATAATGTCAATATTTTGCTTACAAAGGAGAAATTCATGTTTCTGGAGAGGAAAACACAGAGTCATAGACCACAGAGTGATTTGGGTTGGAAGGGACCTTAAAGATTCTAATTCTTACCCCACTGCTATGGGCAGGGACACCTGCAACTAGGTCAGGTTGCTCAGGGCCCCATTCAACCTGGACCTGAACGCTTCCAGGGGCATCTACAACTTCTCCAGGTGACCTGTGCCAGTGTCTCACTACCCTCACCTTAAAGAATTTCTTCTTAACATTTCATCTAAACCTGCTCTTCACTTAAAAAACATTACCCCTTGTCTTACCACTCCATGCCCTTGTGAAAAGTCCCTCTCCAGCTTTCTTGTAGGCCCCCCTTAGGAAGACTGTTGTAAGGTCTGCCTGGAGCCAAGGGCTTCTCCCCAGGGCTGCTCTCAATCCATTCTCTGCCCAGCCTCTGCCTGGGGCTGCCCGACCCATGTGCAGGACCTTGCACTTGGCCTTGTTGAGCTTTATGGCGTTCGCATGGGCCTTATATATTGGTAGTTAAGAACCTGCACTATATTTTAGTACTTATCAAACCAAAGTGCTGAAGTAGTGCCTTGTCAGCACAGCAGACAAAACTAGCCAGTCTTTTAACCAGTATAACTTTTTAGCTGTATTTATATAAAAAAATTAACTACCTCAGGTTTTATTTTTACTTTTTTTTTCAGATTCTGTATCTGAAAAAACAGGAACTTTTGAGTTTCCATTCCGATTTTCTTGTACTTCATTAAACCGAAGACTTGCAAGAACTGAGCAAAAGCTTGACAGCTCAGATGGCAGCCTGGCTGTTGGTGTATATCTCCAAACTGTGGCCTGCTTCTTTCAAACTAAGTGTTTCTTACAATGGTGGCAGAAACATTTTAAAACACTGAACTGCAATGGCAAAAATAATAAGAATGTCAATTTAAGCATCAAGCTAACATAACTTTCAGAGTTCCAGGAAAAAATATTTAATGTTTCATTTCAGTTTTTCTCTGCATTCCCTTTTTCCATCTCGAGCTTTGAGAAAAACACCTTTTTTCTCCCTGAAAGTTTTTTTGGTTTTTGTTGGATTTTTTTTTTTACCTCTGGATCTTCAGATATCTAAGCTCTGCTGAGCCTCTGTTATGGGGCCCTTGTAAGTTCATCTTCAGTTTCTCTTTTTCTTTCACTGAATAACTGAGTAGGAACAACACAGAAGAGCAAAGCCAGGAGAAGAACAGGATTGCATCTCCCCAGTAAGCTGATTTTACATCTAGGTGTATTACTAGTTTTCCTGCCTGCCTTCCTAGTCCTACATACATTTCATAACTTTTATAGCAGTCCCCATTTTGTTGGCCTTAGATCCAGGTCTCTTTTGCTTCTTTTCTTAGAGAAAATGCTATGCTGTGTTATCCTGGTGTCACACAGGCTTCTCTGAGGACAGGCTGTGTCTCTGGCAGCCACTTTTGTCTCTTTCCACACTGTCTCTAGTGATGCAGAAAAAATGCAAATATATGATACCAGTGAATTATATATGATCTCTATATATGGAAAAATAGATACTCAAAATATATGAGCTGTCGTGTATTTTACTCCTGTTCTGCATTGGAGTGCAACTAAAATCTTTTAAGAAGCCTTTTGTGGAAAAGAAGAGAGAAATCAAGGAAATGAGAGTATAGTTATGGTGTATGACAGACTTTTTTGAAAGACTTGGAACTGGATCTTGGCTCACTCATAGAAGAGCATCACCATCTTACTGGCTACTGTGGAGAATCTCCCCGAATTTGAGAAGCAGTTCTTTCCTGACAAAACTTCCATTTAAGTTCCATTTTGGCTTTGCAGTAGAAAACTCCTAGAAATGGTTGCTAGTGTTTTTTCCTATCTCATCCATTCAATCCTCTAATGTATCCGTAGCCTCCCTTTGTATAACTCAGGGTTTCCCATCATGCTTTTTGCATTTACTCCAAAATTGCACCACTGTGGTGGGTTGACCCTGGCTGGATGCTAGACACCAACCAAAAGCGCTCTATCACTCCCCTCCTCAAGTGGACAGGGGAGAGAAAGTATAACAAAGGGCTCATGAGTTGAGATAAGGGCAGCGAGAGATCACTCATCGATTATTGTCATGGGCAAAACAGACTCAGCTTGGGGAAATTAATTTAACTTACTACAAATCAAAATCTGAGCAGGATATTGAGGAGTAAAACAAATCTTAAAAACACCTTCCCCTCACCCCTCCCTTCTTTCCAGCTCTACCTCCTCCCTCCCAGCGGTACAGGGAGACAGGGAATGGGGTTATGGTCAGTTCATCACATATTTCTCCCACTGCTCAGAGAGAGGAGTCCTTCCTCTGCTCCAAGGTGGGGTTCTTCCCACAGGAGACAGTTCTCTGTGAACTTATCCAGCCTGAGTCTTTCCCACAGGCTACAGTTCTTCACAAACTGCTCCAGTGTGGGTCTCTTTCCACAGAGTGCAGTCCTTCAGGAACAGGTTGCTCCAGCATGGATCCCCCACAGACCATGGGGGATACTCATTGGCCACACTCTCTCCATGGGTCTGCATGTCTCTGCCAGGAGCCAGTTCCAACAGTCTTCCCACAGAGTCACAACCTCCTCTCAGGCATCCAGTTGCTCTGGTGTGGGTCTCGTCCACAGGCTGCAGGTGGGTCTCTGCATCCCTGTGGATCTCCATGGGCTGCAGGGACACAGCTGCCTCACTGTGGTCTGCACCATGGGCTGCAGGGGACTCTTGGCTCCAGCACCTGAAAAACCTTCTCCCCCTTCTTCACTGACCTTGGTGTCTGCACAGTTGTCCCTCTTACATATTTTCAGTCCTCTCTTCTCTGAGTGCAATTTATTCTGCACAATAACTTTCTTGTTCTTAAGTATGTTATCACAGAGACACTACCACCATCTCTGATTGGCTTGGCCTTGGCCTGTGCTGGGTTCACCTTGGAGCTGCTTGGCATTGGCTCTGTTGGACATGGGGGGAGCTTCTGGCATCTTCTCACAGAAGCCTCTTCTGTAGCCCCCCCACTATCAAAACCTGGCCACACAAACTCAATACAACCACACTTGTAGTCTAGCCTTGTGGATGCAGGACGATAAATAGTCTTATCAAAGATCATTGTTCTAGTATTTCAAAGAGAACCCCAAACTTCAGACAGCTGAAGTCTGATGAAATGACAATTAAAAAACAAAGGTGCTTGGCAGAATAACACCAGGAATGCCAGTAAACTTACAAGAGGGTTTGAAGGACCAGTCCTTAATTACATTTGCAATCTGTGGCTTGTTCTGTGACTCACAGTAACATGTCTAATTTACCCCATCACAGTGGTGTGTGGGTGCTGGAGCATATACCACCTTATGGTGGAACAGGGGAGTGGGGAATGAGGTTAAACAGCCCAACAGGCAGTCAGTGCACAGCCACATGTGTCTTGGGAAAAAACGTGATACAATTAATTCAAAGGCATACTGTTATCCCTTTTAATCTAAGAATATTTATCCTTCACTTAAAATTGAAGGCAAGCTAATGAACTGCATAAACTTGAATCACTAATTAGCTCTAGAAGCCTTATCATGACAGCACAGAGCTAAATCTGGGTAGAACCTGTCTGAGAAATTATATATACAGCTAACAAGCATGCTTGAGTTGTTTGCTGTGCTGAGCTCTGTGTTGCCAGCATAAAGCTGCTCCCAAAACCTGAACCTAGCTATAGGTAGAAGACAGCTGAGCTGAGGCCTTGCTACACTACTCATTCATGGTAGAAATATTTCATTGACCTATCTTACTGGTTTTAGTCAGATTTGCTATGGAAATGATGCTTATGTTTTCACAGCGTCTGCTTTTCTTGTGACCTGTTAGTCAGGTTCCAGCAAACAGAACAGAGGGACAGAGATCTCAAAGATATTATGTTCCTGAGAGTTTAAAAGTGAAACATGCTATGCTAATATCCCTACTGAGGGCAAGATTGCAATGCAAGATTGACTGTCTTGTTAATCATCAAATAATCCATATGGTTCAGACAATATCCTAAATGCCCCAACTGTACAAAAATTTTTCATTGCTGCTCATGTCCTCCTATGAAAAGTCCAGCTGCTGTGGCAACCCCATATTTTCCTCAGAAGGTCTGTGGTATAGACAGTGGAGAACCAAAGTCAAGCCTGGTAGAAAGAGATACCATTCTGCCAACTATAAGGTCTTGCACCAGACAAATGCCCAATATTATTTTTTTTGGTGTGTTTTTATATGTGCTACCATGTGTATCCTTCCTCAACTGACAACGTGCGTATTAGGGGTTCTAAAAACAGCTGTCTTTTTCAAACATTACTTTAAAAATCCCAGCAAAACTGCATCTAAGCTTTTTTAAGAAGTTATTTATTTACATCCTCAAAGCTTAAAAGAAGTGTCCTTGAACTTAATTTCAGGCTTTCTTATATAAACATATAAAGAAAGAAAGGCTGATGAGACAATTTAGTCCCCTGATGAACTTGTTTGTGAAGGAAGAATAATGACTGAAATTATTGTTCTGCTAAAGAAGAAGAGTGTAGCTACATACCCATCCTGCAGCAAAAGACTGTTGTGTTTTAAAATCAAGCACTTGCAAATTAGGAAACCCAGGGGTTAAAGACAAACATAAATGCATAAAACATTTAGATTGAAAAAGACCTCTAGGAACATCAAGTCCAGCTGTTAAATTCCTCACCTGTGTGGACATGCGCTAAACTTAATCTTAAAATAGAAGTTGCATATTTTGTTTTTATTATCCTCATTCACCACGTAGTCCCAGCTCTGTACTATGCACTGCTCAAATCCTGTACAAACACAGTGCTATTAATTTTGTCACAGACTGTTCGGTGATAATTGTGACTTTAGTATTTAAGTACATCAAAACCACCACTGAATTAATCTGTATTATACTGCTGAGACATATGGTCTTATTAGTAGTGATAAACCTGAAATACTTATTATCACTTACTCAATGCCAGACACTTAGGAGATGATTTTCCACAAGATGCAGCCTTTAGTGCATGCTCATTCAGAGCTCAGTGTTGGCTGCCTCCAGCTGCAGTACTGAGTGCTCATCTCTTTTAGAACAGACCAAGGCTCCTAGAAAACGAGGGCTGGTGCCTCTGATGTCCCAGGCTGTGGTCGCACGCCTTGCATCACGCAGCCCTAATTCCTACAGTCCCTGTGTAGCCCTGATTCTTTCCCCAAGCTCTCCAAGAGGGGCAGGAGTCTGGCTCTGTGTGCTCAGATTTCTTCTCATAAGGCAGGCAGCGAAGGCAGAGGAGCCCACAGGAGACCTTGAAGGGAGATTGCAGTAGGGAGGTGCTGGCCACCTAATTTCTGGCAAAATCCCAAAATTTTCAATGGTTATTTTGAATTCCTAATGATAATTCAAAAGCAGTGCTCCCGAATGATCCTTTTCCGGAGTGTTTCAGCGGACAGCATCTCTCTGCAGGTCTTAGGGATGCTGAGAGTCAGGACTACAAGCCTTCTGCTTCTGCTCCCTCCCTGCCTTGTCCCAGTCTGCTTCAGTCCTTCCCATGGCTGACTCTTTGTTCCCGTGCTTTATATTTGGAGTCCTTTGTTGCACCGGGATGGGGAGGAACAGCAAGAAAGGAAGGTCTAGCACTGCCTTTGCTGCTCCAAGGGGAGGCCTGTAAAGTGCACGGGGATGCACATGCACAGTGCGGATGCCTGTGGGAGGAATGAAGGGGATGACGTGCGCTCAGCTCAGGCAGAAGCTGTAGATAACTGTCAGACTACAACAAGTCTCCCGAGCACACGCAAGCTGGATTTTTTTCCGGAAGCTCCAAACACAGCCAAATTTGTACACATTTTCTTCAAAGGAAATTAAAGAGAGATTTTATGTATGTTTGTCAGACAACATATGATCCCTTGTACTTGTAGAACACCCTCTGTAAATCAAGCATTATGTACTTTTTTTAGTCTTCTAACAACTCTTCATGTTTGAGAATTAGCCTTCTGCTTTTTCACTGGAGGAATAATTGAGGCAGAAAAGGAAATTTTTTCTGTGAATTCCCTTCACAGAAAAAGCCACTGTGATCTTGTTTCAATCTCATGTTTAACTGGACCATCAGACATCCTTAAACAAAATCTTACCACACAGGTCCATTAGTTTTGTTAAGAAAAAAGTTTTTGATGAAAATAATGCTCAGTGATGGAGAATCCTCTACAGTCTTGGGTAAATTATTTTGATAGTCATTTATTTGTAATTTGAATTTAATTAGCCTCAAGTTCAGTAAATTGGATCTTGCTAGAAATGTTTGTTTCTTGTCACGAAATGTTTGTTTCCTACGTAATGTTGTTACTTATTGTACGGAAGTTCTCTGTTGCTGTTCTCCAAGATAACCCAAACAGTTTGAGCTCCTGCACTCTGACTGTGGGGCTCATTTTCACAACCCTTATTCATTCTTTCCTCCAGTTATTTTTTAAGTGGGGCTGCTTCAGCTAGAAACATCCTATTTACAAGAATATATCCAAAACCATTATCATATTTTCTCCTAAGACATGGCCATTTATTAGAAGCAGAAAACTTGGTACAAATGCGCTAATGACAATTAATTTAGTGAGAGCAGGCAGATAGATTTCTGTCCTGTTGATGAACCATCGGGAGTGGCTTTTTCCACAGCTGCTCCTGCCAAAGGGGAAACAATCCTGAGAAAAGCCAAGCCACACTCCAGTCCCATTGCCTTCTTGCTCTGCTGGTGAAATTCACCACGGTGCCATGGCATGGTAGGGATGAGCACACAACCTCCTCACTCCTGGGCTGCCTCTTCAAAAACTGCTGCTTTGAAGCTGTGGTCTCCACACCCATTTCTTGTAGTTCAGGCATTGAATGCATGGTATGTGATTACATTCAAGCAGGAAATGATTCATAAAATTTAGTGAAAGGAGAGATCATTGGATAATGTAATCTGACCTCCTATATCTACCAAAGATTTTTTTTTTTTCTGAGTATGTCTGTATTCAACTCAACTGTTTCGATTTAATTTAAGTATAACTTCTGTTAGGGTAAAGTGCATATTACAAAAAGGCATCTAACAGTGGTTTCAAGACAACAGGATCCATTAAGTCCTTTGTACCTTGTTCTTAAATGCTTAAATGAGCTTAAATGCTCATGATGTTACAAATTAATGCCTCATTTCTTATTTGGATGTATCTGGCTTCAGCTTCACTTTCTAAGTGCTTGCTGTGTTTCAGATTAAAATAATTCAGTACTCATATCTTTCCCTGGAAGTACTTCACTTTACTCAAGTCACCTAAATCTTTTTTCTATGCAAAGAAATTTCTTCAGCCTGCAAGTATTTATTTTAGCTTCTTTCCTCACTCTTACCAGCTTCTAACATTACTTGAAAAACACTTACATGCAAACTGCACACACTGTTCCAGCATCAGTCTTATCATATCTTTAAACAGATGTAAAACCACTTCACTTAGGTTAGTGGTGTAAAACCACTTCACTTAGTCTGCTTTACCTGCCTTTGCAGCAGCTCCTCCCTGGCAGCTCAAACTATGGATTGTATTCATTTTTCACTTTGATCCCTGATTCCTTTCAAGAATCACTCACATTTCAGGATGCAGTCCCTATTCAGTAGCAATGACATGCATTCGCTACTCTGAGATGAAAACGTTTGCATTTGGCTGTGTTATAATACACTGTGAATAACGAGAAACAGCCTACTCCAGATTGCTCTGTTTCACTGTGTCTTCAGCATTATTTATCAATCTTCTAAAATTTTTTAACTTTGTAAATACCATCAACAATGGGTTTGTATTGAACTTCGATGTCTGTAAGGTCTTTATAAAACCTTTTCTATTTAGCAGTGTGTCATGGTTTGACACTGGCCCAGCACCAGGCACCCACGAGAGCTGCTCGCTCACCCTCGCCTGCCACAGGTGGGCAGAGCAAGGAAAAGGAAAAAAAATTAATGAACACTTCATGAGTGAGATAAGGACTGGGAGAAACACTTCAAGGGCGAAACAGGTTCAGCTTAAGTTGCAAAGTGAATTTATTACTAACAGAATCAGAGGAGGATAATGAGAAGTAAAATAAGCCCTTAGAACATCCTTCCTTAGAACCCCTCCCTCCTTCCCAGCGACAGCGCAGGGAGGCAGGGCATGGGGGTTTGGTCAGTTCATCACCGAGATTTCCTTTCACTGCCCCGGGAGAAGAGTCCTCCCCTGTGAGGCCGTGGGGTCCCTCCCACAGGAGACAATTCTCCCACTCTCACGAGCAGCAGCCAAACCGCACCTGCTGCAGCGTGAGTCCCTCCCACGGGCACACAGCCCTCCCAAAACTGCTGTGCTGTGGGTCTCTTCCCACAGGGTGCAGTCCTCCAAGGACAGGCTGCTCCAGCCTGGAAGCAGGGCCCTCTCTCCCCTCCGGGTCTCCCACTGATCACAGCCTCCTCCAGGCACCCACCCGCTCCGGCGTGGGCACCTCCCCCTCGGGCTGTGGGTGGATCTCTGCATTCCCTGTGGATCCCCACGGGCTGCAGGGGCACAGCTGCTTCACCATGGTCTGCACCACGGCCTGCAGAGGAACCTCGGCTCCAGCACCTGGAGCACCTCCTCCCCCTCCTTCTCCACTGACCTTGGTGTCACCAGATTGTTTTCCCTCAGGTGTTCTCACCCCCTCCTCTGCTCTGACTAGAATCCAAAATCTTGTGACTTTGTTTTGATTTTCTTCTTAAATATGTCATCACAGAGGCGTTACCAGCCTCTCTCACTGGCCCAGTTGTGGCCAGCAGCATGTCCATCTTCAGAGCCACCAGCCACTGGCTCTGCTGGACATGGTGGGAAGCTCCCAGCAGCTCTCACAGGAAACATCTTTGCGGCCCCCCTGCTACCCAAAAACCAGGCCGTGCCAAACCAATACACAGTGATTTCTCCATGATTACTTTTCTTTTTATTCTGTCACTTGACAGATTATTTACTTGTGGAAACTGTGCACTGTAGTACTTTGTTGTGGCTTTTTAAAAGCAGAATGTTGTGCTGCTAACTTAAGTTACTAATACAAGTGAACTCCTCTGTTAGCTAGAGGTGATAACTTCTCAGTGAGCTAGTTTCACTCCAAAGAGCATGATATTCCATAGAATTCTGCTAAGTGATGTAATTAATCTTTCTTATCAGCTTTTCTGGTATTTTGCTTGGGATGGATATCAGCCTTGACATTCAGTGGATAGATGGATCATTATGTTTCCCTTCTCTGAATATTACCATATAGCAGCTATCTTTCAGTTGTTTGGCTTTCCCCAGTGTTCAGAGATTCACTGTGACCTAATGTCAGTAGTGATTACAAGCACCTGACAATAGTCAATGATTATGGTCCACATCTACCCTTTTCTAGCAATTCTGTTCTTTCCAGTCTCAGCTCTCCTCCTTCTGAAGCTCCTCAAGCTTGTAAGCCCCCTTTCCTGCTGCTGGAGTGGTGGAAGATTGCTTCTTTGGGTTCCTCAAACACATGGAGAGAATGTGAGGGCTCTCAAGCATTACAGGGAGAAAGCAAAGAGCACAATTGTTCTGAGCAGCTGAGGGCTGTCCACCCAACTTCTTTCTGTTTTTTATCCACATGAGACTGGTGGGCTGTCAGGGGAAGGAGCCCCCAGCCTCCTTCAGTGGTGGAGATGGGCTGTTGTGTCCTAGGGGTGGAGAGCAGAGCTCACAGGTGATCAGAAGAAAACACAGTACAGGTAGGACTGTGAATACACACTCTTCTCCAGTTTTCAAAGTGAGTATTTTCATAGCTTATGGATCTGTGCAGCTCAACAAATTCAAGTGCTCTTTTCAGACACACTTTTAGGACCATTAGCCATGAACCTTCTGACTTTGTCTTTATTCCTGTCCATGCATTCTCAGACTCATTTTAACCACAAACCACTATTGGCATTAGTGGTGGTGGCAGAAGCACCTCTTGGCTGTGTGTATCTAGGACGTTGGTGTTCAGTTGCTGGGGCAGTGCTTCATACCATGTTGCTGTGGTAACCCTTTGTCCTAATTCTGTAGAAAGTTCCTGTAGAAAGCCTGAAGAGTACATGGCAAATTCTTGTTTGATGGAAGTGCATGAATCTCCTTCTTTTCAGAGACTAGAAATAAATCTATTGAGCCCTCTTAGCTTTTATGCAGTTCTAACGTAAAGCCATCTCCACCTAATTAGAACTGCACACACTTTTTAGAATGATTTTCTTTGTACTATTCTTCTAAAAAGCACACTATCTTTTGTCTTTAGCGCTGCGACTTGTGAATTTTCCTTTGGGCCTTTATCTTTCCTAACTAGCATTTTGCACTCCATAAATTCTAGCTCATATTGTTTGCTATTTATTTCCTGGTTTTCAGTTTGAATACTTAGGTCTTTTTAGTTATTTTTATTTGCTGTCACATATTAATCAACTGATCTAGAATGGGTTTTAAAACAAAGCCGCGCTTTTGGGAAATTGAATGAACTTTTAACTTTCAGTTTTCAGTTGAATTATGCCGTTCAAGCCTTTCTCCTCCTTTTAACTTTGCTCATGAAGGCAAGAGAAGGGAAGTCTAGCATGTGACACTGTTTTGAAACATGAACTATGAATCATCGATTCATATTATGGACAGGAAGGACTCAGAACACAAAAGTATTACAATATTGTATTAGGTTTTCGTGGCAAGGATTTGGTAGAGCAGGTCTACAGGGGTGGCTTCTGTGAGAAGCTGCTGGAAGCTTCCCCTGTGTCTAGTAGGTCCATGACAGACCTGCCGCTGGCCAAGGCTGAGCCCATCGGCAACACTGGCAACGCCTTTGGAATAATGTATTTATGGATGGGGAAAGAGCCTGCACAACTGCAGCTGCAGTCAGAGAGGGGAGTGAGAATGTGTGAGAGCAGCAGTCCTGCAAACACCATGGTCAGTGAAGAAGGAGTGGGAGGAGGTGCTCCAGGCACCAGAGCAGAGATTCCCCTGCAGTCCATGGTGCAGCCCATGGTGAGGCAGCTCTGCCCCTGCAGCCCATGGAGGACCCTGCTCCAGAACAGGTGGATGCCTGAAGGAGGCTGTGACCCCATGGGAAGCCTGTGCTGGAGCAGGGTCCTAGCAGGACCTGTGGACCCATGGAGAGAAGACCCCACACTGGAGCAGGTTTGCTGGCAGGACTTGTGATCCCAAGAAGCACCCATGCTGGAGCAGCCTGTTCCTGAAGTACTGGACCCTGTGGGAGGGACCCTTGCTGGGGCAGTTTGTGAGGAACTGCAGCCCATGGGAAGGTTGGAGAAGGTCATGGGAGAGTGTGAGGAGTCCTCCCCCTGAGGGAGAAGGAGTGGCAGAGACAGAGTATGATTAACTGACCACAGCCTCCATTCCCCATCCCCCTGTGCTGCTGCAGGGGGAGGAGATAGAGAAAATGCAGTGAAGTTGAGCCTCAGAAGAAGGGAGGGGCGTGGGGAAGGTATTTTTGAGATTTGGGTTTATTTCTCATTACCCTGTTCTAATTTGATTGGTAATAAATTAAACTAATTTCCCCGAGTTCAGTCTGTTTTGTCCGTAAGTGGTGAGTGATCTCTCCCTTTCCTTATCTCAACCCATGAGCCTTTTGTTATATTTTCTCTCCCTTGCCCTGCTGAGGAAGGGAGTGATAGAGCAGGTTGGGTGGGTACCTGGCATCCAGACACTGTTAATGCACCACAAGTATGAAGAAAATACCTTTTAATGTAAAGTCTCAGAAGAAACTACAGTTCTTTTGGCATCTCCACATCATTTTAGCTTCCAGCTGAAGTAGGAAACCTTGTGAGGGTAGATGTAACCTTAAAAACAGGCAGACTGTTAAAAAAAAAATAATTTGAGGATTAAACCAAATTAACAAGGTCTTTGAAGGTGGTAAGAAGGCTTTATCTAAGCAAAAGCTGTGGCACAGTCTTAACCTGCAGCAGTATTTATTGCACTGTATCATATCCCTCATCAACTTTGGACAGGCAGTTTACCCATCTGACATCACAGGAAATCATGCCAGTAGTAGTGAAAAAAATGGTTCTGTTTCTGGAAGAGCTTTATGCCTGACACTGCACCAATGGAGAATGACTGGTGTTTCCACCATAACCTGCATTTGAGAGAAGGCAACTAGTCTGATCTCTATATTATGCATCATTTCAGAATGAATTCTCAGAAGGAAAGAACAAATAACAGCTCTGGTTAGTCGGAGTAAAAATGG
This sequence comes from Gymnorhina tibicen, assembly GCA_013399875.1. Lineage (NCBI taxonomy): Eukaryota > Metazoa > Chordata > Aves > Passeriformes > Artamidae > Gymnorhina > Gymnorhina tibicen. Next base: position 2,815,957 of record VXAZ01002624.1, on the reverse strand, counting down.
AATGTAGATTTAAATGATTTTGACAAAGTAACCTGATAGCTGTCTGTTGACACAATAACTGATTTTCCAGATGAGGGAAACACAGTAGACCTAAGGTATCTCAATTTAGCAAAATGCTTGCATGTATGAAATACATTTTAGATTTTGCTTAATAAATTGTGCTCAATCCCATTCTCCTAAAATGATAGGAAGAAAAAACAGTTTGTAACATGAGAGGGAAATAAAAGAGTTTAGGTTGTCCCAGAATAGAAAAATGAAGGCTGACTGAAGATATGACTGATATTTAAAAATATGCCAATGAGTAAACACAATGGAGGAGGAAGAGCTATTTAAACTAAAAGACAATGTTGGCAGAAGAACAAATGGGCATAAAATGACCATGACCAAATTTAAGCTGGAACGCAAAAGGTTTCTAGTTATCAGAAAACTGTCTTTCAATGAAAAAGAAAGCCCTTCTAAATGATTTTTAAATTAAGCTCAGTAAGTTTATGATTTGCTTTAAATGACACACATGTTCAGCAGCATGGGATTTCATTCAGTGACATAGAAGTTCCCTTTAATTTTATATCTTACACAAAGCAGCAATTACTCTTGAGATATACTAACCTCTCTGGCAGCATGCACCCACTGTTGAACAGCACTCAGCATGACTAAAATATTCTTTCAGACAGAAACTCAAGAGACGTTGATATTCAGCTAATCCCCAGAAGATTTAAACAGACTGAATGCAAAGACTTTTTCCGAGCTTGCGATGTCTCTAAGGCTAACATAGTCAAACAAATCAATAAGACCAAATTTTGTGTGAAAATTGTCACCTCAGTCAGCACTGCATTGGGTCCTAGTGCTAACCACAAGACTGTGTGTCACATCTTGAGCTGCCGACAGCTATATTTCCAGCCTTTAAAAATGAGGATGTGAGGATCTGGAGAAATGCTGATTTGAATAATTGCAACCTTCTAGTCACAATGTCAGTAATGGAGAGACTATTCCTGTGTATTTCAAAAGCTGTGAAGTCCTCCCTGCAGATGACGGGTCATATTATTCATTCTTATTTGTTTAGCTGAATTTAGAAATGAGCCTGGAAGGGAAAAAAAATTTGGATATCCAGTAAACAGGATGTATTTAATACCCATTTTATATCATGCATAGTATACTTAATTGGAAAAAATGAAAATTGAACATAAACATCAATATTCTAATAATATTAGGGTAGGAAATTGGAATAAGCCGTAAGCTTCCATCTTAACTAATGCCACCATGTTTTTTAGTGTTGCTGAATGTCACACTCAAGGAACAAACATTTTCCTCAGTGGAACTTTCTCAGCGCTATCATTTTGTACAACAGTCTGAAACACAGAAACCTCCTAACTAAGAAACCTATTCCTTTTGTTTTTCAGTGTCAAAGCCATGATTCCTCCGGGGGAATGCCTGTATGCTGGGAGGAAAAGGAGGAAACCCATTCAGAAACAGTTAAGTATCATATTCATCAGGAGGCATCTCCCTCCAAACATACGGGCTAGAAATGAGGTAGAAGAAGGGTTCCCTTCCTCCTATGGTCCACTGACGCAGGAGACACCTAATCCTCTCTGTAGTGAGAAACATTTGGTTGGGAGGCTGGCTCTTCATGGATAAGATGTCTCCAGAAAGGATGCCAAGCATGGGTCAAACCATCCTTACCCACCACTAGGTATCCCAGGAGGAGGCCAGTGGTGGTTGTGGTGGGTACCATGGTGCTGCCGTGTAGAGTGGAGAGGGACAGTGCCCTTCCGTAGGCAGAACACACTGGTGGACGAAATGTCAGCTGGGCAATGGGCTGGAGGGGTGGCTGCCACCTTCCTGCTTCCGTGCTCCCTGATGCCTGTTCAAGGAGCTTTTTGAGAAGCCGTGTGTTGAGTGGCACCAGAGCGCTGGCATTGTGCTCTCCCTTTCCCCTTTCCTGGGCTTAGCCTTGCTTGGGGCATTGCTAAGTCCAACATGTGCGAGCCCGGAAAGTGGGTCAGTTCAGCCAACTGAAAGAGCAGACTGGTGACTGACTTTTTGCATATAGAACACATAATTTTCAGACTTCTGTTTACTATGGCATCACATTCATTAGGAGAAAAATAGGAGAGAGGAATTGTATGCGCGAAGGCAAAGCAGAAAAAGAAGAAACGCAGTGGAAATTTGTTACTACGAGATGCTTGAAGTGGGAGGGGGAAAAAAAAGGTTGCTATCACTCAAATGTAAATGAGTTCCAGATGCCATAAACCGATCTGTGAAATAAGGCTTTTTAATATAATCATCCCACATTTTGTGTGTTACACTTGATTATATGATTATGAAACACACATTTTAACTGTGTTAAAATGATGAACTGGCACTGGTGGCCTTCACACACAATTTAAGGATGAGAAGGTAACTAAAATAGATTTCCCTATTTTCAGTTGTTCAGAACTTCTAAAAATAACCCACTTGGCTTAAAATTGTATATATTGGTCTAAAGTCAAAGGGGAGTTTCTCTGAATGTTTTAATGACATCTGTTGATATTTGGATTTGGGGCAGTACTTGCTCATGAACCACTTCTTCCCACTTAAAAAATTGTTTCTTTTAGTATAAAATGTATCCCATTTATATAGACAAAGATAATGACATAAGCAAATGATTCTTCCTGCAAAAATCTTGAGTGTTGAATTCAAAATATATGTAAGATTTCTGCACTACTGTTTCAGTATGGATGTGGATATTTGATTTTATAACAACTGCAAGAGGTAGGGAACATTTCCAGTTTGTGAAATTACCTCTATGCAGAAATGTTTATGGATCATTACTTTTGTGAGAAAGGAAGGAGTGTTGCAGTTGCTTTGAGAAACATTAAGCTTATGTTTGGAGCTTACGTGCTAGCTAGAACTCTTCTCAAAGATGACTTCCAGATAAATGCAATGGCTAGGAAAACTACCTGCTAAAAAATCATGGAAATGACCTCATCAGCCTTTTTTGAAGTTCTGGCTTTAATACTCTCAGAAGCAAATTCTCACTTACTTTACACAACCAACTTTTCATCTTGGGAGCCATTGCAGGTAATGCTACCTTGCAAATAGCTTTTCTATGATGTTGCCGTGCAGGTACCTGAGCATAAGCTTATCAAGCCAGGACGTGAACAATTTTGATTAAGAAATGTTGGTTAAAACAAAGGGAAATGTTTGAATTGTTAGAATACTGAACTCCCACACTGGAGATAGCACTCTATTTTCTGTGGTTAGTTACTTGCCACTTGCTGAGGATGATTTCTCAGTTCCTAGCAACACTGGTCTCTTCCTCAAATCTTATCTGTTTGTGGGCTTGGTGTCTGGTAAGGCTTTCCTGTGCTTATTCCCTCACTCAGGGACTTAACTCTCCTCTAAAGGGACTCTGAATGTCCCAGACTGACTGCCTGACAGAACTCCTTTCACGGTCTGTGTCTTTCAGTCCTACTGGTCTTACTGACGTTTCAGGACTCCGAGGTATCCTTACTGTTATGCTGCCTTGAATAATTTATCTTGAACTTAGAAGGGTAGACAAATCCTATTAATTGAGCAGCATATTTAACCATGATTTTGATCCATGTCATACCATCTTTGTTACAGCTTTTTTTCTCCTGTTTTACAGCATAGCATTTTGTCTCTACAGCTTTGTTGTACTTTCTCCCTTATCATTCTGACAATGAATCAAGGTAGATACTGGCACCTGTTCTGGCAGTAGTATTTGTTCAGTTGTAAAACCTGATTTTTCACAGGAACTAAAGTTGATGGGTATTCTTTGGCCAGTCCTAGTGGTGATTCCCCTTTTTTCAGTGTGAATAATCTCTAAAATATAACTTTCTCTTAACAAAAGAATAAGTGAGCTCAGGTGCCTCAGTGTGAGCACGATACTCGGGTTTCAATAAGGATTCATGGATTAGTCCTTTTAAAGGTCAGAATTTAAAGGACAGAAGTGCAGCTTTCCCCTCTGCAGAACAACTGGAACATTTATATCTCCCCATACTCAGTGCATCCCAAGAAGCCAACTTTCTGACTCTACATCATCTTTTTGTGATCAGGCTGTCAACCAGGTGGTGATCCTGCAGCTGGCTTTTAATCCAGGATATCACAGAATGATATTGTTCATTATGCTCGTGAATGTTTCAGGCACAGGAATTCTGTTCCGAGGTGGTTTTACAGAACAGTGCTGAAAATGTGTGAAGAAGCTCCATGGGAGAATACAGAGACCCACAAGACTGTTGACGAATCTGTGGAAAATTTTACTGGGAGGAACTAATATGTTTCAGTCTTGCTCTCTACACAGAACTAGCAGAGACTACCTTCATTAGGTTGCCTTTATTCAGACAATATATAAGGTTCAAGTTCTACTTTTATACATGCAAGTAAATTTTTAAAAAAGTAGCTGTTTTCCCTTTGCCCCCAGAAACTTCCAAACAAGCCCCATAAAATGTGATCTACACTAAAGAATTTTGGCATTTATGGACACAGTTCAAACACCTGGAGCTCAGACAGATTGAAAATTTTCCATCAGATATGCTTTTCAGCCAGACAGCCGGCAATTTGACTAAAGGAAACATTTTCTACCAAGTGTTTACTTCCTGTGGAAATCTAGCATTTTACTGGTAATTCAAGCATCTGGAAATTAAAGAGATCTTGTCTTTAGCCTCAAGCTAAAATCGCTGTGCTGAAATTAATACTTAAAAATGCTAAGGCAATGCTTCAGGACAGTTACGATTTGAGAATTTCAGCCACTTCTTCATCTCAAACCCTGGCATCCTGTAGAATCCTCTCCCTCTACAAAACCTTTCTTGTAATATTTTACAGCTCTTTAAAGGCAACTGCACCTGCTCTAGCTCTGAGTGTATCTATAACTGCTCCAGACTAACCACTTCAGCCGGAACCGTGCCAGTGCCAGGGTAAACAGAGACCTTGGGAAGTGCAGCTCTCTCCTGCTTCCTAGTTCTCATTTTAAAGCCCTTTGTGGCATAGCCCTTCCTCTTACTTTGTAGCACACTATCCCACCTCTCATCTGCTCTGCTGGTGTTATGTCTTCTTGACCATTAGTTCTGCTTTCACCTTTCCTTTCTGTGAAGACGCAGAAGAGACATAGAAGGTTGCAAAGGCCTGCCTTTCCTTCAAGCAGCTTTCTCTCATTCTCTCCTTTTGGTTCATAGGAGATGGTGACCATCCACACATACGTGGCTGCCACGGGAGCTCAGCTCTGCCAGGATTCCTGTACAATGTCCAAGCACAGCTCAGTGACAGAGGGTGCTGGTCAATACACTCATGATAATCATCTGTTGTTACTTTGCTCTCAGCCTATCTGTTTCGTCTTATGGTCTCTCTCTTCCCTTTCCCTCCTTACTGAAACCTTGCTGTCACAGTAAATGATTAGACCTTTTTCAGCTCACATCTTCTGCTGGTTTAACACTTTGGCATACTTGAAAAACTTATTCAGAGCGAAGTTTTCATTAACAGGGTAGGGCTCTGCAGAGGGTAGGGAACAGCAGACAGAGCTGTAGTTGCAGGAAATTCCTCTGTGAGCTCACCAAACTGGTTTACAGCAGTGGCGGTCTGCGTGTCATGGGCACACTGAATCACTAATGCGCAAAGGGCTCCATGCCTTGTGTACCACCGGAACACAAAACGTTCTCCGCACCAGCTCCCACATAGCTCCCGCCACCCAGGGACTGCTCATGTGGGTCCTGCACAGGTACAAGTACTTGTTACTGCAGAGTGGAATTTGGGCAGCTTAACAATTTGAAGAAAGAAGAGCCAGATTTATTGTTTTAATTACGCCTGCTCCTTCACTTTAGCAGTGTTGTATGGAAAGCAGAGTGAATGAGGGATCATCGAGTGACTCCTATGTCTCTGTTTACAGTTTGACAATCCCAACTTTAACACAAACACAACAAGCACCATCTACTTTCAGCTGAAAATAAAAGCTAAAATTTCCATTTGCCTCAAAGCAGCCCATTGAAGATTTTCCCTGCCTGTGTCTTTCTGTTTATGGCTAGCTAACCTAGCCTTTCCATGGAACTCACATTGTTTTAAATCACATCCACTTGGCACCTTATTACCATTTACATCCCGTTTGTTTGGATTCATTCCCTTACTGAATCATTTCCTTGAGTTTTCAGGAAGATTGTGTCCTGAGCTTTCTCCTGTAGTCTTTTTACACCATTCCCTGCCTTCTCCAGAAAACTATTCGTTGCGCTCAGTACAAAGGCAGACCACCTAATTGCCTCAAACCATTCTTCTCTGGCATAGAGCAGTCACTGTTTTATGTGGTAAATAGGCTTGAACAACTGCTATTTCTATTTCTTGTTACTCTTGACAATTTTTACCTCTTGAACTCATCAGTTTAATTTTCCTTATTGGAATTAATTTTTTCTGTCCTACATTGCTTCCTTGGTTCAGCTGGTTTGTCAGATGTAAAGAACAGTTAGCAAAAGCTTATGTTCTTTAGCTTCTGCTCAGCTATAGGCTATGTTCCCACAAAATTACTGCCCTCCATAGATCAGACATTCTTTTGGTGTCACAGGATGGCAGAGCCTCAAGGTTTACTGCAAAAAATAGTTAGCTCAGAAAAAGTAAAAAACACTATTCCTTCATTGTTAATGACATTGTTTGTTCTCATATATCCTCTCTCTAGTACAGGAGAGTCGTTCATTTATCCCAGTCAGGAAAATCTTCTCCATGTCTTTGGAAGCAACTCATTCTGTTATTGAAGGACCACGTATTAGTATTGGCAATTTTAAATAAAAAAGCAGAAATTATAAATTTTCAGTGACACCTACCTCAAATTTTTTACTGTCCATTCTGTCCGCTGATGCTGTCCTCTTGAAGTGAGGCTCTCAAAAGTAGCAACGAATTTTTCATACCTGATTTCCTTTAAGAGGTGTTCAGTTGGCAGCAGTCACACGTACAAAACTGCTCTTCAAAAAACGGATCTTTTTTTACTAATTCCTAAGCACAATTTTTTAGAATGACAATTGCAATAACAAATTAATACTGTTGTAATTTAACACCTTCACCACCTTGTGAAATGCTAATGCTCAGAATTAAAATTATGATTAAAAAATGCAATAAATGTGGGTATCATGAAAGTGCAGTAGTGAAATGCAACAAATAATTAGTTTTACTCTCTTTGTCCACTGCAACCTCAGCTAGCTACTTAAGATTATGATCCTTGGATTCAGTGAAGTGAAAGTAGAAACTGTTAGCACAACCATATTTTTCTTACTTGCTGTGTCCCATTCTTGAGTATCCATGTATGGCTCCAGCGTCCCATAGCTCATACCTGGATAACGCACTTGACTACTGCTGGGTCCAGCAATAGCTGTCTACTGAAAGGAACCACCTTCTCAACCTCCCACTCAGGTGTTCTTGCTTAATGGGGAAGTCTGTGCTTCAGCACTGAGCAACCCCCTCACCATGCTGGAAATTAGGTCCCCATTTCTGTGCGCAAAAGCACCATCTTTTCCTCTACTCCCTCTTGAGAACATCCTACACGTTCTCTGGGAATATCAGTGGACATTCCAAAACTGAGGTTCCTCACTTGTGATGTATTTCATCTTAATGCATTTTCACATCAGCTGTTCTAGGTTACCTAGTATTATCCATTACTCTAGAGGAACACAAAATGGAGATGGACTTGCGTGGCCTAGAAAGCTGAGTAACTTTAGTCTTTGTTTTGTGAGGAATATCGATGTTCTTAAGAAACCAAATTCTAATCTTTGTTATTCCTGATGTAGGAAGGTAAATGTGAGAATATACACAGGAGTTTTGAGCTTGAGGAAAGAGTCTCTCTTCACCTTGCCTTCCATACTTTTTAAACTCATGTCTAAAGACAGGCTCTTTTCTTAATTATCTCCTGACCCACAGGTTAGCTTTGAGTCATTAAACAGAGGGAACTAAGATGCTTTGAATGAATACAGTGGGTATTGAATGGGTTCATGCATTAGTCACAGTAATTGTCCCCTGCTGTTCTGCCCCTCATTTGTACAACAAAGATAAGAAACTGTTTTTCCTGGCATTGACTAGAACATGAAGATGGTACCCACTTCCCTAAGGTGAGAGGTCCTGAGTAAGAGATACCAGGTCTTCACTTTTTTCCAGATGTGAAAAGAGAAGACAAAACCTGTGTCTTTGCACTATGGCAAATGCAGAAAGGTAAATCTTTTTTTGTCAGAGGACAGACTTTAAAGATTTTCGTAGAAGCTAAGTAAAGTATTCCTATTATCAACTAATTGCCTACAATGTCTCAGTCTCTGGAAGTAAAACAGGTAATCGAAAATGTGTTCTCCACCACAGAAGGCCAGCAGTTGGGAATGAAAAATCGAATCCTTCGAAGAGACACAGAGACCGTCTGAATGCGGAACTGGACCACCTGGCCAGCCTCCTTCCTTTTCCACCCGACATCGTATCAAAGCTGGACAAACTTTCCGTCTTGCGCCTTAGTGTCAGCTATCTCCGAGTCAAAAGTTTCTTTCAAGGTAGGTTTCCTTAAGATATCAGCATCCCATTAAGAATATCCCTCTAATTTATTGCTGCTTTGTACTAATCCTGAATAAAAGTAACAAATAGTATATATTGATAAAGCCAGGGGAAAAAAAAAAATCTATTATTGAACTTATTTTGTGCATGGGATGTTGCACTGGAAATTTCATGCCTTTCCTCTTATGCCATTTGTGTGGTTTCACCAATGACATAACATCCATCTTCTCTCAGCAGGCTTTAGAAAATGGGAAAACACACCTGTAAAATCACTAAACTGGGAGAGAAGCTTGGGGCAGATGTAATACCTGTAGATACTTTGAATTCTCTATTTGAAGCTGTTATCATGCATGTTCAAAATGCCTGTTTTAAGTATGATGTGAAAGTCAAGCAACTACCGTATTACCTATGTTTGCTGGATGCCAGGAGTAAACAGGTTTCCTTGAGATTCGAAGTTTAAAGTGTTGAATGAAGTTGTACTAGGCTACGCTTTGTTTTTGCATTTTTCTGGCACACCACACAATGAAAGCCAAATGTGCGTTTTCAGATGCACATAAAAAGAATTCTTCCGAATTTGAAGATATTTTGAGTTTCTTCTGTTGCTGAGGAGTTCACAAGAGCAAAATCCAGATTAGGGATTTAATAATGGAAATCCTCACTAGAGCTGTTTTCACATAAAAAGGAAAAAAAGTCTGTTTGAAGGAATTTAGTTGACCAAAGGAGTCAAGGAGTATAGTCGACCAAAACTTATAGGTGGACTGCAGAGATAAACAGAAGTATTTCTTACAGACATTATTTTTCTTTTATTACTCCTAATTATTTCTTCCTCTTACTACTCCTTATTATGCACAGTGTGTACATAGATATATATATATATATTTATTTTTTGGCTTTGACCAGAGAATAATATCTGTTTGTTGGATTCTTGCTTTTAAAATGCATTTTAGTATAAAAGGCAGACTGCAGGGCATTTTACAAGCTGACATCAGATTACAAAGGGTGATATCACTGATAGCAGGAGCCTCCCATGTCAACTGTGGCAGCTGGTTGCCCAGCCTCCAGCATCCTGCAGTTTACAGAGTGCGTCTCTTGCCCTATAAACACATACCTGAGTGTTACAGCCCCTTCCTCTAAGCTTGACTTTAATTTCTCTTGGATTCACAAGCAATAATATCTCTTCAGCTTCCTCTACTACTCTTCTGCCACAGTTTCTAAGATCCATTGTCTTCTTTTCTTAAAGGGACAAAATAAAAGGAAAACAAGCAAAGCCAGGCTGCATTATGCTGAAATGCACTGTGTTCCATGTTTTGAGAGATTTCATTTAATTTAATCCCCAAATTACCTAATTGAACACATAGTTTGTGTTCCCTTCATTCTTATTTTTAAGTGCTTACATCACGAAACTAAGGTTACAGAAAACATTGTTTATAGTAAAGGAAGGAAACTACATGCCATTTTAAGACAAGAGAGCAGGCTGGAGCTTCAGAAGTGTGGAGTGGAGGAGAGGTGAGCTGTGGAAACAGAGCTACGTAAGGAATGGTTGCAAATGTTTGGGTAAGAGAAGAATCTGCTGCATCCCTCATGAACATCACAATCTACTTCCTTGTAGTTATGGAGAAATAAGGCAGAATCTGTCTGTTTGCGTTTCTTTTAAGCAAAAACTTTGGTAGCAAGTCACCTAAAAAGAAAACAAACATATCCATCCCAGTGTTTCAACCTCTGTTGTGATGCAAGAGGATAGAAGAGCAGAAATGGATTGTTTGTGGCTTTTTAAATCAAAGGATGGCACTAAAACGGGACCTGTTATAAACACTCTCAGGACAGAGAACAGACCAGTGGCATACAGAGATGTTAGAAAATTGGATAAAAAAATGAATCTGGAAAAATGGCTTAGTAAATCTCTACTAATTCACTCAGGGAAAATTAATCCAAAGAAACTGGTGTTCAATAGAAAACACAAACCTGGAAAAGAGAACATAAAAACATTAATCTAAGAGGGACAGTGGTCAGCAAGTTGTTCCATGCCTGTAAAACGATATGTTGACATAAACAAGAAAGCTAAGTGTGGATTTTGGTCTGTTTGCCCAGAGGCAGCATGTCACTACACAGGAAGGTTATAATCCCTCTCTGCATGAGACCAGCATGACTCCATCTGGAATAGAGCTTTCTGTTGTGGGCATCTCCTGGTCACAAGGGCATTAGTACATATTAAAGGGTTTGGGATAAACACAGGCAAGAATTGACTATAAAGCTGCATGGACAAAAAAAATCAACCAACAAACAAGCAAACAAACAACCCCCCAAAAACTAAAGTTAACTCAAATGTACAATTTATATTCTACGGCTGCTTGTCTTCATAGGAAAAGATGAGAAGGGAAGGAATTGCTTAGGATATTTCAGAGTGGCACAGTGGAGGAACCAAGGACTGATGATGCCCAAGAGGAAATTTGGCTTGAATATCAAGCAAAACATATCTGTAATGAGTTCTGTTCAGCTATCTGATGTTCCTAAAGTGGATGCAGTGGTGATTCAGTACATTCGATTTTGTAATATGCAACAGACAGCACTGTGCATCTTTTGTTTTAAAAAACTGTTCTCTGAGTTTTGAGGAAGCTAAGCTTAAATTTCAGGTTTTTAAAATATGCTTTTAAGAATATCGCTTGCCATTTTTAAAAAAACATGAGTAATGCTACTTGACACATAAGTTCATATGTGACATTGCATATTCAACCCATAACAGGTCAGCAATTCCTGTGACAATTACAGTGGCACACCTTCAACAATGCCAGTGGTTTCTAGGCACAGTCATTTATTTACCACTAGGTGTCCTTTCAGTAGCTACTCTGTGGAGTCTGAGTGCAGTACAAACATATTTATGAAGATCAATAGCCAACTGGAGGGTGTGGAGTAACCTCACCATATTGACTTCAAGCTTGAAAATGGTTTTGCAGAGAATTAGGTATTGGGGCATGGAGAACATCCATCAGTCATTTATTCCCTTTTTAGTGACCGTTACAGGCTAGTACCTTGAAGCATATGGCCAGTTCATCTTACTTTGAGATGTTTAAGCAAAGGCCAGGTTCCTGTCCAAAATTCAGATCTGGTTGTTGAGGCAGATATTCCTAGGATTCAGTTTAAACCATTGTGGTGAATTCCCTTCCTCATTCTTAGAAATGTTTTTCTTTTGCTTCAGAACAATTCTTCTGTCTACTTGTTTAAGATTATTCCTATCTCTGTTATCAGTTGGCAGAGGCTCTATTAATAGCCCCACTCCCCCCAAGCTATAGGCATTTAGTCATTTTGCATTTTCGTGATAAGCACTTCAAAATGGCTTGCAGCAATAACCTTCCAATCTCACCGGATCTTGTGTATGAATCAGCTGGGTCTGAACCAGGGTTAGCTGATGACTGAGAGACATCAGCTGCTGCAGGAAACTGTGACTATCATTTGGCCTTGACAAAGGCTTGCCTTGGGTGGGGCTCCTGTGATCGTGGAGTGGCACTTAGTGTCTGTGACCACTTGAGTTTGCTGGGCCTCTGTCTTGGAAATATTCCATCTCAGTTAATTGTACTCTGTCTTCCTTTACCACTCTTGACAATACATCCTTTAGTACCTCTTATTTCTCAGTTTTTCCACTGGTGGGGAAATGGTGGTCTTGCTCCACTTCAAAACCAACACCCTTTTGTCAGTTGTTTAAATTGTTCCCTTCTAGAATAGGTAATGATTTAGTAAATAAATGTCAAAAGAATAGCACCTTGTCCTTTTAGCAGCTCAGGTCCCTTCTGAGAGAGAGCTAACTTAAGTTTCCCAGTACTTGTAAGGAAACCAGTTGCGACAATTTAGATAGACCAGCACAGTTACAACTAGGGCTATATAGTTCCTCATCTTTTAGTTCTTAGTGTAACTAACCTTGTATCAATAGGCCACTCAGACTTTCCTTCAACATCTCATTCATTAATGTCAGACCTTTTAGCCATAAGCATTCCTGGTAAATGGTAGACGATGCCGAGTATAGTCTTGGATGGGAAATGCAGAGACCTCAATATGGATCAATTTTTAAATTTTAAATCCTTTACTACATAGCTTATACAAAGCATAGTTTAATTCAATAGCTTGTTATTTTTCCCATCTGGACATTTTTTGCATACACACATATATATACACAAAAACAGAGATGTGCATGCATGCACAAAAGCAGACTCTTCCCAACAAAAATCTCCCTGACAGTATTATTTTGAATCTCTGTGTTTATTTCGGACTTCAGTGCCTTCTCTGTATTTACTTACTTTCAGACTTCATTTTTGAAAGCTAAAAATCTGATAGATTTATGGGTGACTAGATATGGACTGTAGAGAGTTACAGATGAACTCTGTGAATAAATATCTTTAAAGTTTCCGTAAGTTTTATATTTAAACTGCAATCCAGATCTTTGTAAAATTAGTGACAGTCAAGCATGGAGACATGTTGTTTGACCTGTCTTAGACTAAAATTATATATGGATTTTAAATTGAATTACAGTAGAGTTTGAGAAATTTGTCTACAAATGTTAGTCCATGTGTTTCCATGGATTTTAAGAAACAAGCCTGTAGTGAGCTTTCTTGAGTAAAGAATAAGCTATGCCTTAACCTGAAGGTCATTGTCTAATGTTTTTGCAAATCTGCAACATGAATGATTTAATACCTTCCTTTGCAATCTCTAACATCCAAGCTGGAAGTCTCCTACTTCAGTTACAGAAGAAAAGTTTGTTTTCTTCTATAGAAGAAAAAATTGTTTCCTTTTCTTGTGGCACCTCAACTTTTATAGCCATGAAGGTGATCCTAGCAGATGGAAGCAAAAAGAGGCGATCAACATTAAACTTTCTTGTTTTCATTGTCTATAGCTCCCTCTCTGTTGAGTAGCAGAAAATTATTTTCCTAATCTTGTACGGTTAAAGGGCTTCCAGCATGCTTTTTATAACCTCCCCTTTCTTGCTACATCTGATATTATACATTGGCTTTTCTGTTTCTCTTCTTATACATTTGTGCTTTATTTTATTCATTTTTAGAAGAGATTATCTGTGAGCTTCCAGTCACTGTGAAGCTTCCAGTCACTGAAGAACTCAAGAGTTTTTTAAGGTTGTCTTTTCTTACATTTCCCATTCTTCACTGCCACTGGGACAGTTTACACTTATCTCCTATATATTGATTTGCTGAAAGAACATCCAGCTTCTTTAGATATGTGTCCTCTGAGATTTTTCCAGGTGTACTGAAGTCTCCCTCCTGTGGGTACACTGTCTTCATGTTGCTTGGATTGCTGCTGCTGGAAGAACTATCGATTCCAGGATTTCCTGGTCACTTTCACCAAGCTGGCCTAATTCCTTCTAACCCATTTCTCCCCTTCAATTATACCTCTTATATATATATTTTTTTTTCTTTTGCATTTTTGACTGGGTAGCATACACTGTGTGGTTTCTGTCTTTCTTCTGATTAAGCATTTATGTTAGTGGGTCATTTCCTTTTACCCGTTTATGTGTTTGGTGTGATCCAATTCCCATCAATGTTTATCTTTAATGGTAATTGCATTTATCTCTTTTAAGAAGAAAGCAACAAAGGATTCCTCCCAGCTGGCCTGATTTTCAGTATCCTCAATTGCTTGCAGTCTGTTCCAGCGTTGTTCTCCTCCTACAGCATCCATGGCTGTTGCTCTCCTAGATCAGTAGCATACTACTGTGATTGCAGTTCCTTAGGTTCATTCATTAGGCCCTTTAGGCTGTTATTTATTGTAGTATTTGAATATTTAGTGCTGCAGCCCCCACTGCAGACCTGTTTCTGGTGTGACATTTATGACACTCCAGTGACACTCACAGAAAATTAGGATATTAAAACCTGAGATGGGTAAGGAAGCACAGAGTGATCTTGCTTTCAGTGCATAATCTGCAATGTAATGCTACTCAACAGTGCTGTAGGAGTGCTGCTTAACTAAATGAAAACTCCTGGTCTGAGGATCCAAGATTCCTCAGCAGTGCATGTACTAGGGTTCTCAGGCATCCCTTTCTACTCCACCGTCTTTCCTAACAATTCTGTTTTTCCGGTGTTTTCTTTTCAAACTCTCAGTAATTTTTTTTTTTCTGGATTGACAAATTCTGTTTCTGTGGTATAAATGCGTTTTTTAGATTTTACTTTACATAGGGCTGGAAAATTTTCTCACAGCAAGATTCAGCTGATAATGAAACTAAGTTCATATGGTTGAGTTTATTATTACATTTATGGCCTATACTGGATCCATTTCAATGGGAAAAATTCTCCTTTAGTTTGTTAGCCAGTTTCAGTAGCCTGAAGCTTTCCCTTCAATTTAAAACCATAGTCTTAGTGAATCACAGATTCACAGAAAGGTTGAAGATGGAAGGAACCCCTGGAGGTCACCTGATCCAACTCCTCTGTTCAAGCAGGGTCACTGAGAACCAGTTTCCCAGGACCATGTCCAGATGGCTTTTGAATATCTCCAAGGGTGGAGAGTCCACAATGTCCCTTGGCAACCTCAGCTGGTGCTTGTTCACCCTTACAGTGAAAATGTGTTTCCTGATGTTCAGAGAGAACCTCCCGTGTTTCACCTTGTACTCATTTACTCTGATCCTGTCACTGGACACCTCTGAAAAGAACCTTGCTGTTCTGTCCACCCTTCCTTTGGGTATTTATACACCCTGATGAGATCCACCCTGAGCTTTCCCTTCTCTGGGCTGAACAGTTCCAGCTCTCTCACTCTCTCAGCCTTTCCTCATAGGAGAAGTGCTCTAGTCTCTTCATCATCTTTATGTCCTTTCCTCGGCCTCTCTCCAGGTCCTTTATAATGGACATATTTAGAACAGACATAGGAAAAATAAAATAATAGAAAACCTGAAATACCAACAAATAAGAGAGATTTATAAGAACAGGATAAAATGCCTAAATCAACAACAAGGAGGAAATTATATCTCCTTGATTCCATCTCTTTGTTCCCACCAATCTTTTCTTGGCATGACTTATATATTGATTTCCCTTATATAAATAATTAGAGGCTTTCAAATTATCCTCAAACGTCTATTTTTGATGAAACCTGCACTTTGAATCCTTTGTACAAGGATTTAAGCTCCTCTGCTTAGTTACGGTTGAAGCTGATACCTTGAGTCAAGAAGTCCCCAGTGTATTTGAGTTTTTTAACAATTAGACGTTTCTTTTTTAAAGACATATTCTACTGAGTTAGGGCATTCCCAGTCCTCTCCTCTGACACTGAATGCCTGAATGATTTGTTTCTCGGAAGAGAAATAAAGTCTTCTCTTTTTTGAACACATACAAAATGTCTTTAGCATATGTATTGCTGTAATCCACAGTTGTAGCTTATCGGATTGTAAGTATTCAGGTTGTTTAAGTTTCTTAGGACAGCATATTCATTGGCTTGTACTGAGGAGAAACATTCATGGTCAGAGTGGGTAACAGGTAAGCTTATTCCTGCGGCTGTATTGAACCGACATATTCAAATTGCAACATCATTTGGGGTGTTTTGGCCAGAAAGGGACTGTTCATGAAAGAAACATTTTCCACTCGCTATTGCTCTCTAATTTTGCCATCTTTTTTAGCAATTCAGCAACTGAAAAAAGGAAAAACTGTTCTGCTGCATAAGTGGTATATAAATAAATTGTTGAAGGAAGACCTACTGTCTGCAAATCATTGTCTAATTTAGTGCTAAATACTACATCAGTGAAATTCTAGTAGAAGTGTCAAGACTTTAAGCAGGATAGCTGCATTCATTCATCCCTGACATCTGGCAGAACTCTTTCTGGAGAAGCAGCTGCACATTGACTCTCCTCCACTCTATCCATTTTCAAACATTATTTTGGATTATTTTTACTAGATTTTTAAATATATTTAATTGCCAGGGAGACCATTTTATTGGGACATGTTGCTTATACTAATGGGTCACTCTTTTCTCTTCCCCTTGTTTCCTGGGAACACCGTTCATTCCACGTAACAAATAACTTAGGCTGTTTTGTACTACGTGTCCTCTTTCATAACCTGGAGATCTCTCTGTCCTTGGAAGGCCTTTGCTGACTCTTGGACGAGAACTGTGTCTCCTCTGGGTGTCTTGTTGTAAGAGGGTGTACCTCCTTGTCCTGGCTAGTTTTCTCTTCAGTTTCTTGCAAACAAGATGGGTTTTGTAGGAGGACTGTTGATTTACAAGCAGGATTTACTTCAGAATAAACCTATGTTCAGGAAGAACAAGAAACTTTTAAATTACTTGAATTCCCATTACCTTTGAAGATCAAGGGAACCTGTCAGTGCAATACTATGTTCACCGTCATGTTCTGAGACTGGTTCTAAATTCAATACTTACTTTTTTGAGTAATGGCAAATGAAGGATCTTAGTTATAAATAAGTTTCAGATACTTTCTGGTGCTCCTTGGGCACTTGTGTCATGTGTTGTGGGTTGTTTATATTACCAGAGCTATTACAAACTCAGAGCTGTTAGACTGACTCAGTCACCTGCACGACAAGGGCTGGACTACATAGATTTTATGCTGTCTTTGGGAAGCACACCATCATTAGGCTTCTTCTTGCGGAATTTCCTCTTATAATTCTGGAAATGTATCTCATACAATTTTTCTATTGCTGGATGCCATCCAAATGAACATCCCTGTAGGCTTCAGTGTTTCTCCTGGTATTATCAAGAATGATTAGAAAACCAGGGAGCTGGAAACGACAAGTGACATGAGGGGAATCTTTGTTAGATTTCTCCTGAGGGCATTTGGCACTGGGAGAGTTCCACTGCTTCTACTGACAGTAGAAGTACACTCAGGACCAGACACACGGTCAGCCACGCACAGAATGCCTGGTTTTATAGGTGTTCCCACAAACCACAGCTTCTACATTGGTCCAGTGCTAGGGGAAGTCCCCAAAATACTTTGAGCCATTAAATGTGGGTCTTCATCTTTCTCCAGCTTGCTCAGTCATTCTTAACCACTTTGATTTGGTAGGCTTTTGTGCTCAGTGCATTTGGTTAGCTCACACTGTGCATCTTATGTAGCATCAGTGTAAATGAATGTGGCAAGGATGTGTAAATGAATGTGGTAAATGCAAGTGGCAAGGAAAAATCTGGGTCCTTCTAATCCAGGAGACTCATATACACACTGTATTTTGTATTCAGTGATGTTCATCTTGCTTGTGCACTGTGTTTGCTTAAGCCCTGCTCTGTAGCTAGGATCCTTCTTGGCCCAGCCTGGCACCAGCTGTTGAAATACTCTCAC
The DNA here is from genome assembly GCA_013399875.1 of Gymnorhina tibicen. Lineage (NCBI taxonomy): Eukaryota > Metazoa > Chordata > Aves > Passeriformes > Artamidae > Gymnorhina > Gymnorhina tibicen. The sequence goes on along the minus strand of VXAZ01002624.1, from coordinate 2,798,205 downwards.
AGTCTGCCATGGATCAAATTCCATTATCCTGTGCCCTAAGTAATGGACTTTCATTGATCTATTCTCTTGAATTAAACTGTGTTTAGATCTTGGAAACTGAGAAAAAACTTGGAGTTTAGTTCCACTCTAACCCATGTTTTCCTTGGATATGGAAACAAGACTGGTTTTCATCACAGGAAAGATGGCGTTTTTACTTCAAACTTGCTAGCAATTTCAGTGACTGTAGAAGATACTAGCAACAGTTTTGTCCTTACCACTGATGCAGTGGATGGGAGGTAGGAGAGCATTCCCCCAGGCATGAACTTTGTCTTGGTTTACACTTGTTCTCAGCTTCATGAGTGATTACCATCTCTGAGAGGAAGCATATATCTTTACTGTCAAGAAAATGATTTACTTTGTTTCTTATTTTAAACATAGATATGCTTTAAAGGAAAGATGATACCTCTTATCCAACAGAACAAGGAGTTTAATTTGGCATATTGTAATTGCATAGGACTTCGAAGACAAGGAAGACAAATAGTTTTAGGCTGGAGAATATTGTGGGAGATTGTCCTCCTAGCTTCCCTTCTCACTTTGCTGCTGCTGACTTTAGGGCTACAGCACACAGTAAAGCTCTGCAGAGAACTCTGAAACAATGCGGATCACAAAATTGCGGAATCATTTAGTTCTGAAAAGACGTCCAAGATCATCAAGTCCAGCCTTTGGCTGATGACCACCTTGTCAACTACACCATGGCACCAAGTGCCACGTCCAGTTGTTTCTTGAACACCTCCAGAGACAGTGACTCCATCACCTCCCTGGGCAGCCCATTCCAATGGGCTACCCTTTCAGTGAAGAAATTCTTAATGTCCAACCTGAACCATCACAGGCACAGATTAAGGCTTTGTCCTCTCATCCTGTCACTGGCTGCCTGGGAGAAGAGGCTGACCCCTTCCTGGCTACACCCTCCTTTCAGGTGGTTGTAGGGAGCGAAAAGTTCTCCCCTGAGCATCCTCTTCTCCAGGCCAAACAGCCCCAGCTCCCACAGTTGGTCTTCAGAAGACTTGTGCTCCAGACCGTTCATCAGCCCTGTTGCCCTTCTCTGGACATGATCCAACACCTCTTTCTTGTACTGAGGGGCCCAAAACTGAACACAGGATTCAAGGTGTGGCCTCACCAGTGCAGAGCACAGAGGGACAATCACTTCCCTAGTCCTGCTGATCACACTGTTTCTGACACAAGCCAGGATGCCATTGGGTTTCTTGGCCACCTGGGCACACGCTTGCTCATGTTCAGGTGGCTTAGCAGCACTTTTCCCTATTATGATTTTCAACTGGAATTTGTGCCCCACCAAAATCAGCTAATAATTTCTTTCTTGCCCATTTTTCTGAATGAGCAGCTTGCTCTGCCACTTGTATGGGCATCTCTATGCCTGGCTCTTTCCCATAAAGACATGTAATTGTAACAATCTTTGGCTATAGAATCTTTATTCTTGCCATCCCTCTCTCTTTCCATGGCTTTGACTCTTTCTCCTACAGCCACCATTCATTTTCTTCACAGTATCCTTTATGGACAAAATGAACTTCCTGAAATCTTGTCCAGGTAACCTACCAATTCCTCCTGCACAAAAAATCTTCTTAGTTAGAAGCAGAACTACAGGAGCCTGGGAAGTTTATTAGAAGTATAAAACTAAATGAATACATGAATGATTTAGTCAAGCCCAAAAGGGCTTTTCTTCATTTAATTGTATTTGGTTTAGTGTCTTTTTCATTTTATTAGAAAGAAAATCCCGTGTCACTAACACAGATGCATCTCTTCTCTATCTAATGTAACAGTAACATGTTAGTCAGTGCTCTGAACATTCCCCACCATGAAATGATGAGGCACAGCTGGTTTCCCTTTATAAGTCCAGTTTTAATTTTATTGTAATTTTTGGTGAAACACTGTAGATAATATAACTGACAAATTTTCTAAAATCTTGACATTGAGTGGAAGTGGAAGCAGAATGCATAGCAGCAAACTAACTTAGATGCCCAGTAAGAGAAGTTACAAGCAGACTTCAAAACTTCTTTTAAAGAAGCTCATAATTATCTTCATGGAAGTTTGATGCTATACAACAGTCTTGCCACATACGTTTTATATGAACTTACTGTGTCCCTAAAATTCTACTGAAATCCCCTCAATGCATTCCCTTTTTATATCTGCATGGAATATATCAAGTTGAAGTTATATAGAAAGTAAATATTTGTTATAATAAGTAAATGTCCACTATTCCCATTTACCTCTGAACCTGCAACATGAATTGGCTATTCACATATTGGAAACAGCTGAAAGAAGTTAAGAGAAGAGGACTGAAAACAAGCAAAGACCAGACCTAAATCAAAACACGTCGTATTTTAAGTTGCTTTTTTTTTTCTAGACCACTGACAACTTCATAACCACTTTACTAATTGTATACCTGCAAAACATAGATCACCTTATATTAATCTTATATATTCCCCTGACTATTTTAATATCTGTGCAGAAAATGCTATCTTCTTTGTGTTGGTATTATGTTGTATGTCAGTGTCAGTGAAAACCTGTCACAAACCCTCTATATTTTGTTCCAAATAATTTATTAAACTGATGTTGTGCCATCAAATGACCCCTATAAACCTTGTACGGAAAAACAGCACAATAAATAATGCTTTATGAAAACATTTCTTGAGACGATAAATAATTCAGCCTTAATAATGTATCTTGAGCTGATGAATGTAAGGATTTATGTGGAGAATATTCTAATATGTTATTATAAGGACCACAACAGTACATGGAGAAAAATGAAATCGTATTTCTTCTTTACATACTTTTTCTACACTGCATCTACAGTGCTGCATGTAGGAAAAGGCTGTACATCTCAGAGCAAGTAATATTTGTAAGAGGAAATTAGCAATGTTTGCAATTACTATAATAATTCTTAAAAGTGCAGTCATGCCAGGTGCACAGTGCTCTCAGATTACGATGTGTTCAAAAGGTTTTGATTGTTTTCAGCACTTCTTCAGGACCACCAGAATGGTATTAAACCCTAGCAATGTAGTTCTATATGTCCCCGTAAGGGAAGAGCTCTTTCTTCCGAGCCAAACAAACCCAGTAACATCAGAGGGTTTGAAGGTATTGCACATTGCAACATACATTCTTCATTTTTATTGATGCTAGCAAGCACTTTAGAAATATTTAATAACTCTGGCAGTAAGTGCCATATCATTTCGGGACAGTGATGCACCCTACATTTGTTGCTGCCAACTTATGGTTGGGAAAGCAGAGACAATGTCAGTTTGAAGGTTACTTCGCCATAATACTTTAAAAGTATCATGGTAGTAGCTGATAATGTCTTTAAAACCAGTAGGGTGGCTGAGATTGTCACCTCTGTCAGCACGAGGTGGGAGTAGAGGTCAGTTTCTGGACAGAAGACGCGGCCCTTGCAGCAACACTTAGTTCAGGGGCACTGAGTTCCAAGAGGTCATTTGGAAAAGAGGAACTTATTTATTTTGTCTTTATCTTGTCAAGTCAAGTGAAGTCACAATCTCCAGACAGGGGTCAGCTTGCTTACTTTAGATATTGTAGCCTCAGCAGACATTCTGTCTTCTCAGTTTTTGAATGAAGATAATGTTCAGCTAGTACGGTTTCTCCAGCTAGAGAAAAGCTGCAAACTACAGTGTTATGACTCTTCATCACTCTCTTGCCAGATGCCAATACAATAGCATGTGAAAAACATGTTGGGGAAGACTTTTAAGCTGTATATTCCTGTGCCCTGAACTGCCTGTATTGAAGCCATGGGAAATGTAACAGAAAGTTTCCAAGAAAAGAGGACATTGAGAAACTTAATCTCCTTTCCACTGAGGCAATCTGCCAGGAAAGACCTACTGTAGGCAAAATTTGGGCAAAAACCCTCTTCTCAGAAAACAACAATTTTGGTTGGGGAGGAAACATAAAGACAACTGGTAATGTCCTTAATTCCTTATTATGTTTTTCTTAACCTTGGCATTAGTGGATTAATACAAGCCAGGCTTTCAAAATCTGCCCCAGTGTTTCGAAAACCACATTGCCTGAAGTTAAATGTATTTTTCAGAGTCGCAGCAAAAATGCCATTGAAAATGTGGAAGCCTGGGAGGTGTGAGGTCACACCGTCACCACGCCAAAAATTTGGCTGGAGAATGTTTTGTGCTAGTTAAATTGGGGACCACCTAGCCATATTATAGCCAGATTAGCATTGGTAGAAGGCTGCTGGAGGGAATGAACACTCAAAAATTAACTTAGGTCTATATGGTCTATATGAACAAGTTGGGGGATTTTATCAGTGTACTTTCATGTCAAGTTTTAATTAAATCTGCCGGTTTTCTTTTTTCTTTTTATTTTCTGCTCTTTAACTTGGTGACTTTCCTTCTGTTCCATCTCTTTTTCTCTAGCAGCCTTTTTAGCGATAATCCACATTACTTCTTTGTAAAATTTTCTTTTTTGCATCTTCCTCTTCTGTAGATTTTCTTGTTTTCTCCATATAGGTTTTTCCCCCTTGTCTTTTCCCATCTTTGCTACAACATTCTCCCTTTTCTCTATATTCCTTGCTCCACTCCTAAAAACTTTTCATTACATCTGCTGTCTGCCGTTCCAGAACTGGATCTCCATCTCTCCTCTCCAGTAACAGGGTGACTTTGGTGGGAAACCAATGATCTCCATTTTTTTTTTCCCAACAAGACATCGTTCTCACCTCCTGTTGGGTGAAAGCAGGATCAGGCAAACCTCTTTTTCATTCTCCTCCATGAGGGCCTTTTTCCCTGAGTGATCTGGGTGTGGTGAGCTCAGATAGCCTGCTGATGCTTTCATTGCATGGGCCACAGGGAGGGGATGTACCTTTCATTCCCTCCCCTACAAAGAGCCCTACCACAGCGTCAAGATGATGAGAATCACTGAAGCAGAGGGATGAGCCTTGGGGCAGGAGGGGGGAATAAATAATGGCTTGTTGTCAACCCTCCCTTCTGCATTAGGCTGCCAGATGATTGCTTATTCCTTGCTCCCACCCACACTCTTCATGCCACCACCAGCATTTTTGGTCCTTTGTGGCTGAGGTTGTGGGCTAGTCAGCTGATGAGTCAGCTCTGCTAACCAGTGCTTTTCCAGCTCCCCATGGCAGGGATAGCTTGGGCGGAAGAGTTTCAGTCACCACTATCTGCATGGAAGATGGGGGCTGTTTGGGCACATTGATTGATTTATTTAGAATTTCACCATTCTTCAAATAAAGAGCAGGTTTCCAGGGCTGTGCAATTCATCTCCTCTTGTTCTCTTTGCATATGCTCTGATGCAGGAAGTTTTGAAGCTACACCCTTTATACCATCTGTTAGTATGGGAGTGTGGAGTGAATGGGAAATTCAAACTTTGAATAGGTCAGGAAATTCAAAGATTTGTTCTCACAGCAGCTAACTACATGTTGGTCTCAGATGGTACTGTAGCTCATCGGGTTAATGTACAAAACGAATCTTGCACCACAGCTGAGTTCCCGCACCACAGCTGAACTTGGCACCGGGACCGAGTGGGAAAAGAGAGGATCAGAGCTGCAAAATACCTTTGTGCCTCCTCAATGCTGGGCAGGCCTGGGCCTCTTTAGTGCTTCCCAGGGGTCAGAACACCCTCCGGGACTGGCGCATGCAGCCTCTCACAGCTCATGTTAACTGGGGAACATCTGGCCAATGGAAAATACATCAAGCAGAAGAATGTTCCAGCTGCCCTGTTCCCAGCCTGCCCCATCCTGCCTTGGCTCCATCAACTGCCGGCTGTGTTGCCGTGGCTGGAGAGCAGTCGTTAGGTACTCCGGCTCCTTTTCTCATTCCCCACCTCAGGCAAAGGCTATGCTGTGCTGGGACAAGTGATATGAACCACCAAATGTGGAAGGCTCAGTCACAGCTAGTGACTAAACAACTAAACAATTAGTTTTAAACTCATTTCTACAGCTGCACTATTTGCTGTCCTTTTCAGTCCGCCTAGTACAAGTATATTTCCAGGCATCCTTCAGTGGTTCTGACCAAGCTAGACCTTAATTTACACTGCAGTAGCAAAACACTCTTTTCCTCCTCTTCCGGACAAAATCTGGCCATTTTCAAGTATGTACAGTATGTTGGGGCAGAAGGAAGAGGGTGAGGGTGGAAGCTATTTTGTGAGTATGCTTGCTGTAATTCCTATAACATAGTTATTCAGAAATCCTTAGCTTTGAGTCTAATGACTGTAATTTGTCACAGTACTTAAACTTATTTCTAATGAAAGAATACCTCTTAGTAACTATTTAAAGTCAATTTATTAGTTAAAAAATGATTTATGGTACACTAATCTGAAATAGTTTAATTTTAGATTATTAGTTGGGGTATCAGTGAACTCTCTTACATTTCTCTGGATAATTTTCAGGTTAAATAAACTCCACAAAAGGACTAAAAAAAATAATATATATGCAGATTTGCAGCTAATCCAAATTACTGGATGCATGTTCTTTTATATATATAGCTGATGTAGAGATCTTTTGAATATCATGTGAAAGATACTAAGAGCTGTGGATGGAGTGAGGAAAGCTTGCAGTAATTATTTGGAAATTGGCATATGAGAAGTCATTGTTTATCCTGATTTCACTATACTAAATTACTGACCAATTCTTTCTCTAGAATTACTGACCAATTCTTTCTCTAGAATTGCAGATCCAGTGGGACTTAGACACATGTATTAGCTGCCTGCTTGCATCTCCTTAGAAAACGGACCAATTGACCACGCTGTCTTTGCGTATGAGAGGTCATATTCTTGAAAAAAGATTAGAGATATTTTGCTTTCATATAATAGAGGTTATAAAAAAGACTCCCAGAAAGGCAAGACTTCTTAGGTACCAGCTCTGTGGCCAGACTGGCATGCAAAACAGAGCTAAGCAGCAGTATTCTAGCGGATGTTTACCCCCAAATGCCCATACGTAAACTCATTCCTGCTGTTAGCAATGATTTCTTTGCCAGCTGCCTCTAGAATAACAGTGTAATTTGTATAGGTAAGGTAGCCCAACAGCTTCTCACGCATCTCTTTCCATAGCTAGAAAGGAAAAATTGCCATGTTAATTAAATACTTGCATTATTATCCAGCGCTCTTTTTCTCTAGATAAACTTCTTGTGCTTTAGCCAAAGTTCATAAACAGGGACAAAGTCTGTTTAGGCAAAAGTTGATCCTGTATATTTTTCATTTCCATGGGAAGTTGTTGTAGTGGTAAGTGAATGGGCACAAATCAGTAACATAAGACTAAAGGTAACATCTTCAGAAGTCTCAGAAATCTTCCAGTTGAGACTTACGTTCAAAAATGCCTGTGGCTTTTTCTGCACTGGTACTGTTACTCTTGAGGTCACTCTGGAGGCTGTCAGCACCCTCCCTTTATAGACTGGTGTCTCTGTCTCATCACCTCCACAAACATTTTGACCAAGCTGAGAAGTTCCAGTGATGCTCGGCACCTGAGGTTAAGCCGGCCTCTCCGATGAGCGTGCGCCCAGCTCTGACAGTGAGGTCCACCAGCAGTAAAGTCACAATTCTCTGTCCAGCTTCCAACCTAATTCCTCTCCATAAATCTAGGTGAGACCTGGAGCAGAGATAAGGCCAATTTTGGGGTGTCATTATTTTCATATCAAAGCTGGACTGGGACATCGTCTTTTGTGTCAATGGCAAACTGCAGTGCAGGTGGGAGAGGACCTCTCCCACTGCTGGGTGAAGATAAACATCAAGGTCAAGCCTCAAGTGTAAAAAGCCCTCATTTTGCATGAAGCCAAGGGTACTTAACAGCCTGTGGGTGCATCTCGAGAATCCCTGAAACTGTCTGTACCATGTGTGGGCACACCTCAACAAGCTTTCACCTGTTTAGTGTGTCTAATAATAGCCATGAACTTGCAGGACAGTGTGCAAACTGCATCCCACACCATGAGTCCTCAATAGGCTTAGTGCTGTGCCCTCATTCCTATTGTTACTTATTTAAGCTGGATTATAAAGCTGGTTTGGGCAAGCCTGTTTGTGCTGCCTTTAAATGAAATGTGTCTGTACACTAATCCTCACAAAATATCAATGAGCAATATAGCCACCATAATTTTTTTAATTGTAGGCTTCAAAGTAATTTAGCAGCTTTTGGAAACTTTATTTCAGGTAATTAGTGCAAATAATTAATGATGAAACAACAGCGGTTGCTTTCATAGCGTTAACCGCTTGTGAAAATAGGCCAAGCCCCCTGCTTCATTGGGTAGAGTTGACTTACCATAAGAGGAAAAATATTTTTAACTTTTTTCCTTAAATTCCCACACTGTCTCATCACCCGAAGTCATTCCAGCTACACCTGCAAGGCATGCCCATACAACAGATTACTATGTTGGTCATTTGTGGGATACTTGGCTAAAATAAAGTAGACTTTTCTGACCTAGGAACAAGCTCTAACTAGAACTTGTTGTACTTTCATAGTATTCCTTCAGAATCAGTTCACAAGCCTGTTTCCTGGTTTACTGTTTCCGTATTGTTGTGTTTCTAACAGTGCAGCGGGGCAATGTTTAATTCAGGGCAATTGTATTTGCTGCTTATTGAATCTAATGTCTATTTGACTGTTTACCGTGACTTTTAAATATTTTAATTAGCATAATTCACAGTAGCACTGTTTGGGGAACATGGACCTTTAAGATAATGAAAAGGAACAGGCTAACAAAATATTTGCAAAAGGTGCCAGTATCGTTGAAAAGAATTGTAGAGCTATTTAGCTTCAACTTTTATTGCATTCTACTCAGGCAACATCATTCCACCCAGACAGAACTTGAAGCTATATGTTTCTTCCCTGATCAAAGTGAAATAAAATAATCCCATGACATACTTGGGGGAATCCCATACGATAATACGCTTGTGCCTTATATCTGTGTGGGTTGAAAGGATGAGCTGCCTCTTTAAAAAGCTTCCGTGAACCTGTATTGTTGTAGTGAGCTCTGGTAGGCGAGGGGTTGCGTGACTGCAGCAGACTCATTTGTGACCTCAGAAAAGTGGTTATGAAAGTGATCTCTTGATCAGAGGAATAGAGCTCTGCTGCCTGCCAGACCAGCAATGCAGAAATGAGCCTCCTCCCTGCAAATCTGCCCCGGCAGGAGAAAAAGCGTTCCTCTTCTGGATGCAATGTGGTGATTCCTCTGAAAAATTCTTGGGCTTAAAACAAAGTGGGCTCTAGAGTATACACTGTCTCCAGTTAAATTTCATATTTTTTAAAAACGTGCAAGATCATGTTTGCTTTTTGCGATTTATGGTTTTCACTTTCTGCCTTAAACTTACTCCTATTTTCCTTAGTGTAGCTCTAGTAAGCCTTGTTTCAGTGATTATTGGACTGACTCTGGCAGTAAACGACAGTGTATATCCAATGGAGATTATATTGTAACTGGTGAAAACGCAATATAAACTAAGGCTTATGTCATATGATGAATGTAAAACAGATCTGACGAATCAGTAGGTGAGAAATCGTTGTTTTTCATCCAGAGACCTGTGGCAGGATAAGAAGCACTAGAAGTAATTTATCTATCATAATTCTCTTTATACACACTATTCACACGGCACTGATCATTCAGTGAAAGCTGCAATTGGCTATTATTGCCTAGAAAGTTGAAGCCATAATCCTATACGTTTCATGAATGAGATGCAAGATTCTTGTCCTCATCCCATAAGGAATACTCGTTATTTCTTTGGTAGCTTGCTATGAGTCAGGGTAAGAGGCACCTTTGTAGGAGTCAGACTTGCCTGTTCAAGTCAATGACACACATACAGAAGAGTTGAAACTAGAGAAAAGGTTATATTTTATTAGCTAGGACTTTGTTTCTGAAATACAGAACATTGGTTTTCCTTATCTTCAAACGGGACAAGTCTGATAAGAACTATGTGCCTGCCTTGTAATTTTATCACTGTATCTAAGTATTCTCTGGTTTTAAAATTGAAAAGCAAATCAAAGCAGGGAGACAATTTACAGTCTTAGAGCACTCAAATATTACCTTTCCTGCTTTTTATAAAGACAATTTTTGATTGCTCTTAGAAAATTTGAATGTCCTAATTCTGGTTGTTGGCCTAGGGACCATGGCAATTTAAAAAAACTTAATTCCTCTAGTGCTGAACGGGACAGAAAATGTAAGCCCACTACTGGTCTGTTTAGGGTCTTTGGCATCTGCTTGGGATCTTTTTCTGAGCACAGAACGTGGCTGCCAAGAAAGGCAAAGCAAAACCTTTGTGAGGAAGTGAAAAATAAAGGTTATTGTAGTAATTGAATACATCGTGTGCATGCATTTTCTACTTCTGCAGAAGGTTCCTGTTCTGCAAAAGAATTTATTTTTGGACAAACCATAGTGTCTTCTCTGCAGGCCCGCTGTCTTACAAGGGATTCCAGTTGGGAACAAGGTCCATCTGTTTGGAGAGCTTTGCAGGACTGGTCTTTAAATGCCTACATTAAAATATTAATGTGGATAAAAACACTTTTAAGAGATCTAGGGATTGTAACATTATCAGTTTAGGCTTCTGGCAGTTCATTTTCTGACTTCTGTTGTCAGATAGTTCTTAATTCTGAGCTTTTAGGTAAGACTGTCTTGCTACTGGTTTTCTTCATCATTCTAAAAGGTTCTGGAATACAGCTCAATGTTTTAAAATTACCTGGAAATTAGTTGTGAAATAATTATTTTAAACTTTTTGATAATGTCCCTGATGTTTCATTTGCCCTTATCTAGTCTCAGCACATGTTTTTACTTCCTGAAGTAGAAGAGCCAAAGCATCAGACATACTTTTCCCACAGCACCTCAGGTTCATTTAACTTCTCAAGGCTTCATGCAGCCTCCACAGACAGCAAAAAAGACCAAGCAGAGCAGCTCTGCCTTAGAAAGAGAGTGCCGTGTTCTGTGGGCTGTGTGTGTTTGTCTGTGGCTGTGCAGCAGTGTGCTGTGAGATCCAGCTGACTTAAAGGTGGAGATTCTCATATTTCCTCTGTCAAGCATGTTTGCATATTTAAAGTACACTGGAAAGCAAACGTGTCTTTGCCTTTAATATTGGATACAGTAAGGCTGCTATGTAAAGCAGATATTAAAGATTTGTTCTTATGATATTCCTGACTCTAACACTGTTGGATCCAGATTTGGTTTTCTGGGTAACACATGCACATCCTGTGCACTAAGGTCTCAGTGTGAATATTTTAGATGCAGTGTTTATTTCATCTTAAAGGTTTCCTTTATCCTCTCCAGATCGTGCGCATTGGCTATTTTTAAACAGTCTCTTGGATGATATACTGGCCTACTGACACATGCTCTTTCAACTCTCTTCTAAGAGATACTGACTTAAATTCCTTTTGGAACTAGCAGGTGTGAATTTAGCCGGTGTCTTTCCGTGCAGAATGGTGCAAATAAAATTATAAAGGCACAAGAAATTGACGAGTGGAAGCTCAGGAGATAGTCTGTTTGCATCATAGTCCTGGAAAGCGTTTGTCAAATCCAAAAAGTCTAGCAAAGGTCATGTCAATCTCATGTGAGTGAGATTAGTCATTGTCAGGTTGCTTTAATCGAGAAGGGGGAGAGATGTTTTCTCATGCATTTTCCTAGTTGCATTTATTTTCATGCTTGATCTTTGATTTGAGTTCATCCTTCAGGGACTAAATACTAAATGTTCTAAATTATAGACCTAAATTAGAGAGGATAAAATGATGCACATCTTCTGTAGCCAATAGAGACTAAAAATGTTCTGATATTCTAAGGGTAAATCTGTTGACACGACTTCATCGCATTTCTTCTGTAAGATGCAATTCTTACAATCACCTTTCCAAAAGCGGGAAAGATTCCAGTAGACTTCAATTGCTTACTTATGAACACACATAGCTTTCCTTTTAGCTGTCTTTTCAGTAAAAATGGATTTTGGTCTCATTACTTATGTTTCTGAAAAATATTTCTGACTCAAGTTTATTTCAATATGCTGTTTATCATTAAAGAATTTTTCTTGTTGTTTTTGGATGCAATGATTAGTCACAAGCTGCTCTTTCATCATATGCTTAAATTTAGTCACATACGGGCTTTCTCATAAGGTTCTGATTTTTCTTATTGTCACTTCTGTGATATACTTTGTTTCACATCACAGATGCTGCTGTTGTGCATCTGTTGTTTATTTTCTGTCTGCAACAAATTTTGTGGACAAGGCCGTGGCATTGCAGTGAGACTGCTGTTATATATATATATATATATATATATAACACGGACTGTTGTTATGCAACAACATAAGAAATGCACTACTGTGTCACACCAGTGGTCCATCCAGTCTGGTATTCTCGTCTTCAAAATTGCTGTCTTTTATCTACTTTAAAACATTCTTGTGCTGGTGTTACAGGGCACTTCACAGTTCTCATATTGTGGGGTTGGGTGAACAGCAGTTCTGCATTCAGTTTATCCATTGCCCTTATAATTATGTAAACCTCTGTTATATCTCCCCTTGTCCTTCTCAGTAAAAACTCATAGCCATTTTAGCCTCTCCTCAAAGGACAGCTGCCTCTGCCATGGACATCAGTGTCCATTGATGTATTATTTTCATCTGGAGAATCAATCCTGAAGAAATGGCCTGGTGACAGTGAAATAGTAGAGCCATATCAAAAGAGGACAAATATTCTTGGGCCATAGAGAGAGAAAATGCTGAGAATTCAGAGGATATAGAGAACCCATTTTCAAAAATATACCTGGACAAGGGAAAAGATGAACAGCTATTCAGACAAGAAGCCATTACAAAGGATGTTTTGAAGAATGGGGAAACTCCTCAAGTATTTTTCATAGGTCATATTCTCCATAGATCCTAGAATCAACGTGTCCTGATGTGCTATTCCTCTGAATATGTATATATCATGATCAGTGGGATTTGCTGAGATCCCACTCAAGCAATCAGGATGTAACAGTTCAGAACACACTGCAATACACTTAAGGCTAATTGTGGATGAGTTTGGTGAAGTCATGAATGAAAATATAAAGCTACATTCATCGTACATTCTGAGGCCCTTAACTCTGAAACTAAACAATGTTAAGCAGGCTTTCTAAATAAAAAATAGTTCTCTTAAATTTATTTTTTTTTCTACTCTAAACTTATGCTGGATATCTTGGTTCTGATTAATGGACATGTAATTTACAGACTTAAGGTGCAAGGAATTTGTTGGAATCATCTTAATTTTTTGTGAGGGATGTGGGTATTGATTTTAAAGTGGAATAAGTGGTTTGCAGATTTCTTACTCGAGGTTGCTCAGGCAACCTCAGGCTTGCAATCCATTATATACTCCAGCTTGCAATCCATTTTGTAGTTTGACAGAATAACCATTTTTATTTACCTTTTATGTGTTTATTTGAAAGGGTGTGCAAGCAAATAGTCAGGCGAGCTAATGTATTACAGCTTAATTAAAGAATGGAATAGTACACAGATAAAATTAAGGCCTCAGGACTGAACCTATAAGTCAATAAGTTTCCGTGATCAAATCATCATATTTAATGTAGTAGAAAATAAAATGGAGTTGTGAAGACAAACAGGAAGACTGTTACTTGGAATAAGTCTTATATCTTGGGATAATTTCAGAGGACTGCCTGTCTTCAGCAGTCTTATAGCCAATGTAGTCTACCAGACTGCATTGATAGTGATATCACTACAAGTGATAACTCAAATATTTACTCACAGTGATGCAAACAGATCTCTAAAATATCTCCTTTGCCAATGCACAGTGTGGGGTTGTCTGTTGGGGAGATCATCTTTTGAGTCATATGAAGAGAGAAAGTTTGCAACAGTAAACTACAGAGAAGAAATGTGTTTTCTAGACAAGTTCTTTTGAGTCTGTTGTTTGTATAGTTAGCACACAATTTGTTTCATGTGAAGACAGAGCTTTTCTTTGGATCTGTGATCCCTCAGAAGTTATGGGATAAGGGAGATGTTACAGTCCCAGACTACATTTAAACTTGACATATAAGTGTGATTTCTTGTGAGATAGAGATAGAATAAACCAGCAAAAAACAGAAGAAGAGCTAATAATTTATTTTGCATATTCTCCATATACATACATGTTTTATAAAAGCCACTTCACCATTCTCAGCATTTCTTAATTATTCTACACATTTACAAACCAAGAATTGTGGAAACAGTAAGTGTCCGTCCAGAATTTACCCTAATGCTCATTCACCTAAAACATTAAGCAGCTCCTTATCTTACAAAATTAATCCTGTTTGTAATTAAATAATGAAAGTTTTCCTGGAGGGAATGTGAAATGTCCATTACTGGGAATACTCAAAAACTCTGAGGAACCTGCCTAGGTGAAATTAGCTCTGTTCTGATCAGGGTGAGGTAGACTAGATGACCTTCAAAGGTCCCTTCCAGCCTACAATTCCCTAAGTTTTTGTGATTCCCTGTCCTGACTCAATTAACAGACCTGGGTTCCCCACAGGTAAACCTTCCTGAAGCTTCGCAGAACTCCTTGCACTGCAGCACCACTGAACATTTGCAGGCAATTGTTTTCAGCTTCTCAGCTTGCCTCATGTAAACTCTATTCCCCAAAGGCACACAGACCTCTTTTTCACATGCAAGAAAAAAAATACCCTGACTCAGTCACCTCTGTAAGAAGTCCTTGGTTCGTGTTTCTTCTTTCACCTGCGCCTGGATTCTGATGCTGCCTTTTTGCTGGACTACTCGGTACTGCCTGCCCTGGCATCATACCAGGTCCATTCCAAGGATCATGAATTCCTACCCCAAACTGATTCCCTTCCTGACACAACCTTGTGCAACTGTTAGGTCAAGAGGGGAAAGATAAGACTGATGGGTTTTAGAGGGCAGTGTGAAGAAGATGGTGGATTTTCTTCTGGGAACTGGAGGAAAGCACACCAGCACTACCCCAAGGCAGGAGGCTTGTCCTTCTCCACTTTTTGCCCGCTGGAAACCCTCTCTGAGGTCTAATCTTTGACATGTTGTCAGATCACCACTAAATTTTTTAATGAGCCAGATCTCTCATAGCTGATGTTTGCAGAAAAACTATAGGAATGCAAGCTTTTTTGCTCTTTTCTCTATATTTCTGTAGAAATAATTTCCATGTGTACTCTTATATACACACAGACAGCACTGGCAGCTGGATCACTGTTTTAAAAAGCTTATCTGATCTGCAATAATTTCTAAAAACACAAAACCCTCCAGTGGGGTATGGTGAAACCGACCGTATTGATGATCGCTCCAGCAGAGTATTTTACTGTTTGCAAAAGGATTTGACTTGGGGAAAACACTCTTCACCCTTCGCACAGCGGGCTCTCTCCCTTCTCCCTGCTGCACGAGAGTTATTTTTCTGATCCTTTACTCTAAGCTCCTTTGCTTTTTTTAGGCAACTTCCAGATATCTGATACAGTATATAATGAGGAATTAGGTTCCATTACACGAAGGCTTAACCTTCTCGAAAAGCATTCAGCGCTTGCCAGGAGTCATCAATATTTAACAGCTGTTGTTATTATGAAATACTTCATAGGGTACTGTGGCTCGTCTGCTCGCACGCAAGGGCTTGAACGGCAGCCAGGCCCCTGTCAGAGCCGCCGGGAGATTGACAGGCGGCGAGGCTTGCGTGACAGCGGGGCCGGGGTTAGTCAGCACTCTGCCTCCTCCGCAGCGGGGACTTCTCCTCCCCCTCGCCTCCCTTCTAAAGGGCTCCTCCGGACGCCGTGGGACACGGCCTGGGGGCTCAGCGGGGCGAGGTGGCCCCACCAGCGCCGCGCACGTCCGTGGGGAGAGGAGGGCAGCCGGGCGGTGGCATCTCTTTGATGCCCCTCTCGCACGGGGGAAAATGGATGAGGCTCGCTAGGAAAGGGGAACAGTGGTTCTGGAAGAAAGAGCGGATGGGATCTGGAAAGCAAACAGTTCGGTTTGTACCTTAAATAAATGTCATGCTGTACTCGAGAAACTTCAAAGGGAAGTCAGATTTCAAAGCATCTCTTAAGAAGAAGCAGACTGAGAAAACCGCTAAGTTGGGAAGAAAAACTCTGCATTACTGCTAGCATAATTTCATCTGGTGTTCTAGTAGCCTCTGCAACAGGACCAAGCACCATACAGCTTTTATTCAGCTTTCATGCATTTTGATGCTGATTTCTTTCCCGAAGCATTTGTACAACCTGTGTGTTGTGGCCTTTCAGAGTGCAAACATCCCTTTCATGTTGTTTGGCAATGTATAATAACTGTTCCTTATGCTGCGTGTTTTTTAGTTTCAGTGTGCATCTAATGACCCCCATCCTAATTGTCACCCAGTGTTCTCTGTAACACAGTCAGAGGAAACAGACCATTTCAGTTCATGGCTCTAAGTTTGTTGAGCAGAATTTCTCATACCGAGTGTTTCCGAGTCAATTTGTTTTGTTTTCTTATTATTCAGAGAAACACGCATAGCTGATTCTTCTTGCAGCTAGAAGATCCAGGAAGAGAGACCCTGTTCTCACTTCCTTTTGAGTAACAGTTACCAAATGTAAGATTTGCATGCTTAAAGCAGTGTCTCTGAACCTGCAATCTGGATTTGGGTATTTTCTTCTGCCTGTTTTAAGAAACAATTTATCCCCTGGGCATCATTGGAGAGACCTGGTAGTCCTTGTAGAAGGGCTTGAAACTGATTCAGAAACCTGAATCTGAGGAGGACAGTATGGTCCCTTCTTACACCCTAAATGAACCCAAGGCAAGGTGTTCAGAAGCAGCATCCCTTCACTGCTCATTTCTTGCCTGTGCTGTTGCTTGATGCAGGCACCTGGGGTACAGTTTGCCCCCACGTTAGTTTGTTACACACCCTAACTTGGCAGGTAATTTTGCTAATTATTTTCTGAAGAATGAATGTTGTGCTTGTGCAGGATGAGGTACAGAAACACTCTGGAGAATGTAATCCCATGGGTTTAAAAACTGTGGTTTTATGAGAGTCCTGAAATCTCCATCCCTTTGAACTAAGAGTATCCTGCAATGAATAAATGTTCTGTTATTTCTAGGGGAAAGGGAACGGCTGGTTTCATAATTCTTCTATAGACTGTGTTAGGCAGCTTTTCTCTTCTTTACAATATTCCAGGTTTGGTTTTCAAGCCAAGGGGTTTGCAAATGCAGATAGCAATGCTCGTATCAGGACTAGAGACTCAAAAGAGATCTCAGGTTTTTATATTGTTCTGGGCAGAGACAGTGCAGCTGTGAAAAGCTCAACAGCACCATCTGAGACAGTCTCATACTCATTCAGCCAATCTTATAGTCTCCTCTGTGGACTTTTTTTCTCCATTAATTAACTGTCAATTCTAACTCTACATTATTTTTTTGTTTCCACTCCTTTCACTGCTTTCAGAATAGAGATTGAAACGATGTCCTCAGATCTTTGACCTTTCCTACAGGAAATTGCATTGGCCATTTTATTTCATTTTTTTCTCCCTCCTCTTCTTCTTCCTACCCCCCTTTCCCCTTGCCCTGTATATTTCCACAGTGTTGTCCTTTGTAGGACCCAGCGTTTCCAGACTTGCTGGCTTTTAATGTTGCATGGGATTGCACCATGCTCACTAGATCGCATGACCTTGCAAAACTGTCAGCCCTGGTACACGTATCTCTGGTATTTATCATTCTATGGTATCAATATGCTCATTCATCTTCTTTGGCAGAACAGCTCCATCTTCTGTTTTATTTCATGTTCTGGAAGTGCAGGCTCGATACGTTGTGCTCAGAAAAAGGTCTGTGGTGTTACCACTTCCCATCTCTTCTGTTTGCCAGTTTTGAGCCCAGTAGGTGAGCGCTCTACGCTGACCATCGAAAGGGTTGCCTCTCCTGTAGAGAGTCCAAAACTCCATAAAGCTACAGCTCTCCAGTTTTTTTACAGCCAGCAGTATTCATTAGACTGCCTGCAAGATCAGCTTTTCTCTTGCCCCGTTCTTGATATATGGGAACTCCAGCAGCCCGTTTCCCCCTCAGGTCACTGAGTCATCCTTTGCTGTTTTTTATTTTTCAGCTTTCCGCAATTTACTCCTCCCTGCCTACCAGAGACAGTATTCCTGCATTCTTCAAGCTCTCATTTGTTTTCATCATCATAGGCTTCACTGTTGCTCCAGAGGGACACCATTTAATGAGATGTCTAAGCTTGATCACAGCTGTCTTGGCATCAGGGTCTTTTCTATCAAGCCACGCATCATAACCAATACTTGCTGTCCTGTTCTCTCTCATGATTCTTGGTGGTGACAGGGGTATTGTTAGACTGCTCTGTTTTCTTTTCCCTGTTTTTCTGCCTAGTCAGATAACATCTTGCAAGTTTCCCTCATCTGCCTGTCATGTCTTGCTTTTCCCCCTCCTCTTCCTCATTTCTTTCAGGGATCTGTGTGGTTTTCTGCCTGTCTTGCTCTGCTTTTTCCAGGTGACAGGCTATCACCAGCACCTCTCTTCTGAGGTATCACTGCAGTATCAGCCCAGCTGTGGGTGGATTAATCAAGTATTTCCAGTGTGGGGAGGCAGAAGGAGAGTGAGCAGTGAGTGACAACTTTGCTGCCTCAGGTGCAAGGAGCAAACATTCCCATCTCCGAGGAGCATTTGCTTCTTGGAGCAATGGTTATTCAACTTTCTTTGATGGTGCAGTGGGTCTCCTTGCAGTCAGGCCAGTGAGTAGGACATGCTATGAAATGGATGTGTGTGGCCTAACATATGGGTAACTCTAACTGGCAAAATAACATTAAAATACTTTCCATTTGGAGATGGAATTTATAGTAGCCAGACGAGTTGCAGAACAAACATCTCTTGTGCTTCTGCTGCTGTGTTTGTATGAGCCCGAAGGCTAATAAGCAGGCAGGGAGCTCTGGCCCGCTCAGTTGAGTAAAATAATAGTTTCCACTAACGATGAAGTTCGAACGGATGGAATTTTCGCAACACCAAAAGAGCGCATCAAAGAAATAAACCTTCGTTTCCTCTCACCCCTCCCTGTCTGTCCTTTAACCTGCACAAAGACCACAAACCATGTCAGTTATTACAAAAACATCTTTTCTGAGGAGGGAAACTCTGGAAGAGGCCACTGGAATAGGGGTTGGGCTTTTAAAAATTGTTGTCACAAGGTATTTAAAAGACGTGTGATGTGGCACTTGGGGACATGGTTTAGTGGCGGACTTGGCACTAACTTGAGTTAGTGGTTGGACTTGATGATCTTAAGTGACTTTTTCAACCTAAATGAGCCTATGATTCTGTGTCTGTTCTTATAGACAGGCCTAGGAGAAGGTCAAGTTGATCAAGGGGGAAAAAACCAACCATTTCCAATTAGCTTAAAAGGTACACCAAAATGGAAATGCAGATTTAAGAATCTGTATATTCTATTCACAGCAGCCTAGCTTAAAAGTCTGAAATCCCAAAATTGTTTTGGCTGGAGAATATGGGTAAGGATCTGTTTAAGCAGCTTGGGATTTTCCTGATGTATTTTCTCATGCCCAGGGGAGGGATTTATTACATCTAATTATACATTTGAGATAATTGCTTTGGGGTAATGACTGATATTATCACTTTCAGCAAATATTTACAATGTAAGCTAAAAACCATCACAAATATTCAGTTTATGTGGTTCTGAGTTGCCATCATTTGTTGTAAAATGCTGATGTATCTTGCAACCATCCCTTACTAGGCTGTTAAATAGATAAGGAGCCCTTGCACAGGCTCAGGAGCTTTAGAGGCTTGCTGGCTATCTCCTGTTCTTGTTCTGGTTTGGTACAAACTATTCCTGCCCATCTCAACCCTTTTTTGGGGGGAGGTTTTTTTTCTTCGCTTGGTTGGGTTGTTGTTGGGGTTTTTTTTGCTTTTTGGTGTGGGTTTGGCTTTTTTTCAGAGGGGTGTTTTTTGTTTTATTAACCATCTCTGGCTGTGGCCATTCCCACTCCCCTTTGGCTGGAAGGGAAAATGTGTATCAAATGTCCCAGATAATATCACTGGGATGCTCTCCTCTCCCATTCTCTCCATGAAAAGGGGAAAAACCAGAAAACTGGATCTCTGTTTGCTATCAGGATATTTGTATGACCCTTCTCTGGAATGGGGCAGTAGGAGTGAAGCTGACTTAGTTTTTACTGACCAAATGATAAAGACAGGTTCGTGTTGTACTCCCTAGATGATGCTGAAGCCCATTTATCAAGTGGTGCCAGCCTTCTCAGAAATTCTTTCATTGTCCCCAGAAATGGGATTGTATTTCAGTGGTTTTTCTCTAGGATATATTGATGGGAAGAATTTGAGCATTCAAAGATATTTGAGATCAAGCCATGTGAAGGAAGAGCACTCACCAGCTGAGTTTCCCGTGAAGGCTTATTCAGGGATAAGCTTTTCCCCCCTATTATTAGGAAAAATACATGGAATTTTAATCTATAATGAAAGCTATTCATGAATTTCACGGAACTGCTAAAAACAAACTTTAAAACTCCATGTGAAAATGAAACAGTTTGAGAACATTCCCTTGAATCTTCCAGTCAGGCTGAAACTTGTAGAAATGAACAGGGTAAAATGAGACCAAAATTAATCTGATGTCAAGGAGGTCAGCGCTGAAAATAAGAAACTTATTTCACTCCCTTTTCTTCTGAGCTATATAGACATTTCTCTGTATTGTCATAACACATATTTTTATAAACAAAACAACTTGCTAACTTTCTTTTGTTTCTTTCCTGTGGGTTTTGGTTGTTGCTTTATGTAGAGTAGACTAATGGAAAAAATATGTTCAATAAAAAATATGATAGATATTTCATATAAAAAACATCTGGACTGCAAAATATGTATCTATCTCCAGCACAGGGAGAAAAAAAAAGAAAAGAAAGTTGTCAGTAACTGAGATCCAGACCACAAAGACAGTAACTACCAATTAAATTCAATGCATGTTAAATGCCTAAACAAGAATTTTAGTCGTGACCCTAATCGTTATGGTTTCTAAATTGATGATAACTCTTTCCCACAGCCATTCAAGAAAAGCACTTTAAGAAGCAAGTTGGCCAAACGATAAAAGAAGACAATATATCTAACAAGACTGCTGTACAAGAAGGTGGACTTCTACTAGAAGTGAGTGAAAAAATGCTGGTTTTTTTCTGCCTGTAATTTATTCATTATGATGATATATTTGAGCTGATGATTTGTGACAGCTTTGAACAAACAGTCAGGCTTGGTGTGAGTCTTTCAAGAACCACACTTGTGAACACTTCTTGCAAGAGCAAGTCATGACAGTCACAGTCAGTGTCCATTGGGGCAATTTCACCTCGCACCCTTGCTTGCATCCTTGAAATTACCAGTGACCTCCAGCAGGCCAGTTCACAGTTCTTTTTCACTTTTAGGTTTATTTTACTTGGCCCATATTTTGAGGATGTCAGCATGAGCTTTTCTTGTTTCTGATCTGATCTGAGAATATTCTAGGATATTTTAGTTTATCCTACTTCCTCAACTCTGTGCTCTGCACACGCACCGTGTCAGCAAAAGTTATCCCTTCTACGTATTTTTATCCCCCTTAGGCTGACTTTATGTTAGCAGAGCAGCATAAAGGGCCCATGCTGTTACTGAGAATTGGATCCATTAATCTGAAGGGAGAATTAATACTGCTGTGAACTACTGAACCAGCTAGAGCACAGCGGTCCATCCCAGATACAACTGCATTTCAAACACATGATGTAATAATGCCTTTTATACACTTAGGTCCTTGGAAATTCCTATGTGATTAAGATTACATATGTACAATTGGTTTGGATAGGATAATATTCATGGTATAAAAACTGTGTTTTAATGGCAACCCTGAGATGCAAGTAAATGTAAAGTAAATACTAGCCTCCAGCAAATAATTGCTGAGTACTATTAAATTAAAACACATTTTACCATGAGATCCAATACCATAAGTTACTCAAGTCTATGGAATGGAAACTGACACCCTGCCTTCCTTCCTCTTAATATTTTAGAAGATTTTAACTTTAGATTTCAAAACAAGTAACACAGAGGCATCTGATTAGTTAGTGCTACTGCCAAAACAAGATGTTTGGCTGTCAGGTGTTATTTTGCTGTCATTTCTATTCTCAATGAATTGGGAATAAAGGGTGTACAATAAATGATAAATATGGTGAGTATATATTTTTTTAATGAGGGTCTCCTATATTTAGTCTAGGTTTTGTTGTGTGTACATTACATGCCCACAAGTTATAATCATTCAGCATCTTCAAACAGTAGCCCTGCTGCTGTGAGTACACGGAGAGAACACTGGCACACAATTTGGGGCAGGTTACAAGAGACTGGTATTACTAAATATGCTCTGCTTACTGCAGGGTATGCAGGAGTCAGATTCCCTCTGAATTTATCCTGGATCATACTTAACGTGGATCATTAACTGGATGATTAAGTGCATGTTAATATGAATGTACTTGCCAGGCTTCATTTATGGGCACGTCTGACCTAGAATAAGAGGGTGAGTTTTCCTTAGGGCTTGTCGGGAATGTTCTCTGTGGACTGAGTCTGGCTCGGATCCTCATCCAGTGGTTATGGCACATGAAGAAAAATGGTTTCATGTGCCACCAAATTCACCATGTTGGTTATCAGGAACTGTAGGATTTTAACCAAATATCACTTTTTGGATTACTTCCAAGAAGAAGCAAACCGTGGTTGCTGTTCTTTGTATATTAACTTGTGAATCTGACCACTTTATTCGCTCTCAAAAGATATTTTTCAGCTGTTGAAAGCCACTTTCCATGTCATGACAACACCTTGCACTGTGCAACCTCTCCTAGATGCTTTATATAATACAAACCAGAATAATCTGAATCACCAAAATATGTGTGAAATATGTGTTCCTGAGCGCAATGTTAATGGAAGATCAAGAATAATTGCTTTTATTTTTTTCCTAATGGGTATAGTCACTCTGCTTTATGTATAGATAGAAATACAGTATAACAAAAATCTCATTACTGGTAAATAGTGTATCTGGGACTCTGGAGTCTTGGAACAATGCAGTGTTTCCCCTTTCAGCTTGAAAGAAAACAATGGAATTAGGCTGTCTTCAAAATATGTTTAAAATGTTTTTTATTTCTAAAGGCTTCTGCCACAACATGTGTTTTTCATTTAAGTTTTTATGGAGATTTTTTACAGCTACAATCAAATAGCTTTCATCAGCAATAACAGAATAAACAATGATACCAGTTTATCAAAGACTTTTTAGTGGAGCACAGCAGGTATCTAAATAAATAATTTCTTTTGGTGCTTTAAGATAATTTCTTCTGGATAAGAGAGACTTTTCTTGCCGTCTTTGTTTCCCTCTGAAGGCAAGACAGACAAAACTCTAAGAACTAAAGTCTAATTTCTTAAGGGATTTTTTTTTTGAGTATGCCCCATTCGCGCAACCTTTACTGTCCTTGGATACATCAGATTCCAACAGTTTGACTGCAGTAATGATTTTTAACTTTGCACTTTCAAAATATTTTCCAAGACAGGTGGTTTTGCAACCCTTGTGCCCCATGCTTTCTGGCAGAAAAGGGCCACATTCGGTTTCTAAAGCCTGTTAGTGAATACTTAAGGAACGCTGGGCCAAACCCATAACCAGAAAAAGGGGAAAATAAGTTCTATTGGCAGTCAATAAATCCAGATAGAGTTTATGGGGTGATGGGGTGGAGAAACACAATAAAATGGTGACTTAGAAAAATAATGAATCACTGGTGGGTATCTAGGCAATAGACTTGATTGCAGGATTCATCTCATGGCTGTTAGCCACCTCCTGCTCTTCCCCCCAGCTTTGCTCCACTCGTAATCTTAACTCCAGACTCCGAGTCTACACTATGGTGCTGGTAATTGCCCATCCCAAATGGCTGTGGAACTGTCATGTGTTACACTATTCCCTGATCACTGGAAGAATTAAATGTCTGTTGTTAAGAGGGAGGCCCTATATGGACTTGCTTTCTTAATGACACAAAATCAGGCGTCACCCCATCATCACCTCCAACACTGCTCCTTGAGTAATTGGCACTCATACACTAAGCTGCACCCTGCTAAACTTGTCACTTGGGCTTTATTGACCACTTCACAGTTGCTCCTGCAGTTTTTCTGCTTGTTATGGAAGAATAATTGATCAAATTTCTGTCTCAAGCCTTGCTGCTAAAGAGGTGCCTTGATGGGCTTTCTTTTCTTCTTCATTACGTCTGTTGGTCTTCCATTATGCTCTTGTAGGCTGAAACATAGGATCTATGGCATCTCTTTCTCCAGATGTGTTGGACATAATTCTTTTCAGGTGTGAAAATAGTGTTTTATAACCAAAATGTCACAAAAAATAGAAAGAAATATGGACAATGCAGGCAGCTCCCAAACAGATGCTAGTGGAGTAAGACTGCCTGGTTTTATCCCCTCCCTACTCACTGATGAATATTGATAAAGGCCAGACCCGGCCTTTTTTGTCATTTCCATGCTCAATGGCAGCTCAGACTCTTCCAGAGAAGATCCGTGTTGCTTTTCAAGTTGCTCCAAGCCATGCTTTTGTACAGCTCAGAGTCAGATTTCCATGAGTCTTCTACTTTTAAGGCTTCAGGGCACAAGAATCACATTTCTGTGGTTTTGTCTCATGTTTTTCTTTATGGCTCCATTGAAGATGCCAGTCATAAGACTGTCCTGATACTTCTTATTCAGTGACACTGTATGTTCCATTTAATACTTTTATCAATGACCTGGATAAGGGGATCGAGGGCACCCTTAGTCTGACAAGACACACAGTTGGATTGGATTGTTGGCCTGCTTGAGGGCAGGAAGGTCCTGCAGAGGGATCTGGAGAGACTACTTATTTAAATTTTTAGACAAAGAATGTCAGGTGCCTGGCATCTTAAATATCTTAAAATCACAGTCATATGGTCCTTTACCTAAAAAATAAATATGTATATTTGAAATGTATTATTTAACATTATGTTGCTACCTTAGAAATGGATGCAAATAAGAAGCTTTCTGGGACTTACTTTAAAGAGAGAGGTGAACGTACACATTTTGGCACTGAAAGGTATCTCCCAGTGGCCTCTACTAAAAGCTTGAACTAGAGTTCAAGTTTCATTCTGAGGGAGTTGGAAAATGATACATTAGAAAACATCCTATTGGTGCTGTTCTTCACTCTGCATAAGGAAATAACATAGGAAACCCTTTTCCCACTTGGTTTCCTGTCATTTTTTTAAACTTGTTAGTGTAATTCCACTTCCTCCTTCCAAACTGATTTATGTAATCAGTTCTTGATAAAACTGTGCTCTTGAAAGAGGTACTCCAGTTTGAATTTCAGTCAGAGACCAAGAGATTTTCCTCTTCCTGTTATTTTTAAATTTAAACTTGAAAAGGCAAATTGCAAGTCCAGCAAAGTGCATGGTGATTATATGGAGCTACGACCAAGGCACAAGCTTCAGAAATCAAAAACTGGTAGAAAGAGATGTTTCTGGTTTATTCTGGTCTGGAAATCCTTTTCAGCTTCCAATGGAGCTGACACTCTCCTAGCACAGTCTTTCTAAAGTAAATCCTGATAGATGATGGTACAGTGCTTCATTTTCTTAATCTACATCAAAATAGGAAATTCTCATAAAAAGCTCATAGTCTTAGTGGGGTTTCTTTTCAGTTAATATAACTTTTTAAAGTTACCTAAACAACCCTTTTGCTTTCCTTTGTTTTCAAACATGAACCTTCTCCCAGTAATTTAGATGACATGATTTAAGCTGACATTAGTCACTTGGGATGACTTACAGAGAATTTGCCCATGAAAAAAAAATCCATAAATGGGGTTAGGAGTGCCGTTTTATCACATGCGTACATTCAATTTTTTCTTGCCAGGCGTAGGCAAAACACAAAGGAACACTTCAGAGGCCCTGGTCCCTTTTTTTCTTTCTTTTCAAATAGGCATATTTCTGAAATCCAGACTTGAAATTTGGCATGGCCACAGCTCTGTGCAAAAAACATCCTTTCTGTTGCCCTTTAAACAAATAACTAATGTTCTCGCTTATTCCTTTCTTCTTTTTTTTTTTTCTTCTTCTCTAACAAATCTGGATGGAAAAGCCGTGACCGCTAAATTCCATTTGCTCTCTCTTCCAGTCCTTAGTGCTACTGTTACGACTGCAACAATCATGACGCTGCCACAGTGCTGAGGTTTCTGATACAGGAGGTGGCACCATCCAACTTGACAGGGGGACAGAGAAAAACAAAATTGTTATCCCCTCCCTTCAGATTTTCAGCCTAACTACCAGAAAAGTGATAGAATATGGGTTTTGATGGGCAAAACTGTGTGGAAATAGTGAACAAAATGGTAACCACATTGCCAGCACACATAGTGTCTGAGAAGCTTGACTTTTGCCAGGACTTTTGCAAGAGTTTTATGGAGGGATTTGAAGAGGAAAAATAGGTTCTTCTCTAGAGGCTTCTGGGGAGCCTTTTTGCAACAGGGAGAATGCCAGTAAGTGCTTGTTTTCAAATCTCGTATATGGGTGACTTGTTGGGCTGATGAGAGTATTTAGATTCTCCAACACAAAATTACAAATTATAGTTGGGAGGGGAGCAAGCTGGGAGTGGATTGGAAAAGCATCTTATGTTTAGTGTGACAGAGCAGGGGAAGTGGGCATCTGGCACAGGTGAGTGGTGAGGAGAGACAGTTATCATCCTCCGGCTGGTGCTGGCATCAGGAAAAGTGCCCTCCATTTGTCAGGAGAGAGGCAAACCTGCTGTCATATGAGCAGCTGTCCATCTGCAGTGTTAAGGTAAAGAATCAATAAGCTTTGGGGACAGACCAGACTGATGCAGATCTGAATTTCAGGCTGCTGTTGCTGTCTCCAGACTGTTCATCACAGCCAACTCCACCCGAGCTCACTTTTCACAGCCGCTTCCTCTGTTTCTGCTCAGGCTATTTCGGTGCCTCTTGGAGAGAGTCCAGTGGCCACATAACTTCCTCCTCAACAAAACATATTCTCCCGTTTCAGCTCTGTTAGTTTTTTTTCCTCTCGCTGACTTCAGAGCTAATCTTTGACAACTATTTCCACCAGTCAATAGGTTTGGTATCGAATAGATGCACGAGTCCTTAGTCTGCTACTAGAACTGACTTCTTGCATTCAGGTAACAAAGGCATTCATGACACACTGTTCATTCCATACCAATTTCTGCATTTGCTTTTGAGGAAGTGTTTTTGAAGATGGCAAAGTCATGTATTGCAAAAAAACCCCTAAAACACAGAAGAAATAGAAATACACTTTAAATAATTGCAATCCTACATTGTTTTAATTTGTCTTCAACTGGTTGAAGTGAAATTCTAAATGAGCAGCCTAAACTGTATTCACAGATGACACTTGCTTTCAGTATATTCCTCATTCTCAATTCAGAAATACTCATGAGCTCAGCCTTGTTATCTTCTCAATAAGATGAAGTGACGAGCAAGAAAGCAGGTCCAGGCTAGACCATGTCCTGTCTTGAGAATTTTTGCAAATGTGCAATGATTTTGTTTAGGAGTTTTCAAAAGAAAAACCTACATATTTTACTAGAGATATTGAGTACATTCCACTTTCACTTTTTGTCTGCCTTAGTTAATAAAACTTAAATGCTCAAACCAAAGCAGGGGCTTTCAGAAGAGACTTGGGGAAGGATTCATTTAGTCTATAATGCAGCTTAAGATCTGAAGCCATCGCTGCTGGTTAGAGGAGTTGTCTCTAACTTTCTATCCTTACCCCTCTCCAGATGATCCACTGTAATTCAAGTCATATCTAGATTAGAGAAAGTATTGCCTCCCTCTCTGCATAATGCCTTTACAGCAGGATTCACCCCTGCTGTCAGAATGGGATAGGGTGTGTTAGATACAGGATACAAAACATTCATAAGATGATCACCCGCAGAGTAAAACTTGTTCCCAGAGTCAATTTCAGGAATGCCACACTACCTGAAAATTCTACTGAACTGAAATGGTGTTTATTATAAAGGCTGGTTTAGCATATAGTATTGAACAGAATGTGAAATATAAATTGTTTTGCTCTTCTCCCCATCCCCTGAAATAGTTTCATGTTAGAAAATGTGGTATATAGTGCTAAATACACAGAAAAAGAGTGCTCTGAAATTAGGACGTAATATTCTGGTTGCAGTATGTAGGCTACAACATTGTCTCTTTTAGGTTTTGATTCCTTACAGAAAGAGATGTCTGCCATTCATCCTCATTAACAGTTTGCAAGTACAAATAAAAATCAGCTGTGTATGGAATATTATGACGGCTTCCTCTCTTCAGGACTTGATGCACTTACATGTAAATAACACTGAAAAAAAATCCAGACATTTGGTACTTACATATGTCTAATTGTCCAACATGTTGGATAAATATTATTTGAGTCTCTTTTCAGTAACTTATTTCTGTGAAAGATAATGCCTAATCTTACTACATTTGTTATTGCAAAGTCTACCTAACTAAATTTGTTATTACAAGTGCAGAGTAGTGAGCAATTAATGCTTCATTTTGAGTCTTCTCAAATGGAATTAATCAGGCTTGCATTTTCTATATTGAAATAGTTGAAGAGAAGACTGAAAAGCTCAGAGCAGCTGCAGAATTCAGAAAGGATGAAGAGCTGAACTTGCACTGAATATATGATATTGCCCCAGCTTTGCTTCCATCTGTGAATACAACATCTGCTTTTGAGGAAGTGAAATGAGAAACTGCATAAATCAATATAAAGATGGTTTCTATTTCCAAGTGTAGTCCAGAGCATTGACAGGAGGGTTCCATTACTAGTAGAGCACAATTTTAAATTTGACATCATGATTAATGAGGAGGCTAAAGGAAAAGATATAATGATTATGTTGTAATTTAGTATCCATTCATGATAATTTCTAAGGTGAGTGACATGTTACTCATCCACGTACTCACTATCTAGCAAACATCATACTTATATCTATGTATTAATAAACAAAATGTGCTTTCCCCCAACAATTTTAGAATTAATGTTTTGATATTATCAAGAATTAACGTTCTTGATATTATTTTAAGTAGTCTCCAGTACTTGTATACTGTCCGCTAACCCCAGGTAGCACTCATATTTTTGCTTCCCATATGAAATCCTGAATGGCAATGCAAACAAAAGAATCATGAAATGTTTGCAATGAGACCTGAAAAAATCCACCAAACAATGCCATCAATAGAAGACATTTTGGTGAAAATATTTTATTCTAAACAAGCATACCATATAACAAATTTGTACTGAGGGGTTCAGTGTCACCCATTAATTCACTTTTGCATCAACAAAACCTTCCCTAACCTGTCTTGAAGCTATTACTCATCAGTACTGTTCCTCTCTGGAAGCATGGTCTGTATTCTCTTTTCCAGTGCTTAGTACTTGTGGAAAAAATGGGATTTAATTGGGATGCATCTCTTTCTATTGTGCACCACATCAACTTTCTACACAAACAAAGTCAACTGATGCTTCAGCCCTTGTTTCTCAGTCCCATCTTGGGCAGAGTAGTTGATTTTGAGGCACCAGGCTCATCAGGGGCCAGCAGTTCACGTATATGGTAACAAAGAGAGGCCCTCTCCCAAGGGCTTTACACAGACCAAGCAAGCTTTGTTACAAAAGCTTAGCTTGGAAGGAATGTATAATGGAAGAAAAACTGCATTTACAATTTTGCATCATGCATTCAAAACAACTTCAAAGGCAAAGTTGTTCTTGGTTGTGTCCAATACTTCTTACATATCAAGCATATAAAAAACATCACCATGGTTTAAAATGTGTTTACATGTGTGCACACATTGCAATCTCACCCTCCAGGGAACTACTATGTTTTCTTGAAAGTTTATAGCTCACAATTACCGGAGCCCAATGACTTACATTTTCCTAACTGATTTCCAGGAGGCCAGTTTTGACTGCTGCCTCTTGACGAGTCACAGTGTTCCAGCTCCCTTCTTAGACTGAAGACACGTATATAAACAAGTATCTCCAAGGTTTCCCTAATTTCTTCATGGAAGTGATGGGATATTGAAAAATGGAATAAAGAGAAATTTCACCAGCTGAATGATTCACAATCATTTGTGCCTTTCAGATGGCCCAGCTGTTCCCTCTGACAGTAAATGGGAGGGCCAGGCTCAAATCTGTCTGGCATTGTGAACGATCTTTGAAAATGTTGATCTTGGTAGTGCAGCACTAGATGCTGAATTTCCAAACTGAAAGAAGCCTGAAGTGATATCCCGGGTCAAGGACACAGGCAGGAACATGAACGTTATTTTATCTGGGGTGACAGAAGGAGTGAAAGGGGCACAATGGTCACATATACATATTTCTTTGTATTTGAAAATAAACATTTTTGCTGTCTATGAAAACCAGTTTATCAGATTGAGCACTTTCTCTCTGACAGGCTTCCCATAGAACTCCATGTCTGTAGACTTCAGCTAGTACTTCCTTCCCTGGCTCAAATGATGGAAATTTGTCTTCTGTTTTGTTTCTTTTGCCTGAAATTTAATCTGTACACGCAAACCCTTGATCAAAACTGAATGCTAAAACAATTCTGCCACTCTCGTTTGCACGAAATAGTGCTTACTCACAGAAATATTCCTTTTGAAGTTGCTTTGTAGATACCAGAGAAATAAATAAATAAGAGTCCAGAGGGCTAAGAGATACTGTACTTGTTGAGCAAAGGCCATATTCTGATGTCACCAGATACGGCATTTCTGAATAGTCTTTTATGCTGTGTTTTATTTCAGGGTTCTGTAAGAGTTAATTTTTTTTTTTTAGTTTATAAAGAAGACCTCAGGGATTCAGAGGGATTTTTGAGAAGGGCAATTATGAGTCCTAAAAACACCAGTGGAAAGAAATACTGATTCACTAAACAATGCAGTTGAAGAGAGAAGACACAATTAACTGTCTGCATTTCCCTCCTAATATTCATAAGACATGAACGAGGATATAATTTCCAGAGTTTTTAAATAGCTACTTATTTAGATCATCAGAAAATGGCCCCATCCCACTTAGGATGCAAAAACCCAGTGATCCACTATTAAATGAAGCTGTTCCAGATAAACTGTGAGCCAGCTGACCCTGGAAATTTAGTACCCAAGTTGCGTGACTCGAAAATCTGTTCAAAGCAAAGCATGGCTGCAGGCCTTGACTGTTGTACTTTAGTAGCCATAGTAACATGGTCTCTGGAGACCTAATGCTAGTGAATTTTCCTTTATTTCAAGGAAGAGTAATAAGAGAAATGTGCATTGGAACTTGTTCTCTCTCTCCTTTTTTTTCCCTCCTCCTTATTTTTACTATGCCATGACCTTGACCAAAATATCTTTGAAGTATTTTCTGGCTGATTTTCTGCTATGAGACCAGGAAAAAAAATCAGGATATATAAAGGATCTTGCCAAAGGAAGTCCTATCTTCCTCAAAATATTTGCCTTCATTCCCAAAGAGAATCTCTTGACTAATAAAGTTTCAAAAACTTCTTAATGGAAGGAACTGATAACTTTCATCTCGCAGCTACTGCGGGCACCAGAATAATGTCGTACTTTCTTTGAACTGACAGATTAATTGTTTTTTTGTTTCAGTAGCAGGTGCAGCTTTTCGTGAGTACATAATTGGATGTACATGTTTTTTCAAAAGAACACAAGCCCCTATCTGGTGCCAAGCTCTTTTTTTTTTTTCATTTGGGAAAAAAGTCCCAATTGATTTCATTTTTTAAGTACAATGTAGAAAACTCATGTAAGTGTTTTTAAAAAGCCAAATACAAACAAACAAATGTTCACAATACATACTTAAGTCTGTCTCACATGTTTCAGCTATTATCCTGGATTAGAAATTCCATCTGTCATTGAATCCATATGGTTTACCAAATGGCAGTTTAAAACCATGTATTTTTTTCAGATTTGAAGTTAGTTGTTTTTTGTTGTAAAAGTTTTAAGGCCCATACTAATACTTTTGTGTGTTTGTTTCTATGTGTGCATGTGACCCTCTGTGCATGTGTAAGAATATGCAATACTGCAAAGAATTTTAGGATGCAAATGGACTTTACTGATTGAAAAACACTTGTTGTACACAAAGCAAAAACCACCAACATTGAGTTGTGGAGTTTGGTTATTTCATCTGCTAAATACAAGAGCCTCATTTAGGCTTTCCATTATTTCTGCTGAGAGGATTAAAATGAAATGAGGAGAGCTGCCTTTTCTTCTCTGTGCTGTCCTCTCAGTGTTTGGGGCAAACATGTGCTTACATTAGGGAGTGCAAACTGCACAGGTACGAGACTGGTCCACGTCCTCTTTTCTGTTTCTTCTCCCCAGGTTATCCATTACCCAGGCACGTGGGTGCTGTGGTTCTGACACAGCACACCAGTGCAGCCTCCTGTTCACTGGGAATGAGAGAAGTCTATTACTGAGAATTTTATTTCAATAACTGAGAATGTTTAAAAATCATAAGTGGAGCCATATACTTTGTTGTGCTGTTTAATGTGAGACATGGTAACTTAGAACAAAAAGCTGGGAATAGTTTTTGCTCATTCTCGTGGACTGAAGCTGTTTCTCTCTCCCACTCAGTCTAACAAGTCACTAGGCTTCTGTCCAGAAAAATGGAAAAATCTCTATGCAGTGTTACTGTAAAGGATTTCAGTATGTATTTGGTACCTGAGAGATTTATCTGAGAGGCTGGAAAAGGTATTTCCCTACTAATTTGCAATCACCATTACCCATTCAGGGGGTGGGTAATGTGCTACCAAACACCCTCCTCCTTATCCCCATCTGTGGTAAGTAGATAAGAAAAGTATAAATCCCGGCCCAGCTCTGACTTTATTCAGAGACTTCTGTGATGCAGATGTCTGTTTTCCCACTGAACTCCAGTTCAGGGTAGTATTGAGAAAGCACAAGAATTTGCAGGCATGGATGAGACTCACTAGTATAAAGTTTTACTTGATGTCCAGCTTGTCTTTTTTTAATGTGGCTGAAGCAGCAGGTTCCCCAGCTAAAATGAGGTTTAGAGACATGGAATCTGCGTTAATCCTCAATTGAGTCATGTGGCTCCATAAAAGTTGTTTTTTCACCAAAGTGGATTTTGCTTTCCTTGCTCGCAGGGCAAAGCATCTGATGTCTGCAGTTGGGGTCATGAAAACCAGGGGGTGCTTATTTAAGAGATATAACCTTAGGAGGGGAGACCAGCATTTTGAGAACAAACCAAACACAAAGCAGGGGAAGTTTGTAAATTTCTTCATTTGCACACATGCCTTAAATCCATTCTTATTTCTGGCTTAACCTAAACACATGGCTCCTTGAACTTTTCCTCCACTTCTTTCCTCTTCCTCCCTCCCACCTCTTTCTTAATACCGCCTCCAACCTCACAGATGTAGTTGCCAGTGCACTGATCTGAGCCCTTGGAAATACACATGGTCGCATTTCCCTTTCCAATTTTTAGAAACTGCTGCACCTAGTCCAGCCTGACTCTAGCGCTGTGAAAAAAAAAAAAAGTGTAAAGAAAAACCTTCCTGCTTTCCACTGTGGGGAATCAAGTCTTAAATTTTAAAGGTAGAGACTGCTCTCTTATGTATGTGTCTAGGCCTAAAAAGTACATACCAATATGTTGAAGAAGATTAGTTTATTGAATAGAGGAATTTATCTCTTGATTCATACAAGCAATCCTTGGCAAAGGCAGATGTTCCTACAGGGGCTGAAAAACTCCAGCTTGCCTGCAGGACAACGGACGGTACATTTTAAGGATGTTCAGCATGGTAATGTGTAAGATTCTTTAACAATATTCAGATCTTGTGGTCATTGTTTAAGCTTTTCCAGATAGGGCTTGGTGTATTAGTTTGTGTAGCTTAAGACCTTTTTTTTAATTAAACACATTTCTTTTGTTTTTTTAATGTTCTTAACTTCTACCTGGTCCAGTTTCATGGGCAGGACTCAAGGTCTCTCAGAATTTGCATGGTAAGACAGACAAAAAAGACCTCCCTTAAGTGTCCTACAGCTATCTTTATGGAAAATTTTAGTCTATCCAAATTAAAAGGCCTTCCAGATGTTCAAAATGTAATAAAATTCCTAACATCACATCACTGATGGTTTCATTGCTGTGAAGACGAGTCCAAAGAGACAAGATGCCAAAAATGCTTTCTTGTCTCCATTTGACATTGGAAATGTATATGACAGATACCATCTATGGAGGGTCCTCTCAGTGCAGTGAAAGGCACAGATGTGAACATGCAGAAATCTTGACATACCATCTTCTGGTTGGTGAGGTGCTGGGACAAATTTGGGCATTATTTAGAGCAGGAAATAGCACCAGAGCAATTCTTTGTGCTTGAAGAGTTGACAAGGATAACTAGTATTCAACACAAGCCCAACTAGGCAGAGATCACGCTTATTCTGCAAAGGATCCAAACCTACGGAGATGACCTGGAGCAAAACAAGATTTGCCATTGACTGTTCTTAGCAGTGACTTACGGTTAGTGTTGACCTGATTGAATCACTTGCTGCTACTGCCATTGAAGGCTCTCCACTACTTTTCTCAAGTCATTATTTCACAGGTTCTTCAAGGCACAGAGCCTCTGGCCAAGTGTGGTCCCACGGGGCCGCGTTTCCAAAGGTGCTCCACATTTATGATGGGGGCCAAACCTTCTGAGGAGGTCAGTCTATTGTGCACTGAACTCTTGAAATTCTGCCCACCATTGTCACAGTGGGAACAGCCTTCAAGCAGTCTTGGAAATCTGGTCCTTATTTAGGAACCAAAAAGAAAACCAAGCTAACAAAAATATGTCAGTGTATCTGGTTACTTAGCAATTGAAAATCTGTCCTCGCTGTGCTTCAGGATTAACTCAGGATTAATAGGCACATCAGTAAATTGAGCGTAAGGTGAAGCAAGGATAATAATAATATAGCAGTATTTCAGCAACAGCTATTCGAACTGTAATCTCAAAGACCTCAAAACCATCACAAGAAAAGATCTAAGCCACCTTGGAATGCAAGCCTGCTGGAGTGAAGATATGTTACCGAACCTTTATCAAGGGAAGAGAGGCAAAATTAGTCAGTCTGCATGCAGCACGATCTTAATGTTTACATGATGTATTTAATTTAATCCCTACTTTTATTTTTGGATTTCTCTGGTTGCTTTCCTTGCATCACCAAATGTATAAGAATTAATTTAGCTCTTTTCTAGATTAACCATTTTTTTATACCAGTGAAGTGTTTACTGCCTACTTTTTATATTCATTGCTCTTATGCAATTATGCTATGTCTGTATTTTTATAGCAGCTTAAGAAAATTGCCATATAAAAAAAAATAGATCCAGTTTTAAAGTCATAGCTACAACTGCACATGTATTTAATTTTCTCATTGGATATTGTTATATTATATGTATTAATGTGTATATATTCAAAGCAATTGTTATGGAATGTGAAGTTTTAAATTAAAAGGAAAAACAAAGTAGCTGATGCTTGCTATTAAACTTTTAATTCTATTAATTAATGAGCAAATATAATTTTGTAGACAATTAAACAGATAATAAACTAGTAATGTAATATGATCATTACACTGTAATTAACTATCTTAACTTTTTTAGAAAAGAAAGAAAGCATGTTCCAGGTTGTTATTCATTTTTCATGGTAGGAAAGAAAAGGCCTTTCTGTAAAAATTTGGTGTCCAATTTTTTGCAGAGTGAGTATTTTCATATCTAGGATATTATTAAAATTATTACATTCATACTAATTTTATTGTGTATTTTCTGACTATCTTTTAAAGTATTTTTTTTTCCTTTTTCAGTCACTGAATGGTTTTGCCTTGGTGGTGAGTGCAGATGGAATGATATTCTACGCGTCATCGACAATTGTGGACTATCTAGGGTTTCATCAGGTAAATATATTGAGAAATGCTTAGAATACCCAGTCACTGACATGTATTGACTTTCTTGTCACCACTTCTGCCATTTTTTTTAAATGCAGCACTGTGTGTTGCTACCTTACCCATCTTATCCACCTTATCCTTCTACTGCTGATTAGACATACACTCTTACTGCAATAAGGTTATTTTACTATGCCATTCCAGACTAATTTTTTGGTGAATCTGACAGGTGAAGATTTATTTCTTGTAATTTCCTTTTATAAGGATTTTGTTAGCAGAAACATGATCCATTATAAAACTAGCATTTAGCTAGAAGTTTCTTTTCAATTTCAGTATAAGATGCTGTTTCTCTAGGCTGATTATGTGAAAGAAATATATTCTAAAGTCACAGAATAACAGAACCATAGAGTTGAAAAAGACTTCTGGAGGTCATCTAGTCCAACCTCCTGCTCAAAGCACATAGAGCCAGAGTAGGTTGATCCAGGACTCATCTAGTCAAGCTTTGAGTTTCTATGACCCCTCTGGAAGATGTGTTCCGGTGTTTAGCCACCACGACCGTAATTTATTTTTGCTTACTATTAAGTCTCAGTTTCTCATGTTGCCACTTGTGTTTGTTGCTTCTTTCCCTCTCACTGTGTTCTGAGAAGAGTCAGGCTTTGTCTTCTCTTCCCCTGCTCATTTGGTTGATGTAGACAGTATGTTGTTTCTGAGATTTTCCCTTCTGAAGCTGAACAAACCCTGTTGTTCTCTCCTGGATGTGCTCCAGCTCTCTTCAGTGTCTTGGTAGCATTCTCCTGGGCTCATTTTGATATGCTAATCTCTTCCTGTTCATGGGTACCCGAAATTGAGAGAGAAATTTGCCTTTGCTGAACTTCCTAAGGTTCCTGTCAGCCTATTTTTACAGCCCAGCAAGGAGCTGTCTTGCCCTCCCCAGCTGGTACCCTCTGCAAACCTGCTGAGTGTGCATTCTATCCCATGATTCCTTAGTCAAGACATTAAACAGGGTTTGTCCCAGCATAAAGCCCTGGGGGATGCCACTAGTTATCAGCTGCCAGTTGGATGTTTTTATTACTCACACTTGCATATGTACAAAAGAGTTAAGAATAGAAAGAATCATCTTAGGATGTGAAAGGAAAAAGCAGATGTTGAAAAGCAGGGGCCTCTGAAATAACTTTCCTCAATCAATCTGCTCTGAAGGTGTTCTACACCTGCCATTATTTTAAGCAAAGTATCAATCTAAAGGTAAGTGGCTGGCCCCCAAGAGTTACTAATTAAACCTTCCTTGTTGTAATTGTTTCAGACTGATGTAATGCACCAAAACATATATGATTACATTCACGTGGATGATCGCCAGGATTTCTGTAGACAACTGCACTGGGCCATGAATCCTCCCCAGATGTTGTCTGGACAGCAACTACAGTCAGAAACAGGTGGGATTGTGTATGCTGATTGGAAACATAGACACCACCGTACAGAGGTAGAATTGCACTCCACCTACGTCCGTGTCAGTACCATGTCAAGTCAGATTCTTCACTGGAAAGATTCATAGTGGCCATTTATTTATGCTATTGTCTCAGAGGTGATGTTTCTTCCTGATCTTGGGCATTTATAAGGTAGAATGTGCCACTGGTGCTACAAAGTTGTTTCCTTTATTTTTCTCTCCCTGACGTGCCTACACATATTCTTACACACACAGAATGAGTAGCATAAGTTCCTCATACTGCCAAACTTTTGTTGGCAACAGATGAGGATATCAGTAGTCCTCTCACTGATGCAAAAGGTTTTTGTACAGAACCACAGTGGCAGAATCATTGTCTGCCATTTGTTTTCTCATGCAAAAGATCAGACAGAAGCCTCCCAAAGAACAAGTAGGTTTAGCAATGCACTTTTTCCTCTGAGGCTATATTGCCCTAGGATGGGAGTTGGATGCCTGTGCTCAAGGTTTCTCCTACATGAGGAGTTAAGATGAAATCACAATCATAGAACATATAATCGGGTTGAAATTGTTAACTTTATAAAGAATTATTGATCCCAGCAAAATGTATGTATTTCACCAGAAGGTGACGTAGTAACTGAGGAAATAAATTGGGAAGGATAGTCACCAGATGAGTGGGGAGAAACTTGCAAGAAATCTTTCAGCAACCTTTGTGAAGTCCTCAGAAACACAGTCATGAAACTTTGGTGGAATTTCTTGCATTTCCTGCAAAACAGTTTCTATGTTTGACAAGAGTCTTACAGATACCTGAGGAACTTTGCAAGATTTTGTAGGAAGTACCCAGGAAACAAACTAAACAACTTGCACTAATATTTCAAACAAGAAAATTTAAACATATTTTGAATTTTTGTCCTAGTGTATATCATGAAGAATTTCAGTTCTTGAGTTCATACTTTTGTAGAAATACTCATGTCTTTTCGGATATATTTCAAAAGATGTGCATTTTTCCAAAAAAATCAAGGAGGTGCAACAGCTGAACATTAGCTAATCATCTACTGTCCATTTTCTTGTTCTGTTTTTTTTTTCTTGCAATAGCGTTTTTCCTTATTTTTTTCTCTTGTCAATGCATTTTCTGTGATCTCTGATCTCAAAACCAGCAACATCTGTTACCCCATTTTGCGTCATTAAAAATTACAAAAACTCAGGAAATAAAGTCCAAATTTCTGAAGAAACTCACCCAAATCCCACTGCAGAGCTTTTAATTTTCTTTTGGTAGAGCATGTGCAGATGTATCCATACATGACACAATTGAATATTCACCCGTCCATAAAGCAATTTTTAGCAATTTCCGTAACAGCTTCCTTAATTGGCTACAGAACATTTTCATTATTTCTTAGTGTGATCTGATATACGTTGCCTCCACTGTCGTTCCTAGGAGAAGAATATATTCTCAGTAAATTGTTTAAAGCACAAGAGAATGACAGCATGACAACAGATTACTCTTCCTTTTTAACTCGCTGTTTCATCTGTCGAGTTCGCTGCTTGTTGGACAGTACTTCTGGATTCCTTGTAAGTATAATTTCATTTAGATGACTGTAGGCATAGCATAATAGATTTTAATTACTTCATATAAAAAATTCTTCAACATAACTACTGTGGAGATCCATGGACAGGATGCACTTTTCTTTTGCTATGCACTAGCAAGAAACACCTAAAGATAATAATTAATATGTGTAAAGAGTGATGGGAGAAAAGAAGGTTGTAATATTTGAAACTGAAAAAATTTGAAAATTTTATGTTGTAAGCTCTTTTCAACAATATCTGTCCTCAGTTTGTACTGGGCATAGTACAAGGATGGCAAGTCTGAATTTCAACAATTAACATTTAAGCACAAAGTATTTGCTTTAAGGAGAAGGAAAAATGATTCATTTTCCCCTTTTGTGAAGACTCCTTTAATAATAAACCCCAGAATTAGAAAGTCTCTTGCATGCTTCGTTCTAGGAGTGGCTCATTTCTAGAAATCACTTCTTCTCCATTTCATTAGTAAAGACCAGTGCTGTTTCTACTTAGGGGAAAATCCAGCATGTGCAAAGAAAACGAGAGGATCAGCATGAGACTGGGAAATACGAGTTCTGTCTCAAATGCTCATTTGCTGGAAGGCTGTGGGTCGTAACAGCCATGATTTCTGCATCCCTGCTTTAATCTCTGGAAAATGCCTAACTCAAATGGGCTGATTTTTCTTTGGGCATTTTTTGGTAGTTAATTTTTTCACTGAGAGGCAGCAGCTTGCTATTAACTTGACCCCTACCTTCTGACTATTTGAGGCAGGGATGGACATTTGAGGCAGGGATGGACAGTTCCTTCCAAGCTATGCACTCTATACCTGGCTATCTTGGCCCTTTTATTTCCCTTGGCATCTGCCTGCACAGTCCTTGGGTTGTGCCAGTCCATATATACTTCCCAGAGAAAGTGCAGAGCAAGAGGAAAGAAACTAAGAAACCTACTCACTGGAGAGAACAGAGCATGGAAAAATAATGGTTCCAGCTTCAATGGGGTACAGAGGAAACAACTGTTTGCACCACTGTACACTGCCTGTTTTGGTGAACAGAACATAACACAGATCTGCTTCTGAGTACACAAGACAGAGAAAACTCAACCGGCCTCAAAAGTCTCATTTTACTGTTGATAGTACCTCCATTCACCCTGTCTCTGAAATGGCATGGTTTAAATTATATGAAGAAAATTAAATTCCTAGTTTTAATCCCTGATTCAAAACTGGGTTTGGTGTTAAATAATACAGTCCATAGGTTGTATTAGTATTTTAAATGTTTATACGCTAAATGCTCAAGTTCTTGTTTGGTTGCTTGTTTTTTTTCAGACAATGCAGTTCCAAGGCAAACTAAAGTTTCTCTTTGGACAAAGGAAGAAGTCCTCATCAGGAACAGTATTGCCACCTCAGCTGTCCTTATTCTGCATAGTGGTACCACTTCTGCTCCCTTCTGTGACAGAGATGAAGATGAAAAGCCTGCTTGTGAAAGCAAAACACAAAGCTGATGATGCAGCAGCAGTGAACACCAAGTATTTACAAATTATTCTTTTAGCATTTAGTGAAGATTATGGGCTATTAAACATGTTAAAAACACAAATTATGCTAAATATCTCTCCATTTTAAAACTCTTTCTTAGAAAAGTGAATAATTTATCTGGATTTAACTATTGAATACAAAATAAATATAATACAATTACTCTAATATAACATAATAGAATGCAAGAGGATGCAATATATTGTACTTTATTTATAATACATTTTAAGTATTATATTTCAATACACAAAATTTTATGTTAAAAATGGAACATTAGGATATCTTTCTAACCTTCAGAAGTTACAAATGCAGTAAGCCAGTCTACTAGCTGTAAAAGTAGAAAAGAAAAAGTGTTTTTACTGCAAGTTTTCAAATTTCAGTATCTTCTGCTAATGCAATTATTTTGACTTGGGCATGCTGGTAACAAACAAAGGAAAAGGAAAACTTCAGAAAGGTGAATGTGTGTGTGGGGGGGGTGTTCACATAGAGCTAATGAGCTGTACTTGGTGTATGCATTTATCTTTCAACAGACATTTTATGAACACATAAGTTTACAATTGCACTAAATGGCTTGGGGGTGATCATTTGGTATCAATCCCAGATCAGGACAGATTGTGCTCAGACTT
Organism: Gymnorhina tibicen; assembly: GCA_013399875.1. Taxonomy (NCBI): domain Eukaryota; kingdom Metazoa; phylum Chordata; class Aves; order Passeriformes; family Artamidae; genus Gymnorhina; species Gymnorhina tibicen. The sequence continues at coordinate 2,757,286 of VXAZ01002624.1, read as the reverse complement.
ATCTCCTTCCTAACACTTTTTTTGGTTACTCTTCTATGGCAGAATTTTAGTTGATGTTTGGGGCGAGGATCATATTTTCCCTTATTTGCTTAAATATAACCTTACAGTAATGAGTTCTATTGCTGTGAAGCAAAATGCTCATACCATAATTCGTCTTTTAATTATATTATGCTTGTGTATGTGTGGATTCACTATCCAGACGTATAATGTGGTTCTAGCACATACATCCTTTTGACAAGAACTAAATTGCTGGAAGTCTGGTATAATGGACTATGCAGGCTTTTGGAATAGAGTTGGAAAATCATTTCTACTTGCTAGTTTTTCCAGTAGCCCAGGTGAAATTAACTGATGATCGGAACTGAGCTCCTAGAAGAGAGGTGCTTTACTATCTGACTCAACAGTGGCCAAGGATTTGACAAAAATGAAGCAACCATTTATCTTCAGTGTTTCCTTTGGTTCAGACCTGAAGCATGGTAGCCAAGCATCGTGGGCAGATTTACAGTCTTTTTTTTTCTCGATGGTCTTAATGAAGGGAAGCATTTGTAATGCAGTATTACAGACATTGCACCCTTTTCAAGCCTTGATTCAGGCATTTTCATCTAAAGATTGGAAGAAATACATTCAAATCATATGGTGCTTATTACAAATTGAAGTCATGCTAACTCTTAGATGCGTTCCTGGTCACTTTGATGTACATACCTCGAATGTAACTTGAATAGGAAGATCAAAATATACACAGCATTTGTCTCAATTCCAGATGAAATTTATTTTTCCAGATATAGCAAGTCATGAGCAGAATATTCCTAAACATAACTACTCCTCTTAATTGAATACAGAACTCCAGTGACACACATTTGGTTTGAGCAACCAAATGATGCAGGAAAAAGATAATTATTTAGTGTTAGTTGCTACATACTTAAACCATACGCCTTTGCTAATGATCACCATTTCGAAGATCGTATCTTTTACAGTCTGTGATTCTACTGTGTTGTCATTGACTGACAAGGGGTTTTCCACATTTTCTGCCCTCCACAGCTCCAGTTCCAAAGGCAGTTCAGGACCGTGTGAAGCAACAGAATTGTATGGACGAAACAATCACCAGGAAGGTGCCGCCTTCACTAATGCATTACAGATTGCTGAAAGCCAAATCAAAGGTACTGCTAAGTACTTCTAGATTATATACAGTTTATGGAAAAAGAACCTCGTCTTTTATTTTCTCCTGATAGGTTTTTCAGGTTTTGGTCCCAATGCTCTCTTTCTTTTTCTCCCTAACACCTCTTCTTTTAAAAAATGCAAAAAAATTGTCCACCTCAAAAGATAAGAGTGAATCAGTCTGTGATTTCAGAGTGGGCAGAAAATTTACAGAGAAATAAACAATCATGGTAAATAATAAATAATAAATAAATAGTAGTAAAAGAATACTCAACATATGCTTGCTTAAAAGTTGTAGCAATGAATTTAATAAGATTATGTGAAAATCATAATAATTAATGACAATATCTATCCCTCTTTGAGGAAAACTGGACAATATGTTACAAATGTTAGTTTTCCCCAAAGATTAGAAAACAGAGGAAAATTAGAATGCATTGTCTTTAAAACTCATGATGTGCCCACAGCTTTGACTCATGCTTTTCCAGTGCTTGGCTGTGGAAAAATTATGAGAGTCTATGCTCTATTTCAGATTTTACAGTGGATAAAATTTTGATGGTAAGACTACCCCACTGGGCAACTTCTTCTTGAAGTGGACTTGTACTCATCCTTCCATCATATCTGCTGGAAATCTTTAATGTCTAAAACCATTCCTCTCTTACAGCTCCATTTTTCATGAATATTTTCTTGTTGGTATAGTACTACTACTACTGAGAGGAAAATATTATGAGGAATGAGTAATACTGAAAAATCCTTGGTTACAGTTTAAGTGCTTTACTAGGCTTTTCAAATTTTAGTTTTAAAATGTAATTTGCTTCATTTTGTGATGTATTTCAGCTTTTACTTTCCTATGCTGATGCTTCTAGGGCAACAAAAAGACTTTTGAACATTCACAGTTGAGGTAACAAAAAAGACTTAATACTGCTTGTATTAAAATCTATTTTCTTTTAAATCATATAGCAAAGAATAATGGAGAAAATGGCATTTCTCTAGTCAAAGTACAAACAAATGAAGATCACTGGGTCTGGGTTCAAGCTAACACTCAACTTCTGTATCGAAGTGGTTGTTCAGAATATGTCCTTGCCCAACAGCAAATGTTAAAGTAAGTATATTTTCCAGTATCAAAAAGAAAGAGAAGTAGAAAAATGAATGTATTCTTTTTGTATGAAATCTTTAAAAGGGCTGCAGTGACCTAAGAGAAGAGCTGAATGAGAAAAATTTGGTTTACTTATGATATGGAAATCTGTTTCTGTCTTGGAACATATGAAATGGCTGTTTTAGTCCTAAACAATATTTATTTTCTGTCTCCAGTCTTTTCTTCTTCTGAAGCTGAGTGTACATATACACCATGACAGAAAGAAAATACTTTGCAGCTGAAAACCTAGTCTCCTACTTTTTCTGCTTATCAACACTTGGCTATATTAAGCATTTTTTTTCTTCATGTATGATGGTTGTTCTCATGTTTTTAGTTGTGTATGTGCAACATAATCTAAAGAAGGGTACTCTTATTCATGGTATGCTTGTAGATTGGTACATCTAGTTGCTTGTAGGCTCAGTCATGGAGTCCATCTCAGATTTGCACTCAGAGAGGACTTCTTGGATGAGTTTTACCCTTTCCACCCAAACAGGCTTTTCATCCTTCCCCCATGGGACTATCTGTCCCAGTTCCTGTGTGCCTTGTTGAAGTATCTCTTCAAGTTTGTGTGAGGGAAGAGATAAGAGAGTGGACACAATGAGCAGGGGCCAGGAGTTTTACGTAGCCACCATCTGGCCCAGTGTTAAAAATGTGGCTGTTATCCCAGATTTTTCCTTTAGAATGCCTTGCAGGTGGAAGAAATAAATGAAAAAAGTCTTTGCGCTTCTAGAGTAGATATTCCTTGCAGGCAGCGTATCTCCCAATATCCACATGATTGCAGGAAAGCTCCCACCTGAGGATGCTGGAACTTTTTACCTTTACTGGGATGGCACAAACATCATCTTGCTGTGTGAGGGATTGAATTTCTATTAAGAAGCAGATTAAAAGGGGCTGTTTCTTTTATTAGTTTCTCTACTTCCAGATTGTTCTTTTGTGTAATTAAGCATGTTTCTTTAGTTACATTTTTACTTTCTGAGTGATTAAAATCCTTCCTTTCTGCTTGATAGTTCCCGCAGACTGAAGTATTACAAGAGTTGGCCTTGGTGATTATATTCAGTTCTGTCTTAGTCTGCAATAGACTTTGTATTTGCTACTATGTTTTTTTTTATTGTTGCTAAAATGTATGCTGTCTTCCGGGAAATACATTCTTTCGGAGAATTTTCACTGGATTCTATTTCACTGTAAAATTCTTCATTTGGGGGTTTAACTTGTTTTGACTATTGCATTTTGTTTGGTCCTTTGCTTCCCAATTTGACCATTTTCTGAGAAGCATTTTCTGCAGAAAACTTGTATCAGACCATTTGCATCTCAATACTGTCAATAATAAAAATAAGAATATTTAGCAGAGGACTGAAAATATTTAATACCTTATGAAAAAAAAAGAGAAAATATTTTTATTTCGTGGTGTACATTATTACAGTGGCACATTCTCTCTTTGTAACAACATGGACTCCCTCTACTGGAAAACCCTTTACTTGCACATTGATTCGATCCCCAAGAAAAAAGTTCTATTGTGACCTACGAAAAAGACTTCCAAACCCCTTAGTAGGTTTTCAAGTTTTCACACGCAGTTTCCTATTGAGATGTCTGCTTCTTGTTTGGAGAGGGATGAGGTGGTTTCATAGCACTGACCCTGCAGGGTTGGGAAATCAGCACATTAGTGAATTCAAGACCTGAATCTCAGGATTTGGACCCCAGTTCTGAAAACAGCTGCTTCAGGCATGGAAGTGCTCAGGCAACACTCTCTGCCAGTGTTCTTCTTTAATGTTGAATACTTCAGCTGGAGGTCATGGAAAATTAATTTACTGGCCATCTTGGAAAACAAAAGGCAACATAAATTAAGTTAGACATATAAAACAAACCTACACCGAATATGAACATCTGTGACTATTTGGTTATTTAATTTGGGCATTTCATTTCCTCTCAGCTGTATTCTTGAAATATAAGACCCCCATGGTTCTCCCTCAAATCACTCTGATCAGAAAGCTCTTATGTGTCCAAGTAACTCCTTGTTAACAAAATACATCTAATTTAAGATACTATTCGTATTTTATCTCTAGAATTTTCTACACACAAATATTATTTAGATATATTTTAAGGGAAGAACATAATTGTAAGGGAATTACTGTACTGTACTACAATATTTAGGTCTTTATTGAACTGTGTGCCTGAAATGGAAGAGCAAATTCATGATGGAATTCAAATGAAGCAATGCCTCAGAAAGTTAGCTGCGACACATTAACACCCAGATGCAGGGACACTCTTTTGTTCCCTCAAGCAAATGCAAAGGTTACGTGTGAGAGTCAAGAGTGTGAGAGTCCCATATTGAGGACAATGTATGGCTTGTAATGCATGTTGAGCCACTCTGTATCCCAGAAAACAACCATTTAGAAACCTCTGATTGACTGACTTTTTTTTCTACTGTTATTGAAAGGGAAGAAGATCAACAACTGAAGATACTAAGTGGTTTTGCCAGTTTGAAAGGAAACCTGGAGGGGCTTTCCTATAACAGTGCCATTGAAACTCTGGGCCAGTGGAAGCATCTTAACTGGGCAGCAGTGAAGAATGAACAAGATAATGTAAAAGTGAAGTTTGAGCCTCATACTAATGGTGAGTGTTTTATGCAAGAGGAACCTCTCAGTTCTAACACATCAGTTTTAGGCATTCAAAACAACTGCACCGCAAACAGTAGCTGGACTTTAAGAAACTCGAGTTCTTGTTCTATGAGCCAACGAATGAACACGTGTCCAAACAGGAGAGCTGGATCATTCTACAATAGAGACCAAAATTCCTTAAATTTGGCATCAACTTGTTCTTCCCACTGGGGGAGCACAGAAAATGGCCAGTCTTACTCGGGGCTCCAACAACGGTGTGCAGAGAGCTATGCGACAGACCACCTGAAGCTGCAGAGACCATTAATATCCTCAGAGTCTCTCTATGACACAGCCATTCCCTTGGAGATGCCTATCAAAACGGAATACGATTCCGATTCTGAAAACATTGCTGATAACTACCTGCTGTCGCAGAGCCGAGCCTGGCTGGATGAGAGCGGCTCGGTGAGAAAGCAGGTGTCCAGCTATCCCAACAGAATGCACCTCAAAACAGAACCGGACCTCTGCGAGCCAGCCTTGCCTTGCCAGAAGCCAAGGCACTGCCTTTACACACCACATAATTGGCAATGCATCATAGCAAATCATCCTAACAACCTGAACTTGAACAGAGCTTGCAAGGGTTCACGTAACAAGGAGGTGGCCCCATTTTGCCCTCAGAACTCCTCTGTGTGTTTGGAAAGCATGCCCGACCTGCCACACACAGCTTGCTACAGCCACTTCTACAGCCCCAGCCCAGGGGAGGAGAAAGAGCAGATTAATGAGGTATTCAAAATGCCATGTGAATTTAAAAACCCCTTCTTGGTTCAAGCAATCAAGCGTGAGCCCCTGGATTCTCCACCATTGTCCAACAGTGGACAGAACAGAGTACACGCGAGCTTTCCTGAAAATACATTAGCAGGTCCTGTGCCTCATAAAACCACTGAATGTACATTTTTGCAATAGATTTTATAACATTTGAAATATTTATAATGTTAAAAGCAAGAAGTTGTAGATTCTCTTCCAGTTGGGTTAAATGAGTTACTAAAATCAAAAGCCGGTGGAAAGATTTTGAGTGTGCGTGTGTGTGCACCTGTGTGTGAAAAGAAACAGACACAGGTACACACGTCCTACCCCCCGCTACTGCCCTTCTCTTAGTGATCCTTGTAAAGAGGAAAGAAAGTTTAAACCTCAGGCACAGAAAAATAATCATTACTTGCTGCACAGGTATACCTGATCATTTTTCTTTATTGCCTTTCCTCTCTTGTCTACACTTCACTAGCAAGGTCTAGCAATTTCTGTTTCCTTTGGTCTGTTTTTCTCAAGGTGATGTGATGCCTCTGTGCAAATCAAAAATGTTTATGGTCTTCAGTGTGGCCAGTTTACCTTAGGAGTTTTTGCTTTATAATTATTTTTCTACTCTTATAAGAAGGATCAGCTATTCCTTCATCCCAGCATTAAATTAATGGCAATAGGAAAGGGCTTCCCAACACAACTTCTTAATTTAAAAGGACCACATTAGTAAAAACAATAACTTTCATAAATGCATTAGAAATTATTCCAAACTTCAAACTGAAGTTACTCCTAAGTTTCTTGACAATATTATTGTTTTAGAATCCATATTTTTCCATTTTAATGCCATCAACCTTTCATGTTGCTGCTGAAAGACCGAACAATGGGATGTAATCCACTTCTATAAATCAGTTACAAAATGCTGTTAAGTATTTGTGAGAACAAAGTATTTCTCCAATTATTTTCCTTACTGTTACTTGTAACATTAACAAAGGAAATGCACTTTTTTACTTGATAATATTTCTTTGACTGATAGCAGCTTATTAGATATCGTCACCTTACATCAAAACCAAATCCCACATTTAAGATTATTTTCAAAACCATCCTAGTTTCAATCCCCAAAGGAACCCTTAATCTCACTGAGAGGTAACTGGTGGATGTATACCTTTCAAAAGCACTTCAGTGCACTTTAGTGCTTTTGAAAACAGTGTGTATACTTTTCTTTGAACCCAGACAGTAATGTATTTCCCCAACAAAAAAAATAAAGTTATATTTTGGGTTTTGTTATTGTTGTAGTTTGACTCCTGCACTAACTTTTGTTTTAAAATTGCACTATTTCAACTTTATATCAACTTCACCTATATAAAAACCACATCATTTAAAAAAATGCTTAGATGTATGTATATGTGCTTTTTGAAAGAAGCCCTGTTATGAATGTTTTCTTTTTCAAAATGTTATAAGTAATTATAATGTCTTCCTTTCTCTATCTATTAGTCACTAAGGGCATGGCTTTTTTTACATGCCAGAAGAGTGGCATAAAATTCTCCCAAATGCTTTAAATATGTGGGATAAGTGAAGTTTTCAGGTAGTGCAATGGTTCTGCACCTGGGAGGCTGCTCTTCTCCAAGAAGACCGACCATCCTTTCTGATAGAAATTCCTGCCTGTACATTAGAGTTGGCAGGTGTAAAGATACACATTCTCTGCATGCCAGTTAAGTGCTTATGAACTGTGGTATGATCTGAAATGCACACTGGACAGTAAAGAGGGGCAACAAAATCTTACTGTATTTCAGGTTAAATCTGTCATAGTCCAGTTGACTGTATCCAAGCCATGAGAATGTTACCTTTGTGTGTCCGAGGTACATCAGCTCCCTGTTGGCTATGTGCTGCCTCTTATTTGAGACAGTCTTAATATCCTTGCTTTAATACTCCTGCCAGTGGCTGCAATGCAATATCAGACCCTGTTCTAAAGTGAGACCGCAGTGGTGGAATTTACGCTGCTCTCCAGTACACCACTGTCCGCATCACATAAATTCAAGCCAAACAGCAAAAATACTTGTGGGAAAGCAAACTTGTTGCTCATGCAGAGTGAGACTGCCATAAATCAGTGTTGCTGCACAACCTCTGCCTCACTGATTCACTATCTACATAATTACAAGCAGCAGTTCTTTAGATTCTCACAGAGTTGCTGTCGTAGTCCTTTGCTTGGCATGTAGCAGTGGCACTGCTTATGTGCTGGTGCCAGGCACTCTACTGTGTGCCTCATAGCTGCCTGTAGGGTTGTGCTGTGAACACTGTAATATTCTCCAGTCCAGCTCCTTGTGCAGCTGCCTGGCAGAAATGAGATGATGGGGAGACAGGGTACTGTGGAAATAGATGGCTGGGGGCAAGTGGAGGACACACGGGGATGACTTCTGAAAGTGGCTTTTTAAGAATCACTGTCTTCGGATGAGAGCACTTGGGCTTGGTTTCACACTACCTTGTACTTTCTCACATCCTTTGCATGATGAAGTGTGACTGTAAAACACTGTTATCTTCATCTGGACATGCTGGTGCCATTTTGCACGATGGTAGTGGTTACACCAGGTGCAACTCTGTAGAGGACTGTGCCACCAAAAGCCTTGTCTGTGCTTAGAAATATTACCTGCTGTGACTACAGTGGGAGAACTATACCAGCCAAATTTCTCTCTTCAGTGCAGAAGTAATTTATAGTAACAACAGAAAATCTCTAAAGTTCTCTCTGTTACAAAATTCATTCTTTTTTGTTGACATAACTCTATTCACTCTCAGGCTGTCCTGGCTCATATCAGTTGTAATTATTTTTCTCATGTTTCCAATAAACCCAGACACATTGTACACATCTTGATTGATATTACAGAGGTAGGTGAATCTTCCGCCTGTAAGGGAATGTAATCTGATACATGGTAACGGCCTTCTAGGAGGATGGATGAATGCGTGACTTAAAAGTGAGATGTCACTTTCTGACTCCCTGCTGTGTAAATGCAGTCACATTTACTTTATTCCATAAAGTCTGAACCCAAGAAAAAACACACTTATCCTGTACATCCCATTTGATTTTGGCCCACTTAATTTGTGGCTGAGTTCTTATTTCAAGTCTCACATGAGTTATGAGTAGAATTTCTTCTAAATTACCACACATGCAGTACAGCAATCTCCCAAGAACTGGGCTTATGAAGAGATCAGCAGTTTATCCTCCTTTTGGACAACTGCCAACCATTGTTGGTAGTAAACAAAGACCAGTTCCTTCTAAGTACTAAGAACAGAGGAAATAAATACTTAAAAATAATCTCTTGCCATTTGTGTTTAAGGCACAGATATGCCTTCATCCTCTCCCCATGATATGTGCCCTGGATTGAGTTGGGACTGAAATCTGACATTGCATTGTACCCTGTTAAATTACCACTGATTTAATCTATAAAACCTTTTTGCATGAAGACATTAATGACCCCCTGGCACTGACCAGCAAATAGGATGAAAGATGGAGCAGTTCTTTAAAATGGTTACATTTTCTTAGTGGTTGTTCCTGCTTTGGTATTATTCTAAAAACTAGCACTGAGAAGTAGGGTTTAAAATATTTTCAATCACTGGTGTTTAGCTTTTATCCCTAATGAACTGGTATTTGTATCCCTTCAGCGCAGCCCTAAAGTCTGTTTTAGGAGCCTCCCAATGCATTTATTGTAGCAACAATAAAAAACTATTCTTGTAGAAGAAATGCCTAGTGAAATGGTTGCCTAATAGGAACTTGGAGCATTCAGGCCGAAAGAAATGCCTGACTGATAATAGCATTCAAACTTCCTCAGCCATAAACTCTCCAGAGGCTGAGACAGAATGGACTCATGAATTCCCCGATCTTTGGGGAAGGTATATTTTGGCATGGAAGGTGAGCAGTTCTAAAAGCTGTGAGAAGGTGTCTCCCCCTGGGATGTTACTTGGTCCACAGAGAGCAGAGACTATTATCAGTGCTAAAGCTGCTGATTAAGATCTTTACTGAGAATGTGACCTGATTTCAGCTGTCAGTGGACAGCTGCTGAGCACCATACAAATGCTAGTCCAACACCGTTGAAAGCTACTATTTTTACTAAGAAACAACATGATTTGAGCTAGGGGTAAGCTTGAACAGCAAAAAGCATGGATTTTCCTGCACTTACATAGTGACTGAAACTGGGGCAGACCTCCACTGTAGGTAACACTATAAATAATTTACATAGACTTAAAAGTCTTTGGATACCAAAGTAAAGCTTTGTTTCAAAAATTCTGAGTGAGGGCAGCACTGTGTGAGTGGTAAGCTTGTTTCAGGTGTCCTCAGTTCGGAGATTTAACAAGGGAAATGAAAGATTAAGAGACTGTACCTAAATTCACTGCAGGAAAGACTAACTTCCTACTCTTTGATTGTAACACGGTAATGCAAAGTTTAAGTCTGTGGTTTACCCACCCTTTATTGGAACACGGCCATGTATTCTTAAAAGTTCTTACCTCTGAGTCTGCTCTGGATGGTATAGGGAAGTCTGACATTTGAGCATCAGTCAGTTCAGTAAGACTTTAGGTGCTGATCCTTTGATATGGTATTGAGATCGACAGGGCATGTGTAATTCTTCCGGAAATTCCTAGTGCTTAAAATACTTAAGAGGCAACAAGCCTGAGGCAAGGAATATTCTGTGGGATAAGATCAGCTTCTGCTGCCTAGAAGCTTAACTCTTTGTGTTGAAGCCATAATGGAACTTAAATAGGACAGCCTCACCCACTGCAGTTATTTCAGGAGACCATTATTTTCTCCTAACAAGGTGTTACGTTTTAATTAAAATAGATAAAAGGCATAATTTCCCCTACCTATGATTACATATATTGCCTTAGGTAGTGGTAAAAAAATTAATATACTTATTTTCTTTCATTTGAGTGTCACTTAATCAAGAAAACCAGCCTCAGAATGACATGGGTATAGAACCATTCTATTTTTCTTGTCTATCTGCTCATTTCCTCTCTTTCTCTCTACTCTCTTAGAGTGTAAACATTCAAAATGGAAATACTTCTCTGATCATACTGAGACAAAGATCCTAAGCCTAGACCGCAGAAAATTTCTCACTAGAAGAGGAGTTTCTTTCCGTGGAGTTCCTTCTTTTAAATCTTGCCAAGTCCTGTGTGAAATCGTGAGTCTCAACTGAAACAGGCATCTGTAACATGTAGCGAGCAAGAGAATGTGCAGGTGGCCATGCTCAGGATGTAGTCACAAGGCTTTTGTCCAGCTGAAGGAGATTCATACAAGAGGGCTGCACAGCGTAGCTTACGTTCATAGGCACTGCCACCCTGACAAACAGATCTTTGTCACGTTTCAGTGACATGTGGCGTGTTCTTGTCGCTATGAATACATTTCCCTATCGTGCTATCAGAAATGCCTCTGACCCAAGTCATCAGCGACAGGCTGAAATGTATTCTAAGCTCAAAAAGTACTTCTAAAAAAACCCAACCCAAACGTCTGGAGATCCAAGCACTTGCTTGTGCTTAGGCAAAGGTGTTCTTTGAGTGGAAGTTTGGAAGAAAGTAAAAAAAAAACAAACTGTTAAGACAAATTTTGGGGAGAGAAAAGACATATTGCCATCAAGGTAAAATTATTCTGTGACTACAGCATTAATTCTTCATCCACTGTTAAAAATTCTGTGGTCTGAAATCACATCCTCTTTTTCTTTTTTCTGTAGAACTGATTTTGTAACTTTTCAGGTTAAAAATAATTCTTGAGAACAAGGACTGAGGCATTTCAGTGCTAAGTTGCATTTCTCAGTCAGACTGAAAACATTGTTCTAGGAGGCATGAAGTGCTCCTGTTCCTTTCCTGGGGCTAGTCTTCCAAACTCTGGCAAATTCAGTGTGTGCATTATCTCTCTTGCTGCTGGTAGTTGTGCAGCTGATGCTCTAACTATGCAGTCCGAAGTTTTTCATGATTTCCTTGATGCAACAGGGCTCCAGGGACAGCTCCAGTTTCACATTTGTAGAATGGTTTGAATTTGGTAGAATTATGGTAAACAAAGACGTGGCAGAAGGCAATAGAAAGAACATCAGCTGCTTGGCTAGTCTTATTAATTGTATTTCAGCAATTAAAAGGCTATGTTAGAAAAAATCAGGTGAAGTTCTGGTCTAGAGCTCCTCATTTTGCACCACAGGAGGGTGTGAGCTCTCCCTTCTGAACCTCTTTTTTTTCCTTTCTTTCCTTTTTTTTTTTTTTTAACTTTTGGGCCATGTGTATCTTCCCTGTGTTCATTTAAAATGTGAAATAAGGAGAGGCAACTGTTGTATGGGCTTTTTTGTTCCTAATTTTGTCTTTCTAGAAAGAACTTCAAAAAGGCAAAAGTTATCTCAGTTCTCAATAACAGTATTCAGTTTTGTTTCTCCTCTTACCATAGCTAAGAAGATTCTTCCTCTACATGGTCAACAAACTTCCCTCTTCTGAAAGGGTTCTTCCTCATACCTTCTCCCCCCTGAACTCCTTCATAACAAAACCAAAGAACACTTTCTTCCTTAAAGGCAATTTCCTTTTCTTCCTCTAGCTTTTCTACCTTTCTGATTGCATAGGATGGTACATTTTGATCTCCTTTCTGTTTTCTGTGTCTGTAGCTTTATTTCCACTTTAGGCATACTTCAAAAGTTTTGCCAAAAGAACAGTGTTAGGCAGAAGTGCAATCCCCCACTTCTCCCTGCCCTCCTTAATAAGACAGAGGTACTCACTAATTGCAGCTGTACCCCTAAAGCAGAGAATAGGTCACTCTGCTGGTGAAACATCCTCTCTTCAGGAGTCCGTACTGCCAAGAAACCACCAGCTACCACCAATAGTTTAGTGCTGCAAGTATATATATAAAGCCAAATCCTTTTTTCTTTAGACACGGTCTCTCTTTCAAACAATCAAGGAATGACTTTTCTCCTTTTTTGCTTCTCTCATTTTTTTCTACATGGGTTTGCTCTTTCAGTGTGCAATTGCACTTTTAATTTGCAATTTTTAATTTTTTTTAAATTAAGAAGAGTATGGAAGCATTACATGATGTGTACAGTGCAGTGTTTTTAATTAGTCCATTTTAGATTTGGAGATTAGAACCACAAACATTGACCAAGCATTTTAACGTGACTCCATGTAAAAGACTGACTGTTACAGAAATGCCCATGAAAAATAGGAGTACCAATAATATCATCACCAAAAGGATATAATCTGCCATCACACTCCACTAATAATCCTGTATTAAAAGTGCCATTCTTGCTGCTTCTGCAGAAACACAGTGGAGGACAAGACTAACTTTTAGCAATCTGGTCTAGCGGAAGGTGTCCGTGCCCATGGCAGGGGGGTTGGAACTGGATAATCTTTAAAATCCTTTCCAACCCAAACCATTCTATGATTCTCTGATTAACAAACAGGTGCACGGAGTTCTACCAACTGTTTTGGCATATCTGGCACTGAATGAGCCCCCAAAATTTTTGGGGGAGGGTGCATTTCTGGAGAGAACACCGCAACCAGCCCAACACCATTTGAAAATGTGCTAGATGTTGCAGGTAATGCCTGCACTGGGGCGTGTGACTGAGGCATGAATGCTGCCCACCTGGAGAGGTGAAGCAGCAGACAGGCACAGCTCCAGCCCTGGGGAAGCCAACCCAGGGAATCCTGTGGGATCAGCTTTGGTCATGGGTAACCCAACCAGCACCACTGGCTGTGCTGCTTCGTGGACAGGAGGAGTATCATAGGTGTCACGGTATATCACTAACATACCTGTAAAATATATTGTGGCTGATTCAAACCAGGCAGTGACCTGTGGATGTGATGTTCTGGCATGTTGTTTAAACCCAGCGCACTTTTCTGTTGTGTTTTGTACTGTCTCCTCAGCCTGCTTTTAGAAGGAACTTTCAAGCGTACTTCTTAAATTATATTTTACATTTATTACCAAGCAGAAGCGTAAAGCTGAGACTTTTAAAATAAAATGTTTGCATTTAAATTAAGCTGCTGCTGCTGCGTGTGTGTTTCTTGCCCCTTCCCCGTACTGGGCCCAGTAACCCCCTCGCAGTGGGCCCAGCACTTCCTGGCCTCAACGGGTTCCGGTATCCCCTCTGGACTTGCTCCGGCATCTGTCCACCCTGGGCCCCTCCCAGTATCTGCTCTGGATTGGTCCCAGTACCCATCCTAAAGAGGTCCAGGCACCCACCCTGGTCTGAACTGGTTGCAGTATCCTCTCTTGGCCTCAGTTGGTCCCAGTATCCTCTCCTAGAACTCCTCCCGGGGTCTCTCCTGAACTGGCCCCAGTATCCACCCTGGCCTGATCCGAGGCTCCATCACGGCCTGCCCGGCTACGGTTTCCTCCCTTGGTCCCGGGGCAGCCAGGCCGGGAACGAGGGGCGTGGCCTGAGGCCGGGGGCGTGGCCTGCTGCCTGGCGCGCGGCGCGACGCTGGCTCTCCATTGGCCGCGCAGCTGCACGCCAATGGCCGCCGGTCTGGGGGCGTGGCTGCGGCAGTGACGGAAGTGACGAACACTGTGGGGGGTGAGGTGGGCGCGAGCTCTTGGATACTCTGAGGCTGCGCCGGCGATGGAAGGTGTGGATTGATCCACAAAATGAAACAATAGCGCTTAAATAGCAAAATAATAACCCAGCTCATCCGCCCGAGGCCTGGCCTCCGCCCCCAACTGGTCGCTGGAAAGCACCGCGTGAAGAAGAGTTGGTTTTATTTTGTTTGGTTTTATTTTTTTTTCCCGGCCGTGCAGCATGAGCGCTGTAGCTGAGGAAGTTAAGGCAGAAGATGGCACAGCGAAGCCTGAAAAGAAACACTTTTACTGCGAAGTGAGTGGGTTTCTTTGGTGGGTTTTCAGCCCGGGTGGTCGAGGACAGGCCCTGGAAGGTGTGCGGGGATTGGGGACCGCGCTCCCGGACTGAGGAGCCGAGCCAGGCGTGATGGGCAGACCTGAAAGCGAGGGGGGCTGTAATGTGGAGGACAACGTGGCCGGTCCCTGGAAGAGCTGCTGGCCTCAGGAGTCGATGAATTCAGGTTGTTCTTGAGCAGTCACGAGTGCGGTGTAATGGTTCTTAATTGCAGCCTTTCCAGTCTGTGCTGAGTGTATCTGATAGGCGGCTGCAAAGGCTCATTTATCTCTAAAAGCTGCAGCTCCAGGTCAGAGCGTGTTGAATTTGTCAGTCCTGTACTGTTGTAGCACTGAATGTTTTCCTGGCGCATTCAAGTTCTGCGACAGTATGTAAAGGGAACAGACAATATTAGCATGCATTAGTCGTTGCTTTTTTAAAAGCTAAAGATAGTAAGAAATATTTGTACATCTGTATTGTCTTCTGTTAATTATTGCAATGGTGTAGGCATGTCTGTGGATCTTAAAGAAATTCATGTGTCTTCCTTCCTCCATTGTTTTTCTGATCCCTTTACTGTAGCTGTGAATGAACAATAAACGGAGTTGCAGTTATTCTAGGGCATAATTTTCCCTCTGTTCCTTTCTAGTCACTGCATGATCATCCCTTTTTGCTGGCTTTCCAGCTTGGAAAAGTTTAAAAAACTAAGAATTCAAAAAGTGCTGGTAGCAGGGAAAGGGGAGGCTCTTAAGAACTTCTTACCACCTAATATATTTAAACATGTATTTAAGTATCGTTTGAACAGGTTTGCATACTATTTCTGGTCATTTTAGTGGTATGCTGCTCTCCTAAAATACATGCAAACTGTACTGTTTGAGCCAAAGAAGACCTTGAGAATTACATGATTACACTGTAGGAACGGATGTATTTCATATTTATAATTCACCAACGGTGGAATATTCTTAGCATAACTGAAGATGTGCTTTCAATTTCTCTCTTTCAGATTTGTAAAATTTCATGTATGTGTGCTATAAGTCTTCAGTCTCACTATCGTGGTGCAAAGCATAGAAAGGTAAACTTTTTCCGCATTAAATGTATATGCAGATTTAATCATAAATCCGGGACTCTTGCAGGTTCAGTACTTGATTTCACACGGCTTCAAGTGCTTATCTAACTTACTGGTAGATTTGTAACAGTAAGTTGCTTGAAATATCCCAAGAAAAAGATGAGGTGGGAATCTCACAATTGTGTTTTGTGCAGCATGTAACTTGAAACATCAGCCATACCTAAAGGTAAATGTGGGCTAATTGTGAAATTAACATTTGGATTACACGGGAGCCACAGGTGGTGAAAGAATTCAACCTTCTGTTTTCGGATACAGTTGGTAAGAGTACTGTCTTCCAAGTCTACATAACTCACCTGTACTTTGAATAAAATGAGTTTACTCTTTACTTTGATAGTAACACCAGTTCTGATTTCCTGAAGGAGTTACACAGATTAACTAGCAAGTCTGCCACTTCTGTTGGTTTGATATCTCAATAACAACTCCCTGGTTTAAGCACAAAACAAGCAAAGGCATTAAATTATTAGGCACCATTCTGTAAGGGTGTGTTTAGAGATGAGGCTTTTACTAATGCTGTGTGACAGAACCTTTGGCTGATGATTGTCTTTGTTTAAAATTCCACCACATTCTCAGTCTGTAAAGGTGAGACAAAACTCAGTTGTCTGTACTCCTCTGCTGCCATCAGATTGTATTGTTGTGGCATCAAAACTGCCTTTCTCAAGTGTTTGTGTGCCCTCTTCTTTTTTGTTGGAGATGAGGTGCATCTCCCAACCTCTTTGCTATTCAGACAGATTCATAGTAGTCTGTTACCTCTTTGCTGATCACTTTAATAGCATTTGAGTCAGTGGCTCTACTTTCTCCAACCCCTTCTTTTTTCCTCCCAGGTTTGGGTCTTCTTGTTCCGTGTTGGCTGAGTCGACGTGTACAGAAGTATTTTTCATATCCTGTCAAATTTTCCTGCTGGTGCAAAGAATTCCTTTGCTTTTGTGGTTGTTTAATTTTTTTTTTTTACCTAACTTTCTTAGCAATCTAATAATCCTGCTTTTCTCGTTAAAAACTAGAAAAACTGGCAATTATTTTCTTAGAAAATCTGCATATAGTTTTCCTTCTGTTTCATGCTTGGATGTATGCTGGGCTGTATCTGTCAAAGCTTCTTGTGCCAATGAAGTCTTTGAGGTGATAGCAAACAAGAGTAGGGCAGGTTGAAAACTGGCTTTTTGTTAGATGTGAAATCTGGTGTGTGGAGTCGTGGTCAGTCACGTGGCTGCATTGCTGTAGGAATAACTCTCCAAGATTGCATCATCATTCTTTTCAGTTATCTCCAATTTCTTTCTGTAAATTACGAAATCTGTTGTGCATTTTGGTGGAAAAAGATCAGAACTCATAGGGTGATTTCAGGGTTTTTTACCACTAGGTTTGGAATAACTATAAAAGTCCTGAGCCTATGTTTCTTTTTAATGCAGGGTAGGTGTAGATAGTGAATAGCTCTTAGTTTGTTTACTGGAGGAGTTCCTGTTCAATATAATACTACAGGATGTCCTGACAACATAACAAAATGAAGAGAAGGCAGTAGTTCTTTTCCTAAATCACAATACTGGCCTGACCAACCCATCAGTAATTTTTTATGACTTTAGTCAGATTGCTTTTTTCATGTCAGTTTTCCATTTGTTTTTAAAATGGCATTGTTAAAGATACTCTGTGCTTGTCCGCCACTAGAATATATTTCAAAAATGCAAGAAAAAGCCCTTCATCAGAAGGACAGTCACTTAAGAAAATTACAAGAAACAAATGTAAACGCGTGCTACGTATGTGAAATGATTCTCATTTCACTGGTCTGCATTTCCTATAGCTAATCAAAGTGAAATGTGTTATTTTGAGTAGCTGCAGTAGTAAAGCTTGTCTATCTGACAGATTTGTAGGAATACTTCAGCTGACTTTCAGCGTAAATGGCTACTTTATCTCTCTCCTATTTTTTTTTTTCCCCTCACCTGGGTAGTTTGGTTATTCTGGATTTTGAATAGGCACATAAGATAGTTATCTAGGTTGTTTCTGCATACCTTTGTTTCATTTCTAGTTTTTTCTAGTGCTGTTAGTTCATAAGGCCAAACCCTTGTCGAAGAGGTGCTGATGGCCAAAAGATTGTGTGGCTGGGATGATCGCAGTACAAGGCTGTGTGGATCTTGTGCATTGAGTGCTGTGTGACCTCGGTATAGTTGTATAATGATGGGGTTTGTGGTTTCATTGCAGAACAGGTTTTAATGGGATGGGGAGTTGTGGACAGTGACTTAGCCAAAATATTCATAGATGTGTGTATAATTTGTGGCTCTGAAAATTGGAATTGGCTGGTATTGAATACTTCGAAAAACAGTTGAATTTCAGTTTTAGCCATTATGGTAAAATGTTTAGAAAACAACATTTTTATACATTTACTGATTCTTTTACTTGAACCAAGCCTGTGAGAGTAATGGGGGATATACTGCATGAAAGGTTGATTTGTCTGGCTTTTTTTTTTTTTTTTCACAGCTGAGGAAAAATCTAGGCTTTTTGGGACAACAGTCCCCACATAAAATACAGCTGCTCTGTATATACCTGCAATATGGTGGTATGTGATATAATTTATTCTGATTTTGTAAATATGCATTAGTTTTATAGCTCAGTTTGCTAGAAAGGAAATCCCAGTGTGGAACATCTTTTTTCCATGTATTTTGAACAGCCCTTTGCAGGTATGGCATCAGCAGAAGAGCATTGCCTGTTTTGTGAACTGTATTTGGAGCACAGATGAAGATTGTTCTGGTTCTGTCAAAGATTCAAGGTTCCTTGCCCTCCCTTCAAATCTGGAGTTAGATAGGTAGAAATGCCTGCCATGTCCCAAAAGGAGAAAAATCTATATTCAAGACTCTACAGGCTCATTAGAAACAAGGAATGTTCAAATCTATGAAGAGAGCTGTTAGTCTTTGTCTTCACCATTTCAGTGTTCTCACTTCTTCTACCTCTTACCCCTGAATGTTGTGCATCAGAACCTTTGGTTGAAATATCTGATGTACAGGCAACTTTTCTGTCCTTTTTTGTGGTAGTAATATCAACCATTGCTGTATAATAAGCATTTCAATCAGATGTATTTGGGTTGATACTTGGAATGCTAACATAGCTAATTACAGGAAAATTCCCTTGCTGTTGGATTGTTTATATTTGGTCTCAAAAAGCATGCTGTTATGTTCAGCATATCTTCATGATCCAGAGAAACTTAAATTGTGGAGCTTTCCTTTTGAGGGGAGAAACCAAACAGAAGACAAACAACCCCCCCAAAACTTATTTGCTTGTTATGAGCTTGAAGAATTTAAGTAGAATTTCCATGCATATCCTTGTATATCTAACTGATGTATTTCAAGATTGTATATTTTTAAGAAAAACTAAATTATGTTCATGTAATACTTAACTATGTACTTGAAACTGTTCTGTTAGATAACCTGTGAATGTGAATTGTGTGGACAACTGTGCAGTAGTTTGTACACACTACAGTGTGCATGGAAGGTTTGAACCTTTAAAACCAGCAGTTTCTGAGTTTTGGCTTCTCAAAGTTAGACACTTTGCTAAAAGTTACTCTAACTTTTCATAGTCTTAGCTCAAAAACAGCTGTTGCAATCCCTGAACCAGAACAGAGAAAAAGTTTCTTACCTAATGTGTGAGAATCTTAATTTCTGATCTAGTAACAGGGATCACAAGTAAAATGGACCCCTTAGCTCAGTTGTGAAACTCCATTTCTAATATTAACAAAAGCAGTACTCCAGGTGCAGTCAAAGTCAAAGTTGATTGTCTGAAAATAGTCAGGAGGAAATTCTCTTTGAGCAGCAGCTCACAGTTGCTAATGTTTTCTGCGCTTGTCTGAAAAATTTGGTATTAGCAGCTGTTTGTTGTAAAACTGGAGGAGTAACAAAAACACTTGGAACAGCATAACTGCAAGGAACACTCTGTGAATTTCTAAGGTTATGAAATCCTGCTGAGCTTATACAAAACCATCTTCTGCCTGTGGCAATACTGGGACTTAGGTAACTTCCTTATCTTTTGACTGCAATGAAAGTACAGCTACTTGGCTTCTCAAACAATTAGTTATTGTATCAGTCTTGCTTCCTATTGAATTGTCACACCTGCGTCCAGCATCTCTTCCATGCCACTGAATACTGAAAATACAACACTTAACTTCATGGACTGCTCTGGACAGACAGCTGCTGTACTGGTAGAATGATCACACTTACTGTTTCATTCTTGTAAATGACAAGTTTGTGTTCACTTGCCAGAAAATTCTCAAAATGAGTCAGGATTGCTTTAGCTATTAAATGGAAATTTAAGTTCCTCTTTTCTTTAGATTCTGCCAAGAACCAATCATCTGTTCTGGATTCAGCCAGTGAAAGACACTTTTCCTGTTCTTCATTATATGAATGATCTTTCATGAGATTTGGCTAGCCTTAAGGCTTAACCAAATCCACTCAAAATGGTGGGGGAGCTGCTTTTGTTTTTTCTTTTGGGGTGAGATTTTTTTTCTTACCAATTTTTTGCTGTTGGAACTACACCTTCTGAAAACTTAGGAGCTGTAATCATACAGAGCTTGAGGTTTTCCTGACATCCTTCAGATGTTGTGTTTCAAGCCATAATCATCTCTTAAAACTTCATTAAATAACAGGGCTTTCTTGAAAGTAACCATGTGTTAACTGAAAGTACAGCTTTGTCAGTACTTCCAGCTTTTGCAGAAAATCATAAAGGCTCTAATTTTTCCTATTTGACAATGGAAACTTTGGCCTGTAATGCAATTTATCTGCAAAGGCTTCTCAGGAAGTGCTGGGTTTTTCCTTCGAATGATGCAGCACATTAATTTCTTTTTCTTATTTTATTTTGGGATGACTTGCATCTTCATAATTAAAGCAAGAGAAAGCCCTGAGACGCAGGACTGTCTATTGTAAGTATAATACTTTTTTCTTCTAGCCTCCTAGGACAGGTATTGCTTGGGGATTTAATGTTTGCTGCTTTTGTAATAGTTCAGGTATTTGCATTTGCTGATTTATATGCCTATAACCATGTTTCTCTTTATATGCTGAACATTCTTCTGAGATTTGTCTAGTGAACTGCTGAGCAAAGAATTGTTTTAGAGTATGAAACCTTAATTATGCTTTTTCACATATAAATATTTATATATCTGTCTAGTGGAGGGATGTATAGTCAGTGTTTTAGTTTCTCACCTTCCCAGGCTAAACTGTCTCCCACTTGTCTGTCAGCTTGATGCACTCACTGCTAAGCTTCAGGCTGAATGCTAAGAAGCTAAATGAGCAGGCTAACACAGGACTGTTGCAGATGCAGCTCTACTGGTGCTGAAGCTGCTTGGCTCCATCACAGGAATGTTCTGCCTCTCTTCATTGTAGTGGATTTGGAGGAGCAAAGATATATTCAAGGTGAATTCAGTTCTTGGGGTGTCTTTTCCCCCAGAAACTGAGAATGTGAATCCAGACTGTCATATGTCAATGAAAATAAGAGTTGTGGTGAAAGGTTGAAAATGTGGTGTATACCTAGCTCAGAGTGGAAATGAAAATCTTGTTGTAAAACTACTTATGATGATGTACAGGAAGCAGAGGCATAAGCAGATGTGGGAATACTGATGAAAATCAATGAGATTATTCAAAACCAAAATGGTTATACAGTCAGTCACACAAGATACAAGCCTTTCACTTCTACTTTATCTTCTTAGCCTGTTCTCCCAAGAAACAAGGCTTACATTCCACCTTTATCATCTGTTCCCCAGTGTCTTTTGAACCTCTCAGCCTTTTTGAACCAAGTTGATCAAGGGTGCCTGAAAATACACATCTGCACAGGGAAGAGTGGCGGTATCAGTCCTGTACTGAGGGAAGTGCTGCAGGCACTGGACCCTGAAGAATCAGCACACAAGAATGATCTGGGAAAACATTGGTCAGAGGCCTTTTTCTAAGAGACTGGGCTTCATTAGCTGCTCTCATGGTTTTGTGCTGATAAGGGAATTAGTGCAAGACATGTCATTCAAGTGTGAGAACAGTTAGGACGTTTCATCTCAGCAGCCATGACTGCTACGTAGTAATGAAGCTCTCTGACAGAATTTGAAAAGTTGTGAAAACTTACAAGTCTTCTCTAAGTCCGATGGATTCAAGCACTACAAAATTGTATTTACAACTCCACAACAAGAACAGATTTGTGTGGCTCCGGTCAAGGGCTTTTAGTGGAAGACACTTTCTACAGATTTCTTTAAATTTCTTGTCAGAAATGATCATTAAAAGTAATACTGATTAAGTGAAGAGGTTCTTTCTTCAAGATCATGAAATCTGGTTTTGGAGGAATAATGTGTGGGATGCACGGGACAGAAAGTGAGACTTGAATAAGGTGACAAGTTGTGGCAGCAAGACCGAGAAAAGAGTGGTGCAGTGCAGGAGCTTATTGCAAAGACCTATGACTTTAGAAAACAGTTCTGTATGTACTACAATCTCAGTGTTCCTGAAGAATTTGGATTAAGAGTATATGCATGCATGCTGCAAATACCGTATCTTTGGAAATGTGGATGACGTGGAGTCTTTCAACTGGGATGTATCCTGCAGAACGAGAAGTCAAAGTATCTGATTATTAAAGTGAAGAATCTAGAAACTTCGGTAAGCAAGTTATCTCTAACTTCTAGAGGAGTCCCAACATCACAGGGTACCAGATGTCAGAAGCATTGCAAGATGTGCTTTTATCCAGAAAGTTCTCTGCCTCAGCAATCATTCTAAAGCAATCAGAAACTTACTTCTAATAAAAAATTATTATAAATACTATTGATGTCTCCTTTATCCTACTCTTACCAATATTGCATTCTGCTTCACTGAAGATCAAGATGTGGGAGGTCAATTTGCAAGCCACTGGTAGGGTTTATTTGTCCAAAGAGGCTGAAATTCGGCCTGATGAAATTTATTTGTATGTTTCAGTTGTGCTGTTTTGGGGTTTTTTACAAGGGCAAAAGCTTTTTGCCTAAGTAAGTCTTCAGAGGTGTTGGGAACTGCAATGCAGAATTATATAGTCAATATGTATGCAGAATTTCTTGAACTCTCCCGTGGACATATTACCAGTTATATAAATAATTCTCCTTCAAGGTCCAGCTGATCCAGTAAATTCATTGTGCTCTGTCACTGATATAAAAGAATAAATTGTGAATTTTTCTAGCCTTTATTTTTTCATTTTAAATAGCTGGGGTTTTTTTTCTACTGTTTGTAGACATATGAACTAAGCATGAACAAAAATTATACTGCATTTATGCAGTTTGGTAGTAGTTTTGTAAATGAGCATGAAAAGTATGGATATTCTTAAATTAGGTGCACTATGTAAAGTATGAATCAAATTTTATTTCAATATATAAACTAATGAGATGCTTTTGTTATTGTTGCTGGATCTGCAATTTTGTTCTAATGTTCATGCTATCAAATATTCCAGTGAGATTGAAATGTGACAGCATGTTCACACTCCAGAGCTGGAGTTCAAAGAACCAGGAAAAAAATGTTGTGAAAGCAAAGGATGAGTTTTCTTGGAAATCATTTGGGACAATACCTGGCAAGTATCTGAAATGTACACTGTCTAAAAAGGAACAGGTACTTTAGAGGATGAGGCTTGACATATTTAGAATGTTTTACACCAACACCTGCATTTTTTTCCTTGCTGCAGAATTTAAAAAAGTTGTTTTGTCAGTAGGGAGAACACCTCCAATGCTGCTGCCATTGGTAAACCAAAATTTAAAAAGACAAATTATTTGCATTCTGAGTGTTTTCAAGTGGGATATGCCATATATTCTTTCTGAACTCAGCAAAAGTTACTTGATAATCCGGAAGTGGTGAATGTATGTAACCTCTGTGACTGCACAATCATGTTTGGTTTGAAGTCAATTAAGTGAGGAAATGCATCTGATTCCAGATGTTTGTTTTTGGAGGAGTTCCACTTCCTGTAAGAAAGGCATCTACTTACCAAGTGAGTTTCCATATGGCAAAACTATCCACAAGCTATTTTTGTGATAATGACAGAATTGGGTATCTTGGGTTGTTTTGGGTTGGGTTTTTTTTCCCTCTTCAGCAGCTCAGAGGAGAGCAGCATAATGGAAGATGTGGAAATAGAAGATGCTGAAGGTCTGAGGCTTTATTAAGAGAATTAAATCAAAGCTCAGCTGAGTGTATGAACTTCAGTCATGTGATTCCTTTGTACAGTGATATAATTGGACAGATGGAATACTTCTTTCAGCTCTTTTTAAGGCAGTTGCCCTTTTGTTCGGGGATAAGAAGGGGAGGAAACTGAACGTTGCTTTTTTTCCCTGGGATCTATTGGCCAAAATAGAAGAGTTTTGAAAGCTTTTTGTGTTGAGCAAGAGGTATTAAATGATGGGGCAACGCCAGTATACACATTAGGCAAACATTTACTGGACAATAGCAAAATGCAGTGGTTTCCATTAGTCAGGTCAGGCAAGAGGCATAATCTAGACTATGAGCTCTGTTAAAGCCTTTTATGGGCTGCGTAGGTTTATTGGTGAAACAAATATGGCACAAAGAGGATTGGATTAATGAAATTTTTTCACACAACCTGTGGAGTTTTTCTTGCATTACAGTATGATGCAGAGGTAGTTTGTACTGCTCTTACAGCAATACAAATGAAAAGTATAATAAGGGATGTCGTATATGCTTAGCTACTGGATCTACTAATCTGCATCTACATCCTTCAACTTAAAACCTGTAAATAGCACCGTGAGTAAAGAAAGCTTCATTATGGTTGTTCTGTAAAACATGGAGTTGAGGAGAGGAATCCAGTCTGAAGATAAACTGCAGTTATTAAACAGCAGTGATGACAAGTTCTTCCTCAACTGAAGGCATAAACGTGTATTCTGTCTTGTGTTCACCAATGACAACCTTACCAGTATTCTGATCAGCATTTCAGCTTAATATTTTAAGAGATTTATATATTTTAAAATCTGCCTACATGCTCAGTGTCTCTTAAACATGTATAAGAATGTGGGTTTTGGGTATATAACTACTGCTAAGTCTTCAGAGGAAAAGCCCAGAAGTTCTTTGCTGACTTAAAGACTAGAAGAGAAAATGTTTCAGAAGCTGCGATAATAAAGTATAAGATTGAACAGTACTTCAGCACCCTTACTACTTTTCTCTTGGGGAGTTCCTCTCTACAACTGAATCTGGTGTCTTTGCGCACTTTCCATTTTGTATTCAAAAGGGAAGCTGCAGTGCTCAGCTCGGGACATCTTTGTTGCTGCTGAGTAGCTGAATTGACAGTGTCTGAAACTGCCCTTTTGTTTTGAAACTGGGCTTTATATTTCTGGCAGTTATTAGTAATGTGTGCGCATTACAAATATACAGATGTTTCTTTGTTCTCCACCTTTTATATGTTCAGCACTCTGTAACTGAATATTGAAAAGAAGGAGTTTTTTGGGAGTTGTTTTTGTTGGGGTTTTTTGTTTGTTTGTTTATTCATGTATGTAGCTACTATTTGGAAAATAGCTCTTACTAAATAAAATAATTAGTTGGAAGGGATTTCCTGAGACTGATTAGGTGATTTCCTAACTTCCTGGTTGAAGCAGGACTACTGCCACTGCTGGATCATCACTTGCTTGCTGAATCCTTGAACATCTCCACAGGCAGAGTCTGCTACCTGTGTTTAATCAGTCTGTAGCTGCTCCTCTGTTTAAAAAGGAATTTTATCCTAATATGTAATCTTTGCCCCTGAAGCTACCATTTCTGGCTGCTACTTTTTAATGCTTTTGTCACATCCCCATAGGGTTGGACATTTTGTAGCTGCTGTTCAGGTATCCATGCTAGTCTATCTCCTCTTAGTCTCCACCAGACTAAAGAAGTCCAGCTCCCAAACCTGTTCTCATAAATTATTTGCCCTAGGTTGTTTGTCATGGTAGCCATTTTGCTGGACCCTCTCTGCTTTCTCTACATCCCACTTGAGCTGAACAAGGATGATACTAGTCATCCTTACAAGTCCCAGATAATGGGGGATAAGATATTCTGCAGTAAGCTGCCTGTGCAGTATCTCAGTGTTCCCAAGGTCCCACTTAGCTGAAGCTGTGGCATCGGTTGTATCCCCTAAGTTACTGTTCCCTGTGAATTTTCTGAGGGGGTTCTATGAATACCAATGTCAGTAACATGGGTGGGGATGCATCACTGTGGGCCCTGGAATTGCTCTTTGGGGTACTCTGCTGCTTACTGAACACCAGGAGGGTGCTTTGTTGATTGTTTCCCTTTGAGCCTGGCAAACCAGCTGATTTTCAGGTCATTGATCAGTCTGGTATGCTTTAGAGAAAATATTGTTTCGGTTTGGTTTTGGGATGCTTCAGAAATACATTTTTGATAACATTACAAAGCCATGTGGCTAGTAAGCATGAATTAAATGTTAGTCTGGAAACCTGCTATTGCTGGATGGGAGAGTCTTCAAGATCAAAACTGCTTTGTTAAACTTCTGTAGCAGCAATGATCTTTACTTAATGCTTTTTCTTTTTTTAAATAAGGAAAAAATCTCAATCCCCCAGTCTGCTACCTGTGGTGATAGCAGCAGCAACAACTTGGTTTTTAGCTTGACCATATTTGTAAACTGTAACCATGTTAAGGCAGAATATGCTGTGAACTGGTTCTGGTGCAATTCTCTGTAAATTCAGTTTGTTCCTAGAAGTAAACAAAATAAAGCACTTTTTCACATATACCTATTCATGTCATTTAGTATTTGGCCGTGTTGTCTGCGCATGCTGTACCCAGAATCTTAACTTGAGCTTCAGACACTAATTGAACAACTCTGACATTAAGTAATTGTACTTGCTAAATGCCTGGGGATCTTCTTTTGTTCTTGCTACCAGATACTTTGAAGCTTTTAACTGAAAAAGATGCATAATTTATTTTAAGGAATTGAGGAAGATATGCTTTCCCATACTCCTCCCTTATGTTAATATTGCACAGTTGTTTGCAAAATGTTTGTAACCTTGATTTGATTTACAGCTTTGATACCTATCTCTTAACTCCCTGTCTTACACAGAAAGAGGAAAAAAAATTATGTATGCAACATATTGTGTTTGCCATGACTGTAGAAAACTTTTTAACTTCAAAATTAGGATTACATTTGCAAATAATTAACAATTCAACTTAAACTTTTACTTTTTCCATCAAATGAGTATATCACTTTGTTTTAATCTTGAATGTTGTGACTTACAAAATATTGACATCATTAAAGCATGGTGGTTTGTATGTGTCTATGGATTTGAGGGAGAGTGGGGCAAGGGAGAAGTTCTAACAGGAGTGTAAATACGCATCTTAACATTCACTCTGAAGCTCTGAGTGATTAGGAGTAGATAGAGACTCCTATGTAAAAGAAGATGTTGTATAATGACTGTATTAATTGTGTCTGGGACTGTGTTTAGGCTCTGAGTGTTTAGACCAGAAGCTTTTGTCAGGTACCTGGAACACGGATTAACTGTCGTGCACGATACTGAATAGGAAAAATAATTAAAATAAGTAGCCAGTATGAAAAATCAAAACTTAAAAATCAAATAAGAATTGAATATTCTGGGTTTCTGTGAGATTCATATGATTGGTATTTTGTGTTTGGGGGCAAGGGGAGTGGAATGGGAGGTGTGCTTAGAGCAATGAAGTTAAAAAAGAAAACTGTCAAGATGGAATACTGAGCCTATATTAAATTGCAAAACGAAGATAACTGTTCAATTCTGTAACACGTTTCAATGATCTACTAAGTACTTAATAAAAGCAAATGAGAAGAAGTAGTCTGACTGTCAAACTCTTATCCTAGGTCCTTCAGCTCCAGTCCAAGCTCCGATGAAGTATCGAGTGCTCAGACGAGGTAGCTGAATATAAACAATCTTTTTCAAATGCAACTTTGAAATCAGTGGTTTTATTTTAATGGTGACTAAAGCAGGTGGTTGGCTGTGGTCTAGAAAGAAGCAATGCAAGCTGCCAAACATTTGAACATTTGCTTTTCTTTTGTGCACTGGTTAATTTACGTAAAAAAAGATCTTAGGAGAATATGAAGTTGCAAGTATTTTTAAAGAAAGACACTCAAACTTGAGCTGTAGTTTCTGTCTTCGTGATTATCTGACAATATCTTAGTGAATCTAGCTAGTATTTTTTTAGTTGGTGAAGTTTTCAGTTAAAAAATTTGCAGCGTGCTCAGTGTACACATATGGTACAGTGGAAGTGTGACAAACCAAAAGCATATAAACCAAGAACAGTATGGGTTGTTTGCTATTACATGGTACTAAGACAAGAGTATTTAGTTGTATGTTAGGAAACAAGAAGAAAACAGCTATTACCTTGATGAGACCTTTAACTTTTTTCTGCGTGCATCTTTCCATATTAAGTCTGAAAGATCACATGCCTTTGTTTGTCATCTTGGGAATAACCAGCTCACACTGAGCTACTGCACAGGCACACAAATGCATGAGAATGACATAAGGCATTTAAGTGTTGATAAAAGTCTGTCTATGGAGATGAATTTTGTGGCACTAACTTGTTACCTGTCAGCTCTGTCACACTGTGCTTCTGCTGCATGTCACCTTAGGCGGAAAAAAAAAAAACCCAACCAAAACAACATGGAAAGATTTTAACAAGACTGTGAAATTTTGATGGGAATGGGCAACATGTTGCTGTGGCAGGAGGTGTCCCATGAGGTATTTTCCAGCACTGTTAAATTGCAAGAGGTTCTTCATCTAAATTCTGGAACTTAGTGAAATTTTTCTTTGTGTGCAGTTCTGGAGTTTGACTTGATGGAAGCACAGGCATATTTCTAATGGAATGAATATTTAAGAATGAATATGGAATTCCCTATTCTTGTGAAGTTGTCCCATAACCTGATATCCTAGTGGGAAAGAATACAGTAATAGTTCAGTGCTTGTGGTATTTCTACTTGTTTGCTCCAATTTGAAGAAACTAGCAGTGTTAATTACTCTTATCTAATTCATTGGTCAGTTATATGTAATTAGGTAGATGAGTTCTATTTCTGCACTTTTTTTTTCAGATTAAAAATACATATTTTAACACTTCATCATGTTCTTTTATAATGTCCAACATTTGAATACACTTAATGCCTATTTGAGATTGTTTTGCAGGTGTATTAGTCTGAACTCTGCTGGTGTTCTAAGCTGAGCAGGAATGCTTTTGAAGTGTTTTAGGCAGAGCAAAAACCAAGCAGTTTAAACTCAGTGAGGAGCAAGATACAGCCCTGATTGAAACACTGCTAGTTCAGACTCAGGAATATACCGACTGTGTTTGTGCAGCCTGTGGGCTGCCCAGAGCGCAAAAGGTATTTGCTGTATTAGTGAGGATTCTGTTCTTTGTTAGCCTTAAGGCAATTGAATTAACTTGAATTGAGTTAATTCTTGAACTTCAGACTCCAAACAAGCAGTCCCAGAACGCTATATGAGTATTAGGGTTTTAAGGGGAGGAGGAGGTTGGTGGCTTTTTTTTTTTTCATGAGAACTGACACAGTCTGGGACATGCTATGCATGTGAACTTGGTATCTTTCCTCAAGAAACTGAATTGTGTAGTAAGCCTCATTTTGCTTATTTGGTTATTTTCTTGAAGACATTAAATCCTTGTGTATAAAGTTGTTATGGAAGACAAATACATGGATGACAAAGTGTTGGAGTTTTTCTGTGGGGGATTGAGGTCTTGCCTGTTTTCCTTATGCATTTCAGAGTGCAAATGAATTTTGTTCCCATTAAAGTCTCCATTAGGAACTCCTTTAAGATCATAGACATTATGTGCAAACTATATAATGTGTAATGTCTCTTTATGTGTGTATTTTTTACTTCAGTGAAGACAGGATTCACAAGGTACATAACCTGTCTGAAGGATTTTATGAATGATCCCAGAAGAGAAGAACCTCTAATTGGTATGTTTTTTTGTTTTATAAATTGTATGCCTTTGAATTTGTGACCAAATGGCTTTCTTTTGAAATAAAAGGTGGGATTTTAGTTACTGTTTCATTTTCTGTAAATGTATTTAATAACTTACCTATCTCATACCTTTTAAATTTTAGTTTATAACACTGAGTATTATAAAGGCCTCCTTAACTGTTAACTTGTTCCTGAAGGAGCCATGTAAGTAAAGAAACTTTTGCCAGATCACAGAATGGTTGAGGTTGGAAGGGATCTCTGCTAGTCTTAACCTCTGCTCAAGTCCCAGAGGAGGTTGCCTGGGACCATGACTGGATGGCTTTTGAATATCTCCAAGGTGAACAGCTCTACTATCTCTCAGGAAAACCTGTGCCAGTGCTCAATCACCCTCTCAGTCAGAGGGTATTTCCTGATGTTCAGACAGTATCTCCTGTTTCAGTTGCGCCATTGCCCCTTGTCCTGGCTCTGGGCACCACTGAAAAGAGCCAGGCTCCCTCTTTGCACCCTCACCTCAAGTATTTATACACAGTGATGAGATCCGCTCTGAGACTTGTGTTGTTCAGGCGGAACAGTTCCAGCTCTCTTAGCCTCTTCTCATAGGAGAGATTCTCCAGTACTGTCATCACTTTCATGGCCCTTCATATGTCTATATCTCTTGTACTGGGCAGTCCAGAACTTGACACAGCGCTCCAGGAATGGCCGTACTGGTGCCGAGTGGAGCCTGCTGTCAGCACTCCTCCTTGTGAAGCCCAGCATACCATCAGCCTTTGCTGGCTCATCTTCAATTTGGTGTTCACCAGGTCTTTTCCTGCCACTGTGCTTCCTGGCTAGCCAGCCCCCAGCATGTACTGGTACCTGGGCTTGTTCCGTTCCAGATGCAGGACTTGGCACTTCCCGTTGTTGAACTGCCTGAACTTCCTGTCAGCCCAGCTCCAGCCACTCAAGGTCCCTCTGGATGGCAGCACATCCCTCCCAGTTACGTGTCATCATCAGCCTTGCTGAGGTTATGCTCTGCATCATCATCCAGATCATTAATGAAGGTTTTGAACCCAGTACGCACCTCTGGGGTGCACTGTTACCTTCTGGCCTCCAACTGGACTGCATGCCACTGGTGACTTGTCATCAGTCGTGGTTCTTTATGGCTTTCCATTTGGTGGGATATACAGATGTTTCTGTTTAGTGAGATATTTTTCCTCACTGTCCTTGTCTGTACTAAAAGTAATGAGATTAATTTTAACACTTGATTTCTTTCTAACTACTAGATTGGGCAACCCTTTGGAGAGAAGCAAGGCTACTTGTCAATGGCCTTAGTGTTCCAAGTGTGTACTGGTGGCCTAGAGAAGTAGGTTCTCTGATGAAGGCCTGAGTAGCAAATTTCCTAGTATTAGCAGAAAATTTCTCTGTTTAGTGCATTGTCTTGTAGTTACTCCACGTAATAAATTGCTAGGCTTTTTAATACTAATGCTTTACTACAAGTGTTTGTAATAGATAACACTCAAGTTGCAAGAACACTTTCAGTTCATTTGGTGAGAGTTTATTTTCAGAGTTAAGATTTAGCAGTATAATACTGTAGCAGATCTGAGATGGAGTTGAATTTCGTCATAGCAGCCTGTATGTTTTGGATTTGTGACTGAAGCAGTTTTGATGACACCCCAGTGGTTTTTCCTGTTGCTGAGCAGTGCACTTGCATCAAGACTGTTTTGTTACTCTGGGTCCTCGCCCCTTGAATAAGCTGGGGACGGGCAGGAGACTGGGAGGTGGCACATCCAGAGCAGTTGACCCAAACTGGCACAAAGGATACTCTGTACCACGTAATGTTATGCTCAGCAATCACAGTTGAGGTAACGAAACTAAAAAAGGCGGGAAGCAGGATTTAACTTCCAAGGTGGCTGTTCAGAGACTGTGGGTGGGTGTTGGTCTGCTTGTGGAGAAGTGACTGATGGGTTTTTGCATGTTGGTTGGTTTTGGGGTTTTTTTACCCCTCTTTCCTTAACTTATTAAATTGTCTTTAAGTCCATGAGTTTTGTTGCTTTTGTTCTTCCTGTGTGCTCCCCACCCTGCTGAGGGTGTGGATGTGAGTGGGCAAGCAGCTGTGTAGTTCTTGGCTGCTGGCTGGGATCAACCCATCACAAATACAGAGTACTGGAAATTATGACATAAGGGAACAGCTGCAGGGTTTTCCTATTTGTTTCAAATGGCTTTTAAATTTATTATGTGCAAACTTTTCAGAGTAAAACTTTTCATGCTAGGTAATAAGCCTCAAACTTGAAGATTTCTGAATACTTCTAAGGGATAGTCTCAGTAATTTCTAGGAAAAATGAAGAAAAATCCCATTTTCATTCTTGTAATTCTTAAAAGTTTATGGAACATTTTTAGATTATGAAAGATTCAGTTTTGTGAAGTGATTAACATCTTTCCTACATGTGCTTTTACTGAGACGCTATCCGAATTATGTTTTACTAAGTATTTTAAATGCAGTTTTTTAATCTAGACATTTGCATGGCATTTCCTATTCTCATTCTCTTTCGTAGTTTCTTGAAAAAATATCCCAGACAGGAGTAAATAATTTAGTAATGAAATATTTTTTGTGGGCTTGGAAATCTGTAGATGGTGTATTTCCTTTCAGAATAAGACATTGGAAAGAGATAAATTTAGCTGATGTGGGTAATAAGTCCAAAGAAGTATTGAAGTGATCCTGAAGGAGTGTCAAATTCTGAAAATGGAGTAATTTCATATATTCATTTTGAATTTAATGAACAGCATTGGAAAGAATACATTTGTTTTTAGTAGTCTGTAGTAAAGTAGAGGTAACTGTAACTCTTGCTTTTACAGGTTTAGAACATGTGGTTGAAATCAGATTTGAAGGAAGAAAATATCCACGTTATGAGTGCAGGCTGTGTGGGTGTAATACAGAGATGGCACCTATGATAGAACATCTTAGTGGATATAAACACAGAAGAGAATACATTGTGAGTAATTTTGATGCATTTTGATAAAAATTTCTTTGTAATACTCTCCTTCTATTCTTTTTCCTAAATAATTAGATAGTTTGACGTTTAAACCCCCATATGATAAATTGCCAGTACTTGTATAGTTGGCTCTCCCTGGGTCAGGCCAACATGAAGAGCTCTGATGCTGTGAGCTATTGGGGCAGCACAGTCCTGGGCTGCCTGTCTGTATCATCTCCAAAGTCTGTTTGTAAGTGCTTGGATTGCTTTCAGGATCAGGTTCCTAAAATGTTGTGATTCTTTTTTATTCCCCAGCATGTCCATAGCATTGCTGGAGTTGGTATAGAGGGTGTTTCCTTTTGGTAGCAAGCTTTGTATGGTATCCATTTTTTGTTTTGAAGCCTACTTAAGTAACTCTAAAATTCGATTAGATGTGTTGCAGAGAAGAAATTAGCTCATAATGTTCAAATCAATGTTTACCAGTTTTGTGGAAGCTTGTTCAGAAGGTGAAATGTGTAAATTTTTTAATACTGTAAATTTTGATATTAACCTTTTCAAGCTGGTTTTGTTCACAGTGTAAAGAATTTCCAGATAAAATGAGGAGAAAACCAACAGATGTAAAAGAGTGCAAAGTCTCATTTCTCAGACGCATAGCAGGAGAGCTAGAGAAGAGTGAAGGATTAAAAATGTATAAGGTAATTGGAAGCAAATGTAAAGTATCTGTTAATGTGTCTTTTATCAGTGCATTTATATTTGATATAGTAAATTTTAAAAGTACTGCTGGCAAAGCTTGTTAAATTTCTGTGTGTTTCTAGGAAGTGTAGTAGTGAGTTGAACTAAGGCTTAACTTAAAGTTGCCCTGGAAAATTTGGGGAAAAGAACAGTAGTATTGAAATCCATCTGAAAAAAACCAAAGCTTTATATTTTTAAGGTTTTCGATGTTTTAAATTGAAGATTGTTCAGTCTGAATTCAGTGGTTTAGAAGTTTCATTACTTTAACTTCAATAATTTTTAATATTTGCAACTTAAATTTTCTCAAATGTAAGCAAATTTTCTCTCAAATTTCATTTGTATTTACAGGATTCTTTATCTGTGTGTGAGGAACCAATTTATTTATGTTGGCATAAATAAAAGTACTTGTTCTTTTCCTAAAGGCAGTTGCCGTAGAGATTGTTTTTATGAAATTTTAATCATAAAGTGTAATATGAAACTTCTTCTATTTTTAGACTGAAGGTTACACAAGACCAACTACCTCATGTAAGTCTGTGAATTTCTTGAATATAATAGATTTGATATAATTGATACTTGGCCTAACTTGACTTACTAACTTGAACTCAAAGGGATTGACTGATGTAAAACACAACACTCAAGTTGTAATACCACGAAATGTTTTCAGAGCTGTTTCTGGGTTTTGTGATTTTGAAATGGTGAAAGAAGGAAATTGCCAGACTTCCAGCCTTCCTTAGATGTTTTTTAACTTCTTGGTTCCAGAGGTATTTATGATAGCTGCGGTAATTTGCTCATCAAGGAAAGTGAAAAAGGATGGAAAAATGGTACTTGATGGCTTTCTCTGAATAAGGTGATAAAGTCTCCTCCACCTCATTTCTGTCATCAAAAGGCTTAAATGCTGAATCACTGGTGAAAGTGGAAATTACTGTTCTTTAGCAAATCCTTTGGAACAAGCAATGGAAACCAAACCCACAAACACAAACCCAGCATCTTCTCTCATACTGTATGGCTGAATTACATCCTTTGCACACTGTAGATGTGCTATAGGTCCTTAATGATGCCAATCTAAAGGAACACCTCCTTGCTACCTTTTGACCCTACTATTAATACCAGAAGGAAGGTAGGTTTGATTGAAATGGGTGAAGGTTGCGTAGATCAACAGAATTTGCCAGCGTGAATCCTACCATAGGAGTGCCTGTTTTCTTTTTGAGTGATCACTGGTGGCTTCTGTGCCTTTTACTTTTTAATGCTGGTCTGCAAAAGAAGATGGCCGAAAATCTTTTTGATCTCTGTTTGTGTCTTGCGAAGAAGAGGGAATGTGACCCAGGAATTAATTAGCTCAGTAATTCTCAGGTCAGAGTAAACTGACATCAGTCAAGGCAGCAGACTTCTGTAGAAGCGGAAGACACGGTCAAATATCAACCTGTAACATCAGAAAGAGTGATCCCACTTAGTCCTACAGGATATGAAACTCTGGAGAAATGGACAGGAGGGAAGTTATCAGCAAAAATGTTGTGCCTTTCAATATAAAGGTTTGCTCTGGTTAGGTGATAGGGTCAACATCAAGTGAATTCCAGAAAAAATCTCTCTGGTTATTTAGAAGAAAATCATGGTTACTGGGTAGCAGCTGTGTGTATTTAGAATAGATCATATTGGCAAATTTCAAAACTCCCTTCTGACAGTGAGAATGAGTTTGAGGATATAATTAAGAAAGGTCATTTGGTGACATGTATTAGTGTGCAAGTGATGAAATGGACATTCCAGCTTCATCAGCATGTGTTAACCATGTTAATGGGAGCTGGTTAACATGGTAACACAAGTCTTTCAGCCTCATCTTGTAGGGCCAAAGATGTCGCTTGTCCTGAGAATTATTACAAGTCCTGTAGCTTATCCTGGAACACCTGTGTTGATAAATGCTTAAGAAATGATAAGTTATGTACCATGCAGTAGATGGTTCTCTGAAGCATAGTTACTTTTTTAGACTGCTTTGTTTTGTTGAACTTTCCTTCCCTCCCTCCTCATGCTTATACACTGACAAGGATGAGAGGATCAGACATTCTAACCCCCATAACTTCTTGTTGGAGGTTCACTGGTATTCACTCAGGAAAAATGCACATGCAAACGTTGTAACTTTTTTGCATGGAGGAGACAGGGCCACCTCAATTTATTCCATACAGCCTTCTTGTGTGGGATTCAGCTGCCGGAACATAGATGCTGTAGGGTACCCTGCAAAGCCTTTAGGGCACAGGTCTCCCACAGACTTTTCATCAAGGATGCCTGCGGGTTTCCAAGATGGCAGCGTGTGCCATCTGCTGCTGAATCCTGCCCTTTGCGGAAACTGCAGCCGCTTCACGGCCAGTAACTGTTCTGTTTGTGTAGTGCTTCTGTTGCAGTAATACAGTGCAAACCTTGTGATGTTGCTAATAATTCTTTTTCATTTTCTAGCCCCAGTGAAGAAGAAAGCAAGGTGAGAGTACTACCCCCACAGGGGAATCAAAATAGAGTTTTTAATCTATTTTTCTGTAGCAAACATCATGACATATGGGGAAAATATTTTATATTGGCTTTCCACTGTACTTATTCATCTAATGTAATTTTTTTTTTTTGTCTGTGAGGAAATAGTAGCTGTGGCTTTTGAAATACTGCACTCAAAAAGAAATTGCAATTGAAATTTCAAGCTGCTTGCATTCTATTTGGGATATCATTGGCTGAGCAGGTTTTATAAAAAGCTGTTTATATAGGAAGAAAAAGCCCAACCCACCATTATTTTAGTCATCTCCTTAAGCTGATTTGTGAAGAAGTTAATCTGTACTACTGATCTCTTTGAGAGTCAGTCAGAATAAGGATCTTTACAGCATATTTAAGACAGTTATTTCTTACAGGAAGATATCCAGTATTGGTAAGTGATATAAATTTGTAAACTGAAATATTTTGGTTTTATATACTATGAGTAAACCTAATGTTTTAGTAATTTTTAGAATGCATCTTAATATTGTAATTTCTTTCTTTTAAGGTGGGAAGATGATTATAAGCATGAGGTATGTAGAGGCAGTAACTCCCCACAAGTGTTCATGCCCACAAGTAACATGCCCACAAATGTCTCATGTTATAGCAGTTTCTTTATGCTTGCTGCTTTTCATTTTTCTGGAAAATGTTTACTCTTTGGCTTCATTTACTATTTTTTTAATATTGTTGCAGAAGCAATTGACCTAACGAGTCAGAGTTTTGTGTTCATCACAGCAGAGGGGAAGAGAATACAGTTCATTCACCTTAGCTCTCATAAATCCTGTTCAGACCCACTGAGGGTCTCTGAGCCAGTGTCTGCAGGCCAGGTCTCCCAGCCTGTGCTGCAGTCTCCCCTTCCCTGTTTTGTCCCTCTTCAGATCAAAAGTATTTTATACTGAAAGTTTAGTTTAAATCTTAAGATACATCTGAAGATATACAGCCCTTTTTTCCTAACTCAAAATGATCACTGAAGTATCTGTCCTGGTTAGCACTGGACACAAACACTGAGAAGTGCCTCATTTTTATCTTAGTGGCAGAGTTGGTTGTGTAGGCCTCAGGCTGATCAGGTACTATGCTAAATGCAGCTGAGCACTTTTTTAAACATGATGTTGATCCTGAGTGAGGAAAGCCTGGGAAAAATAGCTCTTGTAGGTATGTGGCTTAGATGTTAAATGTGTTCTTCCTCGTATTGGAAGTAATGTAGTTGTGTTTGTAGTAGCTATTGAGGATCTAAGGTTACATGTTTATGGCTGTGACCTAAAATTATATCTTTTCTTTGTGTTGACTTCTATTGTTGGATAAAAGATAAAAAGGTCTTGTTCTGTACAAGGTGATGCAACAACTGCTGTAATATTCAGTCTTTTAAATTTTTTTTCCCTATTCTACAATCCCACAGAATGATCCTGTTCAGAAACAGAAAGCTCTGGAGTTCTTGGTATGTATGTAAAATAATTGTGATGAGAGTTGTGAGGTTTAACCAGTATGTTGCAGTGAATATTGTGAAGGAGCCTCTGATTACTGATCAAACTCACTTGATTACAACATTAATTTCTATTTTAATGGATTCTGCCCTTTGAAAAATTAGTGCAGCTGTACCTTAGCTCAGAACAATTGGCTGGATTAAATGCTAGCTCTCGGCCTGCTCTGTGGATGACACTCCCCTTTGCTGAGGAGCCACTCTGACAAGCAGTGTTAGTTAGCAGCACTGATGTTGCTCGGGTGCTGTTGGCTGCGTGTATCTAAAGGGATTGTTGATAATGCTGAGCGAGAGGAGCCAATCTGGTCTGACTGCCAGAGCAAGCACAGCTGCTGGTCTTGGAATGACTGGGGAAGTTTTATCAGTTCTGTTGCTGTTGACAGTGGCATAGTAAGCCTCGGTTTGTCTTTTTGAGTTTATGAAAATACCTGACCATTTGTGTTCAACATTTTCCTCTGTGAAAGTCATGTTCTGTACCTAAGGCAATTGGAAAATTTCATTTGAATTTGAATTGGGTTTATACACCAAAATCAGAAGTAGAATGTTTTGAGATACGCGCTTCATTTCTTCCATGCTGTGGTTACTTGTGACTTCAGAGCGAGAGAGAGAAAAAGCAAGTCTAAGGGATAATCAGTAAACTACAAAAAAATTCGGTAGTTAATTGACTTTTATCTACAGGAATCACAGCTATTCCTGACAAAAGATTGCCTATATTCTTTTAACTTACTGTAATCACTTACAAATTGATTTAGTTACTAATCAGCCTGAAGCTTATTTTTTTATTCAATTTTCTACACAGAAAACATAAATTTAGGACTTGTGCCCTTCTCCGTCTGCAACAAAATGTTTATGACTGACAGTACAGGAGTGGCACTGAAATCCATGTGTATGTTTTATCTTTTATGAGGCCATAATTATGTTCCCAATTTTATTTTTCCATATTTGTGTATACATTTATTATATATGCCATATGTTCAACTAATAGTATAAATTAGGTTATACCAAAATCAAAGTGTAACTTTGATCTGTTTGTGTGTATGACCCTTCGGCATCCTAATGACCATTCTAACCATGTTTTTTGACAGGAGACTTTTCACATCACCTCAGACTCAGAAGCAACACTTGTTCTTCACATTACACAGGAACTCATGGAGGCTTTGAAGACATTTTGTGAAAAGAAAGCAGCAGTAAGTAACATAGTCTTGTCCAGTGTTGTTTTACCACTGGGAGGAAAAGAGTGGTTAAACTCACTGTGTTAACACCCTGCCAAACTGTAACAGTTCAGGCATGGGTCAAAACCCCCAGTTAAATAGACTTCAATTTTCTTTTTTTACAATTTCTAAGTAACAAAGATACTGATTGCATGGCACATTTCTCTTAGTATTCCATCATCATGTATCTGTTTTGGCTTTTTTGTGTGTTTGTTCTGTTCTGGGCACCATTTTGCTTCTTGATGACAGGTTGTCATCCTTTTTGTGTTGGTCCCTTGCTTGATAGCTTGTGTTCTAAGATCAGTGAGGCTTTAATTGCCATCCAGATGTGCCGCTTTTTTCTTTGGTGGACATGTGGGTAGGTCTGTCTTTCTTATAACTTGTAGCTCTGCTCTCAGTTGAGAGTTTTAATCTATTAAGACTAAGTTAAGTAAGATGTTCTTGACTGTCTGTTGGTCCTTACAAAGCTCCGTAGCTTCTTTGCAAAGAAGTTGACTACCTGTGGAAAAAGGAGTCTGAAAAAGGACCAGAATCTGTGAAAAAATGATTTATCACTCTGGCAGCTACCGGTTCACAAAATGCAGGATGTGTTTTTTTTCTGAAAGCTATTCCAGACTGTTTTCTCAATTTTGTATTCCATGTCATGTGAGCTACAGTAACTGTCTCTGTGCAAATGCTGCCACCAACACCAGTTAAATATTGCTTCTGTAGCTTAATCTCTCAGCTGGG
Source organism: Gymnorhina tibicen (assembly GCA_013399875.1). NCBI lineage: Eukaryota > Metazoa > Chordata > Aves > Passeriformes > Artamidae > Gymnorhina > Gymnorhina tibicen. The sequence continues at coordinate 2,718,190 of VXAZ01002624.1, read as the reverse complement.
CCTTCCATTCTGCATTCCCCATCTGGAGGCAGGATTTGCATATGTACCAGTTTTATATTTTAGGCAGGTGATGATGAGAGAAATGAGGCAATAAATTTGAAACAGGAGACATTGTCTTCACCAGACACCTCCTCCTGTTCCCCAGACATGTAACTCTTCCAAATAACACTTCGGAAAATTGTGGTATAATGTGGTAACAACACATCCCTCATATGGACTTTGCTATCACCTAAAATTGTACTTCGCTAACTTTCTATGGGAAATTTATTGCTTTTTAGAATTCTTAAAGTTCTTAAATTCTTGCATTTGCAAACAGACATTCTGACCTTTTGCTTTTACCTAGGTTAATTACACCAACAGCTTAGGCCTACTGATGTCAGTACCTCAAGATGAATTTCCAGAAGGGAGAAGCATCGCAGAACACTACGGGCCAGATGGAGAATACAAAGGTAATTTAGATATTTTGTTCCACTAGTTTGTTTACTCTTGACACTGCACAGATGGTGAAAATTTACTTTTAAGGTCAGCCATAAAAGCTTCTTAGCTGGCGTACTGTGTGTCTTGGCCCTCTGAGTCAGTTCAGGATATAATTTTCTGAAGCTTTAATGACATAACTGTCTGAGAACATTCCTGTCTCAATGAACAGTGTTACAGCAGTAAAGGTTATGGAAATTCAAGCAGTAACCCTTCCTGATCTATCTACTGTTTAGAATTTTTGGGTGAAAAGATGCCAAGCTCAGGTAAGACATAAAGGCAGGAATTGGGAAAAGAACAGAAGGACACTCCATAAAATCTAAAAGTAGTTGTGTTTGCAGTTGGTATTCTAATATTTTGCTAACTTTTATTGCCCTCTATTTATTCAGGAAGTTCTGACTGGAATCAAGGTTTTTTGTCTCAGTATGAAGAGTGTTCTGAAGATGCTTCTTTTGCTCCTGCTCATTCTAACAGTTACCAAACAGATGATGGGTCATCTTCCTGTCTTCTGAGATCTGACGACTTTGCAATGTTGTCTCCACTCAGGGACTCTCCTGCTGTTGAGCCTGATAGTTCTGTCAGTGGTATCAGTGAATGGCTGAGACAGCTCAGACACTCTGTGTCCGGCAGGAATTTGGCTGCTGGGGCCTCTTCCTACGAGATCAGCCCACTGAAGGAGTACTCAGCAGAATACATGTCCAGCGATGTGCAAGGAAGTGAGCTCCATGGTAACAGACTCTCATTCGGCAGGGAAAATACAAAATGGAGGAATCAACAAGCGTGTACAAAAGTAAGGCATATAAGTGACCACGAATTACCCTATCCCAATTCTTCTGCCTCATATCCTTCATCTGGAAGATACTTTACGAACTATCCTTTACAAAGCTATTCCTCTTACAAGAACAATGAGTCTATGAATACTTGTACATCTTCTGCAAATTCAGATGTTTCAGGAAGAGGTGGCTCCAGGTGGCACCAGGACACTAGGTGGAATGAGTGGAATGAGGACTCTAGGTGGAATGAGAGCTCTGGCTGGAAGCAGGAGTCTAGCTGGAAGCGGGAGTCTAGCTGGAAGCAGGAATCTAGGTGTCAAGGATTCAGGTATCAGAAATCAGGCTACCAGAAAGACTGGAGTTCACATCAGGACTCATTTTCTGGCAGTGGTTCTTACCGAGATCACCAGCAGCTCAGAAGCTCAGAAGAGATGTTTGATGGAGTTGACGTTGGTCTTGCTCCCAACACTGTGAATAGACTACTAGGAAAGGATGTACCTACAATGACCAGGATGCTCAAACAATTGGCTCCGTATGATCCAGCACTTCAAAGTAAGATTGTGATTAGTTTGCATGTGAAATGAGTTAATCAGCATGGTTGCTTAAACATAAGCAGGAGATTGCAGGTTGCAGAGATAGGATGTGCTGTTGAGGGAAGTCGAGCTCATTTTGCTCACATCTGTATCAGCTGAAGAAAGGCATTGTTGCCTCTCTGAGGACACTGTGCCTCTTGGCAACTAAATGGAGCAGTGGGTGGGAGGAGATTTCGATAGCACAAAAATTTCCTGAATTGAAAGGTTTATCCTAGGTCATCTTTCTAACTATCAGTTTGTATCATGAGTTGTACTGGTAGGTTTGCAGCAATGGGAATGAACGTATTGGCGTAAAGAAAAAAAACACTGAAATGCATGCAGAACCAAACCTGGATGGCATTATAATAAATAATCCAAATGGATCAAAACTCATTGGGATAACAAGAGAAATGTTATCAAACAGCTAATTCATTACATGACAACTTCTTTTTTCCAGTTACTGTAGAAATAGTCATTAATGTTGAGAATAGTGATACACTATTCAAAATGAAAGTTTCTCCTTTGGAAATAGATTATGAGAGGGATTTAAAGAGAAGTGGGCGTATGCTACTGCATAACTGTCATTGGGCATGAGTTTGGACAAATGCAAACTATGCTTCTAGTACTAGAATTAGTTAATTAACTAGGTAGCTACTTAATAGTAAAATTTTCATTTTCACATCTCTATGCTGTATTATGTGAAATATTGTGAAATGGGCGTAACTGTAAATGTTTTTATCTCCCCTTTCTAGAAATAAATATTCAGACATTTGTCAATGTGCTAATAGAAACTAGAGAGAAAGATTAAAGGAGCAACAACAGCTGAACTGGAAACAGATGAAGAGATTTGAGAATCTCCACTTGGCTTTCAGGAAGGAGACTGCACTTGACTCTATGTTTGGCTTGGGAAAGGTAAAAGGAGGTAGGGTTTTAAGTTTTTAACAAGTGATATATAGCTGGAACATGAACTTGCACATAACGGGTGAACATACTATTTTGTTTAGGCTTTTTGTAATGTATTTGTTATATCTTAGTATATTACAGAAAAAAGATCTTTTGTTATTTTTTGAAAATATGTTAAAATTATTCTGTCAGCAAAAAGTTAATAATCCTTTGAATACCCTTCTCAATTCAGAGGAAAAAGAAAGGTTTACTTTCATCTTACCTACTTAGGAAGAGTATTCATTGAAAATACAGGTTTATTTTTCTTCATATGAACGTAAGGCCAGTTCCATTAATTTGAGGCTTTATAATTAGCATATTTAGAAATTGATACACTACATTTCTGTTTAGACAAAGAAAGGGGGATGTCACAGCAAAGGTATTCTCTGTCTTGTGATGCTATATGAGGAAAATGTAATCTATTCTAGAGGACTGGTATGTAATGGGGCATATTAGTTTCGTTTTTGCAGAGTAAGAAATGGTGTGAAATATATGCAGATTTTTTAATCATGTTGTTCAAAATGAAATCATTATAAATTGTCTTTAAAACTCATTTGGTGAATTGACCCATACTAAAATAAAAATTCTTGACTCTTTCTAATGGTGAAAGCATTATAAGAAATAGTAGAACCCATAAGGCAATCAGATAAAATAACAGGAAAAATAAATAATCAAAATGTCATACTAACTGAGTAATACTTACCAGGTCATGATGTGTATCAGAACCACATGCTCATGAATGCCTGGCTTTAGATGTCTGCTTTATGTAATTAAAACCAGCTTACATGGAGCTGAAGAAAAGAAGTAAAGTGAGACAGTTTACTCCTGAGTGTCTGTTTTCCTTTTCACTGCTGCATTGTGGACTATCATTTTTCTTCTCACCCATGCCTGAACTGTGTCTCTGTGCAGTAAATACTTGTGCTGAAGCAGGGCTAGCCTTCATGAGCTGTCATAATACATTCTGGATCTTGTCACATAAATTTTAATAAAAACTCAACGAAACAGTTTATTATTGAGCATATAAACTCAATTCTGTAAAATTTCCCTTCTGCGATTATTTTGCTTCTGCATCTGAAAAGATCCACTTTCCTCTTTCTTTCCTGTTCACTATTTCCTTTACTGCTCATACTTACTGAAGTGTTGGAGTTGTTTATAATATCACACACTTTGTAGTTGTGCCATACACTTTCATCCACTGAATTACATCGTCAACCTTATTGCTTAAAAGGTAAAATTATGATTTTTCTACCACAGGTATCTACCAGAGTTTTGATTTAAAAGTTTGTAGGATTGATCAGTTACTGTATCTGATTATTTACTTCTGGTAAATAAAATTACCAGAAGTTATTTACACAAATGTTACTACCATAGTTTTTTTCCCACAGAAAGTGTAGTGCAACTAAAATTCTGGAACTGTAGAAAAAATGTTGCTAGAAAATATTACTGTTGCAACTCTGTCAATTGAAGTTAACACCTTTTCATTTGAAGTTGTAGAGAGCTCTTTTCCCCATTTCTCACTCCCTTTTGGATTTTAGTGCCATTACTGTATACCCCAGTGACACACAGCAGCTGGATGACTTCTGCCCAAATTTGATGCTCTTTCCACCTACATGTTGTGTTATTTTTCCTTCTGGGCAACAGTTACTGACCCTCCTTTGTTGTGCAAAGTCCTGCACTGGGGAAACAGTTTGTGCATTTTGAAATAGAGTTGGAGTTGTTACCAAATTAAGACAGCATGGATTTACTAAGCTTTCCTGAACTCCAGTATGCTGAGTACTCCTTACTCCCAAGAAACCCCTTTGCCATATCTTGCTTCCATGTAGTATAGAACTGGAGAAGAACAAATCCTCTGTCTAGACTCCAGTCCTGCTTCAAGAAACAACCTTCACAAAGTAGGCCCTGACAGCTTGCAGAGCAGCACTGGATGCCTGGCACCTGTCAGCACCAATGCAGCTCCATCACAGGCTTTGACATGGAGGCAAGAGTCCTGAGAATGCACCTGAGCCCTTGGAGCAAATTTCACATTTCCTTAAAAAGCCGGTGATAAAAATCCAGACTGGGACATGTCTTGGACTGTCGATAAATGGTCTACTTTTCAGCCAGTGTCTTGGGTCTGTGGTGTACCTGCTTTCACACCTTTAGAAGTGTCTGTTTCCTACTGGGACAAGAGTTGTTCCAATCCCGAGCCACCTTGCTGATTCTGTGCAGCAGTGATGCTCCTTTAGAAAATGCTGGAACCAGCTGTTCTGCACCAATGGCAGTGAAGTAGAACAAGGCCAGCTGGACATGGAGAAATCCTTCAAGGGAGACAACCTGGGAAGTTTCTCAGATTCCAGCTTTTTAGTTTGTACCTTGGACTTACTAATATTCCTCAAAATGCTTCCCAGAATTACTGGATTTTACGTGCATGTATGATCCAAAGGGACAGATTCCTTAGTGGGGAAGAAACAGGGAAGCTCTTTTGAGCCCAGAAATTTGGGGCTCTTCTGTTTTGTTTCTGGAGAGAGCATATCTAGTTATCATCCCAGCCTTCTAGAGAGGGGAGGTTCAAGGAGTAATTGGTGGAAGTCTTTTTCCCTTGTGTTCTTAAACGTAAGTAACTTTCACAGTTCATCCAAGGCTGGTGGATGAGGTGGTTTCTGACACTGGTCATTATTCCTGATCTTCCTCCTCAGCCAAAAGCAATTCCTTGCTTTTTGGGTGACGACGCCCCAAAGCGCTTTGGGAGAACTGCTTGTTTTGGTGTGCTTATACTGTGGAGACCATTGGTCTTTCCCCACATATTTCACACCAGGAGAGTGTTCAGAGTGTTGCTGAGCTGTCACTAATGGTCCGATTGATTATCACTTGTCAAATAGTAGCAGCTTCTCTGTGTGACAGATGTTTGATAACTGCACAGTTGCCACTTTGCTGCCTTCACCCTGACACCAGACACTACGCTGGCTGAGACACAGAATCACAGAACAGTATGAGTTGGAAAGGGCCCACAAGAATGACCGAGTCCAGCTCTTCAGTGAATGGCTCATACAGGGATTGAACCTGTGACCTTGCTGTTATTTTTACCATTCTCTGACCTTCTGAGCCAATCTCAGGGTCACCTGGCAGTAACATTGTAACTTCGATTTTTTTTTTTTTTTAACTTTGGTTCCTCCAAGTTGCTTCTTTAGAGTTACTGCAAGAGATGGTGTTTGACACAGAAATCAGTCATTACTTGTCTTGCTTGAGTTCTTCCACTCTCTCTCAGCTGTAGATGGTGAGAGGTAGGGTAAAATCATGGAATGTCTGACTGTCAATTCAAGGCTACTTCAAATAAGTGCTTCAGCACAAAAAGGAAGACTTCTGATGTTAAATTAGACAACTAAGCAAAGGGAGCATACTCAGAGTCAGAGTTCATTTTTGTGGGGAACTTATCGAGGGAGATGCAATATAATCTGCTTTACAGCTGTGAAGAAGTTGTATTTGAAGCCATCCCAAGGAGACCCTGAAAGAAGGAGGCAGCTAGAAAATAAAATAAAAAAAGGCCATCCAAGTGGAGAGACCCCTGAATTGTAGAAAATGAGAATACAGAAATAAAATCACCATCCCCTTAAAGCTGTACAAAAGTGAAATAGACTAAAAGTTAACCTAGTATTTTTACTTAATTTTAAATTCTGTATTAAAAGTTAATACATTAAACTCTTATAAAAGTAAGGCACATGCAAAACATCTTGTGCAACTTCTGGCTTTCAACTCATATAAACTAACAAGCATTATTTTAATTTGGCATTTCTAAAGAGTCATTTTTCCCATGCAGGATATGTGTAAGAGATTATGTTCAACACTGCACCAGTTAAATCTAAATTCTGTGCTTTCTGTATTACAGTAAGCAGAGACTGTCATATCATACAATAATACAAAATAAAACCTAACTCAAGTACAGATTCTGACAGTGATTACCAACATACGAAATTTAAGAATGTGATGTTACATCCATTATAATACATCAGTGATCTTATTCAGTTGAGCATGATTTGGCAACTCCAGTCTGTGTAATGCCAGTGTGCGATTCCTGGTTATCAGTGTCATACGATGCTGAAGACCATGGAAAGATACTGCTCATAGGACACCTGAATCCAGCCGTCCTGATCAGTGTCGTATCGTCGGAACACATCAGTCAGCCTCTGAGGAGGAGAGAAAAAAAATAATAGACTTTTTTGTTCTAGGGGAAGGTTCAGACTGCCACATACTCCCCTTGCCACCTGGGCTTCTACAGCTATATGAACCCTTTCTGTTCATCCCCTTTGTAGCCATTTCACAGTTTATATATAAGACAGCTCTTTGCCAATAGTGGTACAATACCTAAGGTTACCTAGGCACTTCTTTATAGACCAGACAGCTTTTTATAACTGGCTTTAAAGCAGGGGAAAAAAAAATGTAGCATTTGAGTAATCTGGAAACAGAATCCAATGCATACTTTGTGCATATCTCACCTTCTAGGCAAATATGCTTTGTGTGCCATTGCTATCTGAGCTGTCTCTGTATAACCCCAGAGATGCCAAGCAGTATGGACAGTGGACCAGAACAACTACCAGCACGGTTTCATTAACATCAGCTGAGTGATACTGCATTTCAGAGCCCTGTCTAGCAGAGTTCAAGTCTGTAACTAACTGTAATTGCCTTATATTACAAATGAATACACAGGCAACTGATGTGTCTAAGTAACAGAGATACTGCTTTTACAGGGAACTGCTTTCCCTCCATTTCTCTCGCTCTCTTACTGAAATGTTGGGGGGTTTTTTAGTGTATTTCTACCACTACTCCTGCAGGAACAGCTCTGAAGTCTGCATGAAACTAACAGACACTGTAAAACACTGAGACCATTTTACACTTTTTTGTCCCTCACTCATTGTATCAAATTTACTTGAGATGCAAAGGAATTACTAATGAAGACCAATAGACGAAGATGTTTCTAGCACTTGTCATATATTTAGTTCAAATGGCTTATTATAAATAAAAGCAAGTTTTAGATCCACTGTTAAAGTGAGAACCAGAAAAGCTTAGGAAAAGGTAATTTTTTTTCAATTGACATCAAAGTACATCTCCCTTCTTACCTGTAGAACAACACAGCACTGAATAAAATCATCAAAAGCAACTTGTCCTCTTCCTTGTCTGTCAAATTTCCGAATAAGGATATCGTAGAATTGATCAGACAGTCGGTAACCTTGGAAAAAGAGAAATACTTTAAAAGGTTTCAATTACTGCAGTCCTATAAAAAGAACAAGGTTGTTTAGCAGGCATGTGTAACAAAACCAGAAAGCAGTAAGGAGTTACAATGATTTTTTTTTTGTATTATCTTTGTTAAACTAAAATGCATGCAATAAAACCCATGCTTAATAATAATAATTATATACAGAGTCACAGTAAATATAATTACAGATTAAAGTGACTGTTTGATTGAGGGAATGGTTTAGGGCTGCAGATAAAGTCTTTACAAGTGAAGTGACTGGAATGAAAGTTCCTTAGCCATCAGAATGCTCTGGTAGCATAGACAGCTGGCTTTGTTTTAAAAAGTGGCAAGTTCTATCAAGTACCCTGTAAGTTCAGACTTTGCCTGAAGCATTGGTTACATGCTCTCAGAGCATGTCACAGAGGAGACTGGAACTGGATCTGTCAGGACATGTGTGGAATGTTTTCTTTTTTCTCTATTTAAGTAAAGAGCTTTAAAAAACATGCTGCTGGCATGGACATTGTTAAAAGGTACCTTATACCTAAAAAGAGAGCTGCCCTTCACCTGCCTCATTTTTAATCACATATGTTAGAGCAGTACAGCTCTGCAACAGTAAGCAGCTCATTCTATGACATAACCCAGTCATAAAAACTGTAATTACAAATCAATTACCAAAACCTGTTAGTGCTTGCTTTAGCTCATTTTTGTCAATCATTCCAGAATTGTCTCTGTCATACGTTCGAAAGACGTTCTGCCAGTCTGTGATGTACTTCCAGACTCCCGTGAATTCATTGAAGTTCACACCCCCTTTGTTTTCTCTGTCAAACATGCCTGAAATAAAAAGTAAGAAACACATAAAACCTTAGTCATACTACTCCTCAGCAAGATCTGCCAGGATTTTAAGAAGACAAGAATGCTTTGTGGAAGGTACTGAAGAGAGGAAAGAAACTGCTAAAATGCAGGTGATAATTTGGAAAGTTCTGCCAAGAAAAAGCAAGCAGTCATCCACTGAAGGACAAAACAATAAAGCAAGGTAAAAGAGTACTAAAGGAATCACAGAATATTTATTTTTTCTGGGTTTTCATTTTCAGTTCAAAAATACTGAGGGCTTGATTGATCATCCAATGATAAATCAAAATGGGCATTGTGGATTGTTCTTTTCTAAGGACACATTAAAAAGTCTTACATCTATTCCCAAGAGTGCTGGGATATTCATCTGCATTTGATTTACTGATACTGTTATCTTTATACAAAAAGCATGTCATGTCACACAGTGATGGAACTCAGACTGCTGCTGAACTTACTGAAAACAAAGCAAAAAATGTAGTCCTTGGATTTATGAACTGTGTGATAGAAAAGATTTGATTTCTTGTGCTTCATTATTTATCCTTCTACGACCATCACCTTCCACATTACTGGTGATTATTTTAGACACTAACAGAATTCAAGCATTGTAAAGCTTCTGTTTGGTATTTTTGGAGCAAAAATGCAAGACAGGAAAAACTACTTCCAAAGACAAATTATGTAATATATTTTTAGAAAATTAGAGATGACAGTCTCCTCATGCATAAATTACATTTACTATCTACTCAATTATGCAGTAACATTTTCTCAGGCTACTTTGACAAGTGCACATGTGTGTATGCAAAGGGCATTCCTGTATTAATCAAAAGGGAAAATAGTTTAACTTACTACTGCTGAGCACTCTGAGAAAAAACAAACAGTGTAGCAATTGAGAGCATTCTCAATCATCTGAACAGATCACAAAATATTATCTTAGGACTGTGTCACATCACACAACTACACTCACCAAGAATTGACCTGACTGTTGCTGGATTAAATGGAGTCCACGTGCCTGAAATAGAAAGAATTACTTAGTTCCTCAATACTAAGCAATGTTTTAAAAAAATGCAACAAAACAAACAAAAAACCCAGTTAAGAACAGTGAATTCAGAGCTACATGACACGGAGCTGGCATATTATAAAATATGGGTGCTTGGAAGTAATAATATTCTTGACCATTCAGAGATGACTTCAGACCAGAGCTTTACAAGTACCACACAGACCAGCATTTTTCAGGCTGCAACAAACGAAACTAACAAATCTTGGAAGATCTAAGAAGGACTTTTTCATCCCAGGCTGTCAGGAAGTACTGGATAAAAGGCAAGACCTAAACTGAAGTACTTTTTTTCTACTGACAGAAGCAGAAGTGCTTTAAGTTATAACTCAATCAAGGTCTCATATCTGTTCCTCAGTAAAAACCCTTTCGCTCATTCCCTTTTTACAGGGCTACTCCAGGGCATTTAGTTTCTGACAGAAGTAAAAATAAAGGGTTCCTAACATGGCATAAACACACATTGCAATTTAGAGTTGTTTAGTACAAACCCCACCTCCACTGCTAAAACAATTAAGTGTTAGTTCGAATTAGTATTTTCAGACCAAGAAATGTTGCTGCTTGAAAGGGCCTGAGCAGGAATCATCTGGAGAGGAGCTCTGTACTTCTCTGAGTATTTAGAGGCTAGTCATTATGAAATAGTTTTCACTTGGTTGAGAGCATTACCGAGCACTAGGAAGCATTAAGCTTTATAAATGAAAAGAAATCTGTGCCTCATCTAGAATTTCACCATCGATTCTCTAGAGCCTGCGAAGCAACCAGGAGGACGAAGCAGCACATATTAAACTGGCTGTGGTTGCCTGCAGGGACTCAAGGAATCGGTGAGACCACAAAGGAGTTGCTGAGCTGAGGGCACTGCGGAGGCACTCCCAGGGATGTGTCAGCTGACCACAAATCCCAACAGAAGGGCTGTCCTGGGATCCAGCACGTCGGCTTTGCTGGGCCAAGTGCAGTGGCGTAACTCTACAGGGAGAACCCTGCACTCTAGGCAGGTTCTGTGACTGTTTGCACGTGAAGAGAAATGTAAGCAGAGAAAGAGAAGAGGAAAAATGACTCTGAAAATGCTTAAGCAGTATTTTAGACAGAGAACATCAGTACCTTAGAGTTGTATGTCTCTTCACAAAAATAAGAAATAATGGAATTAATAAGGTGCCAGCATTTAACACTGAACTGAATAAGAGGAAAAAGTGAAAATACAGTCTGAAAGTTAACTTATTTAATCTTGAAATATTCAAGTGACTCATATATATGCCACAGAATGAAACCTGAGCAACTCCAGAGGTGAGGAACTGTACTGATTTCAGCCTGTTCCAATAAACAGGGAAAGACTGTTTCTGTCTCTCCTCTCCTGACTCTACTAGTAACTTCCCACAGCAGCACAGAAGAAAACAAGAAGGAAGCATAGGATTTTATTGTGCAAACAGTTAGACAAAGTGATGATCAGCCCCTCCCAGGTAAGCACATTGTTATCTGCATAAACTTCACAGGCTGAAAATGTCAAATTGTCAAAACCACACCAAACTTCAAATTTCAATGAGCACAATGCAGACTTTTTAAATGTTTTAGAAATAAACACATAACATTCTTTTAGCCCATGTTAAATTGCAGGACAGCCACGCACAACCATCCACTAGAGGATATACTTTGAAAATAATATAGTGAATTGTTAGTGACTTTGGTGTACAAGGTCTAGAATCTCTTGGAATGCAGGAAGCTTACAGTTCTGTAAATATTTTGTCTAACAGTGAATTCACTTGGTAGACATTCTTCATAACTGCAAAGCACTGAAACTGCTAATCTACACTGTAAATAAGGAAAGAAAAAAACTCAAATAGTCATCACTGCCTATTATCCTTAGATTCAATCATATGAGGAGATATTTAAAATAAATAAAATCCAAAATGGCAGGTTCATATGAGAAGATATTTAAAATATATAAAATTTAAAACAGCAGGTAAAATTAAAAATGACAGGTTCTCACAGTTCTAAACAGCACTGTAATCTAAATGAAAACGGTGACTTAACTTAGTTTTTGCTAAAGGTTTTATTCAAAATTTTAATTATGGATCAGGTCTGGCAGCCACAATACATGGCTTTTAATTTATCAAATACATTATTAAACAAATACTCTAGTAAATCCAGTTCATTTACAAGACTGCAATTTTAATAAATAGAGCCTTATACATTTATTTCAAGTCAGGCAATTACTGACAAAAAGGGGCCCTTCAGCCTGTGTATGCCGCAGCTCACAACATCAGTTTAAGCCCTTCTCAGTCACAAAGCACAGGAAGGATAAAAGAATAAACTCTGGGAGAAGGAGAACTTGGTATGGACTCAAAGGAGGACAAACAGCCTGAATATGCCCTTTTTCAGATTTCTAAATGGAAAAAAAACCCCACAGAGTACAACCCTACCCACCCAGAGTCATGGCAGGAAAGTAAAAATAGGCTACTGGAAAAATGTTTCATTTTTTATTTTGTTTCCATGAGTTATTTGACAATACCCTAGTTATTCTCTGAGTATTACAACAAGGAACTGACAGACTACTAGGAAGTTTTAATACTAGATCTAGAGTGCATCTTTCTACTCTGTTAGGAAAAACACCAAACATACTTTATTTCCTGCAACATACTGTATGAAAAATAAATTATGTGCAGTGAAAAGGGTGGTTGTAAACAGCTTTGTCCAGGTTATACACTGATCCTGGTTAAAAAACAATGGTTCAGTAATGATGAGCAAGGAATATATGAATCACTGGTTATGATTTCTAGGAAGCACAGCTGGAAAAAAATAAAGGGATGTGCATGCCTTCATTCCTCAGAATACAGATCAGTAATGGTTACAATAGATACTCAGTTTAAAATAAACAAACAAAAAATCAGGAGGATTGTCTATATTTTTCCCTCTCCAGCCTTTTGCTGTAGATTAAATAGTATTACTCAGTGGCAGGAACACTTCCCACCCTCCTCCATACAAAGAAAGACGGCATCAAGTAACGGCTCTCACAAGAAATTTAACATGAAGTTTACAATGAACTGCCTCACTGCTCATTTACAGACTTACCATTGGATAATGCTTGTTGAAGTTCATTATCAGATATTATTCCACTCCTGTCTTTATCAACTCTGGAAAAGAAAACCAACAAAACAAAAACGGGTAGTAAGCTTTAAATGGCTGAAATTAACAGGTTCCATTCGCTGAAGACTTCGACATTCTGGTTCTTACTCACCAGATGAGATTAATCTTTTCATGAAAGGTCACTGGCACATGATAAAAGCTCCAAACAAAACTGCAAGGCTTACTCTTGAGTGAAGAGACGCACAGAAACACACACTGACAGTGAAACAGTTTGGGCATACTCTGCACAAAGAAGTATTTTTATTTATTTCTGTTTAAGAGAACTGCAGAGCGCACATGCTGGTTAAATCCACAAAATGCCTAATGTCACAGTAGTAAGCTGTTTGTTTCCCAAACTGGAGCAACAGGTTTGGCACCCACATTCTCTCACATGTTGGCAATGGAGAGAAAATCACTAATGTGACCAATGTACTGAAAGACTCAATCGACTGCAGGGCCTTGACCCCTTTCAGAGGCGTTCAAAGAGGAAATAGCACAGGCAGGTTCCAGCTTCTATTGAGCCTTCACAGTCTATTGTCTTCAAGTTCTATGCCAAAATTAATGAATTAAGTAATTTCTGCCCAAATAAAGAATGATCATGCCTTCTTTAGAAGGGAAACTGAAAGTGGTGGGGACTTCATTTCATACAAGGATGTTCCCCTTGGACTGACAGTTTTTATCTCCCCTCATTTACTACTACCCCAAAGCAGTCCTGCTCAGTTGATCCCTGTTTGCTGATTTTCTTTTCCTTTAGTCCTTGCTGTCTTTTTCTAAACACTTCCAGTTCATTCTACTGCTTCCTTCCCCAAGAATTATGTAACCTGCATGCAACACTGAAATTGCAAGCATAAGTTGCAAAGCTTTCAAAACAAAAATGTATTCCCCTTTTTTATTCTGTTTCTCTTCTTAGCACTGTGAATATTTTTTACCTTTTATGAGCTGCTACCAAGTGCTAAGCTGATATTTTCATGAAAATGCGTTATGACCTACTTACCTTGCTGCTGAGCATCATCAGTCAGCACATTCCTTTTATAAACAAAACTATGCAAAATTAAAATGGGTTTTCCTCATGGACATCAAGTTCCTACTCTGGATTCCACCTGACATACGGGGCTCACCTGTCACACAGGGATCATGATCTGGCCACGACTGGCTGATACAGCCCAGTAATTCAGGACCGTAAGGTGCTCCTGCAAGCTTTCACAGGGCTCAGTTACTGCAGGAATCAGCAAACCTCACCTGACCATTCACCCTCTTTTCACAGAACCACAGAACCACAGAATGGTTTGGGTTGAAAGGGACCTTAAAGATCACCAAGTTACAGCCCCTCTGCTGTGGGCAGGGACACCTTCAATTACACCAGGTTGCTCAGAGCCCCATCCAGCCTGGCCTTGAACACTTCCAGAGATGAGGCATCCACAGCTTGTCTGGGCAATCTGTTCCAGTGCCTCACCATGCCTACAGTAAAGAACTTCCCACCATCCAATCTAAACCTACTCTCTTTTTCCCCAGCTGCTCCTGAACAGATTACATAAAGATCCCAGGAGAGCTCCATCTGTCAGTGTGGCAGATGACCACACATACGCCCTTCAGTCAGTTTTCCATCCACTGGAGAATGCTTCTATTCATTCTACGTTTACTGAATTTCTGTAAGGGCCTTTTGATAGTGTTGGGAGTATTTTTGGAAAGCATACAAATTATACAAATTGCTCCAATTCTAGCCATCATATCCATATCCAATCCTTACCAAACATATTCCAGGATTTATACAGTACTCTGCCAGACAGGAATACTTTCAACAAAAGCCGTGCAACTCTCCTGACTAACTACATTATTTAAAATTATTTTTACTGGTTTTTCTGGTGCAGAAGTCAGATTTTGGATCTGTTTCTTTCTGGACCCTTTAAAAAGAGAAATGGCTTCATGCATGCCTCTGCCGAGTTCTCAGAGGAAGTTGTTTTACAGCAGGCTGGGTAGGTAAGCTGCTGCATTCTTGAGTCACTCCATAAATATCAGCCAGTTTTAGAAACTTAGTACTGTTTATCTACTGCTTAACCTCTTCTTGCTGCTGCTTGTGTCAGAGGATCTGTCATGACTCATCTCCCATAAAAATGGATCCAACGTAGGCACCTCCCCAGTTTCCTCAACATGACATAATTGGGAAATCTCCTTTGGCTTCTTTACTGATAGGATCTTGCCAGTGTGTTTGTTTAGCACAGGCTTGCTAACTCCCTTCCAGGTCCCTCTGCTCCAGGTGAATTCAAGAGAATATTTCACAGAATCAGTTAGGTTGGAAAAGACCTCTGAGAGGATCATCGAGTTCAACCTATGACCCAACACCACCATGTCAACCAGACCAGGGCACAAAGTGCCACATCCACTCTTTTCTTAAACACCTCCAGGGACGGTGACTCCACCACCTCCCTGGGCAGCCCATTCCAATGTCCAATCACCCTTCCTGTGAAGAAATTCTCCCTGATATCCAACCTAAACGTCCCCTGGTGCAGCTATGCCTTCTCGTTGGTAGCTTTAAAGCTTTCCTTTAACATTTATGAGATTTCTTTTTAAAAGCCTTCACTGTACTGCTACATTGATCCTCCAGACTTTACTATCCTTTCTGCAATCTCAGGTTAAAAATTACTTCAGTGCTTTCAAGGTTACCTTCTCGCTCCCATCAATCCCCTTTACCTTGGTTATAAAATACAGCCACATTTATTGCTCCTCAACCCTTTCTTACAGATTCCTCCCGCAGGGAAACCACCGCGGTGTTTACAGCGCTGCCAGGCGCCCCGGCAGCCAACCCCCCGCTGCAAGCCCCGGGCCGGTGACCAGATTCCCGCGGCAGCCGACCCGCTCCCGGCACCTCCCCCTGCCCGCTGGCTGCCGGGCCCGCTCGGGCGGCGGGGCTCACCTCTGGAACACGTTCCACAGGAAGGAGGGGTCGGGCAGGGCGGCGCCGCCGCCGCCGCCGTTGGGCCGGTGCTGGTACCCCGCCNGGTGCACGCGCCCCGCCCCGCCCCGCGGAGGGGAATCCCGAGCGGAGCTGCCGCACCCGCTCCGTTCCCGCCACACGGGGGCCGCGACTCCGGGAATCCCGAGCGGAGCTGCCGCACCCGCCCCGTTCCCGCCACACGGGGGCCGTGACTCCGGCCGCTCCCGCCGCGGGAGGGACCGAGGGGGGGCTGCGGCACGGCCTTTGCACAGCGGGTAGGGCGTGCGGAGCCGCGCCCGGGGAGTGGCCGCCCTACCCCGCCACGAGCCGCCACCATCCCCCACAAAGGTTCCGGCAAGGGCAGGAACCGTCCCCGTGACCGATCCCCACGGGGTCCCCACTCAGGAGAGCTGGCTTATCCTGGAGGTGAAAGAGCATAAGTTTAACATCCAGGAGATGCCTCCGCACCATCGCTGCGAGGAAGAAGGGATACAGAGAGAAACAAAGCCCGCTGAAGTATCCTTGTACAAAGTGAGGATGAAAGCACACAGGGAAAGAATTTCAGGTACAGAATGGAATTAGAGTACAAGCCAACTTAGTATCACCTCACTGATCTTTAACTGAATTCTTTACTGAGGGCTGAACACAACCCTCTGAAAAACAGTCAAATCCCCCTCCCTGTACCTACAACTTCTAGGCAGAGTTTCTGGTCCCATGGGACCCAAGGACCTCCTGTGCTAAAATCCTTCAAGCACAGAGATTGCAAGATGATGCTCTACTGAACCATCCCTGGGGACACACTGTCCCTGGCACTGAAGAAAGTCACAGTCTCAGTTCTATCCTTTGTCCAAACTGCTGACCTTGTACCTATCTCTTCAGGTACAGAGGAGCTGGGGATAGGGCTGGAATGGCACAGGGCCAGGGCAGCCACACACCAATGGAATTATGTACACAAACCCCAGCATGTTAATTAAACAATGTAGGCTCCTGTCTTCCTTGTGCTTACCTCTGACAGCTCTGAGCAGGTACTAACAGATAATGCCTTACATGTGTCCTTCATCAAGGAAATTTGAATCCACAATTGTCTAGTACTATTTTATAATTAGATTACTCTGAAAATAGTGTGAAAATAAAACCCAGTATCTTGTGTTTTCAGAAAACTATTAAATCCAATTTTTATTCACACTTAAAACAACACCAAAAAAGATTTACATGCTCCGTAAATCTACAAGGATGCAAAGAATCATAGCTGAGCATAGCAATGGCTTAACATTTTATTGAACTGGTGTGCTTTATGTGCTGTTTTTAGTGAATCAGTGAAAAAAAATTGTACCTTATGTCTTTATTTATTCAACCTATAATCAAATTGCACTGTAGCAATTTCATTCAGTCCTTTAAGTCAGGAAACTGATTTCATAATTAAGTTTTCTGCAATAAACTATTTTACACCAAAGTAAGTACATACACAAAATATAATGTGAAAGTGGATTGACATTAACACTCAATGCAGTGCCATATAAAGACAGTTCTAAAGGAGTCTGCTTCGGTATTTTAAGTGATGTCTGTTAGTATATCCAGCACTAATACAGCTCTGCAGGTTTTGGTATAAATATCTTTATACAGCATTGCAGTGCACTGTGCAAACATATTCCACAAGAAAAATGTATTTGCTGACAGCAAAATCAGCTGTAACAAATGGGTCAGTAAAAAAACCCCCACGCCATTAAAAGCTTCGTTCTTCAAATATGACCTTTAATCCTTCTTCTTTCAGAAATCCTGCATTTCCTCACGACAAAGTCTTTAGAAAAAAACATGCCTAGCAAGTATCAATGTATATTGAACTTCACTCAAAATAGCATTGCCAAATTTGCCCACAAATATTTCAAACCTGTTGATCCCAGAGCAGTAATGACACACAAACACAGAGTTGTCAATTACTTAAGAAGTTTTGGCACAGTGAGAGTAGGAACTGTAATTTCTTTAAAAATTGGCACATAGTTTGGATTCGGTTGGCTTGGACCTTGATCCAAAGTCTCAATGATAGTCTGCTTCATATCTCTGCTGGCATCACCTCTCACTGTCAGCAAAGCTGCGATGTGGTCATCCCTGCCAAAGGAAAAGGGTAAAACTGGAATTAGGAGGCTTTGCACAAGTAAGATTTGCACAAGTAAGTTTTTTGTCAGAAACAGCATTTAACTGTCAATCCTTTCCCTCAGTTTCAGCAGGTACATTTTATTCTTAATCATATCTCTGCTCACTCAGAACTGGTTTTTCCTGCTCGATATAAAGCACTGTTTTGGCTATTCTATCCTCCCAAAACACAGAACTGAAGTATTTTAAGTACTCCTCTGCAGTACTTAAGTAGTTGTAATTCCTAGTCCAGCTCACATACATTGTACATTAGCATTATTTTCCACAAGAAAGTGGTTACATTCTAAAATATGAAAAACATGAACACATTTTCACATTGTTTTAAAATTTTAAAATTTGTCCAAGACCACAAAGAAATTATGATGTTATCTATCTATCTATCTTTAAAATTTGAGGACAAAGAGAATTACCTGATATCTGGGTATTTACTGACTAAAGTTGAAACTTCCAGATAGAGCAGTGAAGGATCAGTCAGCTTGATAACCTCTGCAATGGCTTCAATGATGTCACAGAGTCCTTCAGTGTCCTCTCCAGAGCCCTGCAAAAGTGAACAAAAAATATTAAAAATGCCCCAAAACAATAGCAATAACCCCATAAATCTGCAAACAATCCTTTAATTAATATTTTGTCTGACAATGCTCTTGAATTTCCCAAAAAGCTGAATTTTCAGACATTAAAAACCTGATATCCAATGTGGATTGTCACCATAATCCTTTTCTCTCCCTGTTCTTCATTCAGAGACCCACTGTGAGAATATCAGTGAAGAAAGTAGTGTCCCACAAACAATACTGGATTTATACACATGGTGATACATTCTAGTCTTCAACTTTGGATAAACTATGAGCATAAACACTAGGAATAACTGACATGAAAGCCAGATCTCTTCTGAAACATTTCTTCAAAACTGGCCCTCCGTTAGATTTCTTCAAGTCATCTGGCCACCAAAGTGGCTTTCAGCAAATGATGGATTGAACTGTATCTTTTTAAACTCTGGACTATTTTAGTACTTTTAATTCAAGGTTATCTGGGGTTCTGCCAATCAGGTATGGTTTGTTTCATTTATTCCACCACTGCTTCCATCAACTCCCCCAGTTTTTCAGGCTTTATCTTTCTGTGCCTGTTTTTTGCATTTTGTCATCTGTTGGCCCTAGGAGCTTTCTTGAAGACCCCGTTTCCTTATGCAGTTAAAACTTTTAGGCCTCTCTTGTACACTGGTTTTCAAATACCTTTTTTAGCCTGTCTTCTCTATTTCTACAGGACTCTAAGTGGGGTCAGCATACTCGTCTTATTGATCCAAATGAACACACTGCATGCTCCTTAGGTAATAAGTAATGGCATCTGTTTGATGCCACATCAGCCTTTCTTCTGGCCAGGAAAAGTGAAGACAGATTTTAATTTTATTTTTTTTAAAAAACTGCTTTTTTCTTTCACTTGCTACTATGAATTCAGGGTACCTATCTCTCTGAGGTCATTCAAATACTCAGCTGCAGAGAGCTGTATAAACACAAAGCAGTAGAAACTGGTGCTCCAGAATTTCAGCAGCCAGCCTGTGTGTTCAGAGAAACTCCATCTGTGCCCTCAACTGCCATCTTTGATATTCCCAAGTCACTCAACATTTTGGAGACATGGAGACCTAACTCCAGCCATTTCCCCCAAACAGTAAACATGTGTGGTTATTGTAAATTACCAGGTTAACAGGACTATCCAAAGCAAATACTTACAGCTGCAAGCTTTTTAAACAAAAATCTGAACTGTTCTGCTTCTTTGATCATTCTTTCTGCACCCTCTTTTCTCTCTTCCGCATTCTTGAAAGATATACGTTTTAACATGATTGCTCTGATGTATTCCACAACTACTCGCCGATGGGCCTCAAGAGTCATTGTCTGAAAGAAATGGTAAAGGTGGTGAATTATGCCAGTGATACCTGCAAATGTAGCCATTATTTTAGGCTTTGAACTGTGCAATTGCACTTAATCACCAGTATACAGTTTTTGCTAGTAATACAGATTGAGTGGTTTTACATCTTGACAGTGCTAACAGAAATGAAAATCTCTCTTTACCTAACCATGTGCCAATTACAAGAAACAACAAACCCAACGTATTTTTACTGACATGTCTGAATTTTTTGAAGAGAACCAAAGAACAATCACTTTCTCAGATCTTCCTTGACTGATCTGCTGTTCTGCATTTGTCTCTTTATAGGAAATATCTACTGGTACCTGGGTGAAGCATCTGGTATTGGTGCAAGAGTAATGCTGAGGTTTGGAAATAGAGAACAAAAGTAAAACCCCCAAACCTTCACATGCCTATTTTCAACAGTAATGTAAGGATAGTCCTTAAATCCCACAAGTCCTCAGGTGTTTTTTCTTCCCCTTAAGCATGGTGACAAAGTTCCTTATGATTAACAAAAAGCTTGCATAACAGGTAGTCATAAACTTTTTATCATGTTTTATTAGCAGTATGTATCAAATTTTAGTTTCAATCAACATGTTCTTTGCTCAAATTTGAAAAAAAGGTTTCAGGAAAGAAAGAAAAGGGGGCAGGGGAAGAAAAAATGGAGAAAACAACAGATTGCAAAGTACCGGAAGTCACAACCCTCCTCCAGAACACAGAAAATACAATTTCAAGTTGTGCTCTCAAGACTCTGCAGAAATACCAGTTAAGTGGTTGCTCAGGGATGGCTTCTCTTGCATTGGTGGAATTGATGCCAATTACACCACGGAAAATGAACTGCACAGAACAGACTGTGGGGGGCTGACATGTATGGCCCATCCCACTGGAAAGAAACAGAACAGCTCCACTACAACTGAGAACACTCCACAAGAGCCAACAGTGCTATGGTAGAGCATTCAATTTACACATGAGGGAAACAGCAAAGCAGAATGACTTAGATCCAGATTTCCTCTGTTCCAGAACTGGGTCCTTCCCATTGGGCTACAGTCTTCTTGGAGGTGCTTTGTTCGTGTGGCTTTAAAAAACTGTACTTTCAAAACAGGGTAACCCAAGAATATTTTAAAACCAAAAAAAAATCCCATCACAAATCAGGGAAACAAAGTGTGGTCCAACTTGTGCTAGAACATATGGCATCTTTCATGGGAGTTTTTTTTTGTCCTGGGAGACAGTGGAAAAGCAGATATGATGAATGCCAAAGAATCTGCTTGTAATCTTCTTCCCCACAAGGTGGCAATAAATGCTACATGATGAAACATATGTGATTGCAGAGATTGGTATTAACACTTCAAAACTCATGCCAAGCACTCATACCTCACAGTAACAAACTAAATCTGGAAAAGAAAGCTGTTCCATGGATATAGACTAATTCTGGGACTGACCTAACTTATTTTGTGCACTTTTTCTGGACTGAAAATACATACACTTACATAAGGCCTCTAGGATCTGCAAATACTGAAGGTTAAGAGGTCATCAGAGAAACTGAGCAGTTTCCTTAATCACTTTGAGAATTAAGGTAAGAAAGAATAAGTGTATGATTTGGAGACTATCTTTTAAGCCCTTCTACTTAGCAAGACTTTCTTCAAAGACCTCACCTAAATACTGATCTTGCTAGCTTCTATTAGGTTCCTAAGTGTTGGACAATCATTGAAGGCTGTCTTATTACACGAACCTGCCTTTAATCTTCCACATTACTGTACTTGTTTCTATCAATAGAGTCCAGATATCCTTCAACAGACCACAGGGGAAAAAAAAACCCCTAACCTAGCATATTTACTGTTGTAAGAGCACTTTAAACATAGCTATGCATTTGTTAACCCTTATGGCACCAAATTCACTATGCTTTACTGTATATATTAAAACTACGAATTACATGATGTGCATTTATTAAAAAAAGTAATTACAGACTAGCAAAACTAGTTTCAGAAGAGCTAATTTTATCTGACTACAAACTTCTGAGGAGAGGTAGAAAATTACAAACTCATAAGAATAACTAGTAATATGCCAAGAAGTTTCCTGGACTAAGTCCTGCAACTTAAATCTGTCTTTGACAATATTATATGGCTGTGAACAAAAAACCAGTAGTTCCAGACTTCTGCAGTATGATGATGAACATTTTTTCATTTCCAATGATGAAACAATTCCAATTTCTGCATTCCAATTCTGAATTCCATGTGGTGGTCAGAAATTCCAAATCAGCATGATGCTCAGAGTAAATTAGCAAAGTGTCACTGAATATTTTGCACCTACCTTTTTGTAAGGCTTTTTAATTTTTGCAAAGTCATTGAAATAATCCTCTACAGTGACACAGATAGTCCCCACTGCGTTAGACCCCATCAACCACTTCTTTGTCATCAGCTCGTTCAGGTGTGGCTGAGAAGGTAACAAACAAGAGATCAGATCAGGTTTTTGACAGTTTAATCAGATCCGTGCAGTTACTAAGAAATGGGAGACAGTTTTAAGTATTGTCTAAACTACACTGCTCCCACATCCTTCCTCATGTGAGCCATTAAGCTGTTTACATTAGTTCAAAATTTTATTACAAATCTAACAAGTTCCAGAGCATCTCTCTTCACCATTTCCTGCTGGTTCTCTAATTTCCCTCCCCATACTCCCAATTTCTTTATAGTAGTAATTCTTTCCCTGAGGGATTCTATACAAGAAGCTAGAATTCCTAAACATGGAAATCTACCAGACAGAAAGGGCCACTGTTAGAATCAATTAAATATATTAATTACAGGTGAACTGTACCTGCAATGACAACTTAATATCAGCAGTAGTTTTCCAAATAATCCTTACAATTCAACAACATAAGCCTAAGTACAACTGCTAGAAAATACTAATTATATACAGAGCACCTGCCTGAAGTCATCCCATGAAAACCTAATTGAGCAACCTTCCAGTCTCCTACATTCAGTGAAGAACAATACTAATGTTTACTGACATTTTGCTAGCCCATATATATACCACATATTTTATATGTTTAGCAATCAAAAGGCTCCACAACTACATTCTGAATTATTTTTTTCTTTTTAAATAATATTTTTGGGTTTTTTGAGGAAAAAAGTTCTAACCTCTAAATCCATGAAGACTTCATCCAGCAGGCTAGAGCATCCTTCCTTAGCAATGATGTCTAAAATTGCATCCATGTTTGCATGACTGATTGACAATGTGTCTTCCATGTCACTTTTCAAGTATTTTCTTTTCAGACTGATGATAGATTCTCTGTGACAAAAAAAAAAAAAGGCTTTTCATCACACACTGATGCACAGCTGCACTACTATTAAATTTCTGGAGTACATACACAAAAGAAGACACAGCAGACAGTTATTTTTGCAAGGGGAAACAATGCCTGCTGCTTGCTTTGGAAGCTTTAATTTACTCTCCAGAACGATTTTGGAGTGGTCAGTGTAGACTACTTGTGTGTTGGTACCAAACTGCTGATGATCTGCAGACCTGAAAATGGCAGCAGATCTGGATGAATAGGAATTTGGATCGCTCATCACTGAGACCTGAGCCACGTTCTGATACTCTTAACAGAAGGTCTGTCTTTACATTTCTCCAGTTCAGTTCACCTTGATCACACTGCTTGAAGGTGATCTGTGAGAGAAGATGGCAGGACCCAGACAAACTAACTGAAATGACGTTTTTAAATTCTGGAAGCTTAAGGTAAATTTTTCTTTGGCAATGAAATTCTTGGAACAACAAGTGGTTTTTCACTGGTGAGGGGCAATGGCTTGGCTTGCCAAAGGCAAAAGCAATGACAATACCTGCCTCTTAAAACAGCACTATCTTTAAACCTGTTGCCTTTGTTTCGTCAGCTAAACTATCTTAACTGAAACCCTCTTTGTATACAGAAGAAAAGGTTCTGCGAAGAGGTAGTATGACAACTGAAACATCAGTAGCTACTTTTCTCACAATACTGCAAGAACATGCAGACTTACTTAAAGGTTTGACAGTTGTTGATGACTGCAATCATGTACTGAACATAGCATTGAGGATACTGACGATTTTTAAGATGATCTTCTTTATACAATTGTGCTTCATCTTTGTACCTGTAACACATACAAGAAATGGCATTAAACAGACACAAATCTGTAATAACTCAAATACACCCATAGGACCAAATGCTCCATAAGGGTCTGTCAGGTATTTAGAAGTATTTTATAACAGGGTGTGTTGCTCATGTGATGTTGTCTTTCTGTTCTGGGCAGAGTCCAGCCAAGGAGGTGTTTTCTCTCTTCCTTAAGAGAAAGAGGTATAAACGTGAGATATAAAAGAAAGCGGAATTGACTCATTTTGCAGATAGGAACTGAAAGTGCCACTCACCAGCACAGAGGAACTTCTGCAGTGAAACTGGGGAAGAGAAGAAAGGTAGAAAAGGAAAGGGAAGAAAAGCTTGGTTGGCATGAATGTAATAGGAGAAAGACAAAGCAATAAGGAAACATCCCAACAAAAAACAAGTACTGGAATTGTAGAAACAAAGAGACTGACGTAGGATAAAGCATTTGTATTTTAAACATTATGTTACCTGGTTAGAAAGGAATTCATTTGCTGAAGACATAGAATGAGTACCTTTGTTTTCAAATCTTCATTTATCTGAGCAGCCACCTGAAGATTCTGCTCAAACATCTAAGACAAAAATAGTTTAATTAGAAAGAGAGGTCTTAATCAGTGGTAAAACAAAGACAGAACTTCTATCTTGGAGCCTTGGAGACTCTCACTAGCACCAGCTCTACATATGCTTTTTGTTGGCTTTGTTGTTTTTTTTTTTTCCAGACAAGCCCACTGGCTAAACCAAAAGCCACTATTTTTGTAAATGTAATTAATATATTACTGACAACCATTAAAGCATACTGCAGTGTTCTGATACTAAAAACAGCTGCATTTTTTCCTTCAGCAAAACAGTACTTAATCTCTCTAATTCAGTAGCGCTTTGGCTTTACAGTGTATCAAAGTTCTATGGTCAGCTCCCGCAGTTAGTAATGAATAACCCTACAACTCAAATCCCTTTGCTTCTCCCAGATATGAAAGTAGTGAGCTCACAATAGTGAAGTAAAGGAGTCTCTAAACTGTAGAAACACAAGCAGGTGCAAGATCTAGGTCACTTACAGGCAACTGTGTTTGAGAGGAGGGAAACTAGAAAGGAAGGATACAAAGCCAGGTGGAAACATGAGCTGGTTTTATGCTAAGATTATTTTGAAGATTTTACTGTTACATGGATCTCAGCACTGCAGTCCTTCTCAGCATGACACTAAAGCCAGTAATCAGCCACCAGTTTCTCTGATATCACACACTTTCTGAAAACGATTAGATGAAGTAAACCTTGGCACTATTACAAATGTGAAAGAATGTAGCAAAAATCCTGGTATAAGCTGGAAAAAAAATAAAGTGGGAGACAAATGCAGGAAGAAGAAATAATCTATTTTTCATTGAAGGTACCTAGCACAATATTTGTAAAGAAAAATTAGAAAGTGAACATAATAAGCTGACATTTTTCTGGTTGATAAAGATCACTTTCAAAACTTTCCACTACCAACAACAGGGTGGTGCAGGTTTGGGTATTTTGTGACTTTTTTTTTTTTTAGGCTCTTAGAAACAGCCTTACCTTTTCTGGTTTTAATTTGGACAGGCATTCATGTTAACTGAAGTAGTGTTTAAAACAGCGACAGTTTCAACCTTCAATGGAACTTTTAATTCTAGTATTAAGGTGTTTGTATAATGAGTAATTTACAGTAACAAATACATGCCAAACTACCTCAGCATCGTATTAACAAACATGCCTAACTAACTCAGCACTGTAATAACAAAAACTGTTCTAATAAGTCACAAACATCTCATCTGGTGGGCTTATACTACAGCTTTACATCAAGAGACCTAAGTAAAAACAGCTCACTAAATACAAATATCAACTACACAGGCTGAGAAAAATATGTTTCTAATCTACACATAAAAAAGAACTAAGTCTTTAAGCATTAAAGTAAAGAAGGTAAATAAAAGCCTCCAAAGAAACAACCTCTCCAACTAAGAGGTCTACAGGAAAAAAACCCCCACTATACTTCTAAAGACATAGAAACAATAGCATTCCAGAAAGTTTGGCTTCCCCCTCCATTCCCCAAAATCCACATACTGCTTCTGTAGCTTTTCTAGAATAACCAAGCTGTCTTATACCTGAAAAACAATAGCTGGGAGCGTAGTCTGATAGTACCCATCTTGATCTGCTTCTGGTTCAGTTTCTTTAATCCAGTCTTTTTTATCTGTCTCCAGTGCTTTTCGTAGCCAGCCAATGATGTTAGACTTCATAAAATAAAGCAACCAAGAGAAAGAAAAGATTTAACACAACAAAAACCCCTGCTGCAATATCTAGAATAGCAGTCACCAAGAGAAAGAAAAGATTTAATTTAACACAACAAAAACCCCTGCTGCAATACCTAGAATAGCAGTCATTTCCATAATGAAGAGTGGCATAGTAACAGATACTGCTGACCACTCTTGTCATTCCTATAGGTTAAAGGAAACAGACAAATTAAAATTTGCATTGACAAAGGTTAGTACTGGTACACAAATGGTGTAGCTTGAAGCTTAGGCACATTTTGGAAGGGGAGTGCTCCTAAGACAAAGGGCAAGTCAGTTTGTCAGAATCAATGTGTTTACTAACTTTGGAAGGATTTATTAAGGCTCAGGCTTTAGGTTTCAAACTGAATTTTTCCCCAACTGAAAATATTAGGGTATTGTTTAATGCAGGAAAAATAGCACATAGCTGCCTGTCCTTCCTTTTACATCTACATTTTAGGAAACTGGTGCTCATTACTGCCAGGGACAAAACTCCAGGATTACATTAAATGGGTTGTGTTTCTTGGAACACAAGTGCTGCAGAACACAGCCACAGATACAATGGCTGGCTCTCCTCCCATCTGCCCAGCACATTACACAGCAAACAGACATCAAGAACAACTGGGTTTAAAAGGAGATTAAGCCAGTTTTCTGCATGACACATACCACAGACCTATTCACAAGAGTGAAGACCAGCATGTTTGCTAAATATATAATTGGATTCTTTGATTCCTGTCTTGCTTGGGTTGATGATTTCTGCCTCTTTTCCGCTTTGTTCATATTTGCTTAAAACCCATAGTAATATAAATGTTTGTACCTCTTTCCAACATGTAACAGGTGTATTACTGTGCCCTGCCATGCAAAATTACACATTACCAGTAGGCACAAACAGAAAGGCCATAAAAGTCCATATAGTTCCCTCTTCAATTGTGTGAAATGATGCACTACCTTTCTTCCTCATAAGCATGGAATTGCTCTGATAAGATAAGACTTGCAAAGAAGAATTAATCTTTTAAGCCAGCAGCCCAGGGGACTTTTTTCACCTTAAGATCAGCATGTACCAGGACTTTTTTCAAGCTGAGGTGACTGGAAAAATAATATGCTAGAAATCTGTTAAAATCTATTAGCATTTTACTTCTCATGACATTTTTGTTGAAGTAAACATCAGTATTTAAGTTGATAGTCAGAATTACTTGTACTTACCCATACAGAACTAGTTATATTGTGTTTAAAAACACTTTTAAACAACATCAAAAGAAATAAAGTAGAAGTAAAACAAATAGGCAGGTTCAGTATTTTCTGCCTTAAAAGAAAGATACAGCGAAAAATCAAAACCAGTAAAAAGAAAGCTACTCTGTTTAACAGAGTAGCAATTTTGTTTTATTTATATTCTGTAAATAAAATAAAGTAATATTCTATACATAATATTTTTCAGTAGGTAAGGAAAAAACCAATTCTGGAAAATCAATATATGTGTATCTTTTTCATGCAAAGTGAGGAAAAAATGAATACAAAGGCATTTCCTGAGTCAAGGCAAAAGTAGCTTGAGAAAACAAACCAATGTGTTTTTCGTCCTAAAGGTAAGTGCAGAAAAATAAAATTGCATAAAAGTCCTAATAAAGCTAATGGGAAGCAGAGCCTCTACCAGCAACTTCCTTGAGCCATTACAAGATTGGTTCATATTACTGTCATGAGTATAAAGTCCAAGTAGTTGCTGTTGCTGGACATGTTTTCATAGATGACGCATCCAAAGAAGCATAAAAATTTCCCTCCTCTGCTTGCCAAAGCTCCTAAAGTTAGGAAGAGTAGGAATTCATTGAACAATTTAAGAACAGCAAGTCCAAAGTTACAACTACCCAAATATCCACTCTTGGAGGCAATTAGTAGATCTGACAATCACATAATGCTTGCTTTGCCATGTAGTTGACCAGTTTCTAGTGACTCTTAAGATAACAAAAAAGCAGTGCATGTATAGTTAAGATACACTTGAAACGGCATCCACAAAAGGAAATTATGCTCATGCAGTTAACAGGCATGAAAGGAAAAAGGCTGTTAAAAGAATCAAACTGGCAAACATGAACATCCTGATTACCTTGAAAAGATCACATCTGTATCCAATGTTGATGTAGTTACTATAGGGACCAAGCTGCCTACAGTGTCTTTTTAAGTTCTAACATAGTAGCACTATGGATTTGGCATATGAAGACTAGAATTCCTTCCTTTCTAATAAATTATTATTAGTAATCCGTAAAGCATAACTACTCCTTGAAATGCCATGATTTACATATATAAAATCATCTGATTATGACTTTATGAAGAAACCTACACACAGGATATGAAAATTTTTATAAAAGTAATGGTGTTGGATTCACATTTGTCACAGTTTTCTCTGATGGAGGAGCAGCACTGAGGTATTAACACAATTATAAACTCATCTGCATGTGCCTTTGCACTGTTACTACTCACAGTGAGTGTTGACATATACTTGCTCAGAAGCTGGTCTACCACATTTTGTGAAATCAGATCATCCAGAGAATTTACATCCACTTCGGGAGACAGTTCTGCATTTCCCATCATCTCTGCACTAAAATAAAAAAAAAAAAAAAAAAAAGAAAAAAGATTAACACATTGCAGATTAATAAAGAAAAATGAGGTAAAAAGTTTAAAACTAAAAAACTATGCAAATTCTTCTGTATGTTCACTATAAAGGGCAATTTTCCAATAGCTACACATTTCCAAAAATTCTTAATAGCAACTGCAACAATAAATGCATTTACAAGAAAGGTAAATAAAACTATATGAAAGAAAGAACAGAATGTAAAAGCTACAGCCCAGCATATAATAAAAAATATTACAGACATTTAAATATACAACCTTTCCATGCATTTTTTACTTTTATCTACAAGAATTAGTGATTACTTGAAACTGAATAAAAGGCAGCTGGTTCAGCCTGTGGGCTCTTTGTAGGGGACATTTTTAGACATCTTTTAAATTTCAGAGGTGATGACAGACAATTTATACATTTTGAATTTTAGAACAGTGAAGATCAGTGACAAGTACGAATTACTGTCCTCAGATCCTCAAAAGAGCTTCTGTTTTGGTACTTGTATCACATCCATGTAAAAACTAAAATATGTTAAAAGAAAAGCTTTCTGTCTTGGTAGAGAATATAGCTAATTAAGAGGAAGAGGCATCTTTCAAGACAAATCAAAGGTGCACTTCATGGGTACTGTATAAGAGCACTTGCTTTCCAAGGAAAAGTTCTTGATTTTATAGGATTTGAAAGAAACTAGAGCAACCCTCAAAAGTATTTTGGCAAGGATTATATAAAATTAATACTTTACAGTAATATTTTGTATCTATATAAGATTATACAAGTGGCTTGTGTAACCAAAAAACCCCAAAGCTATGCCAAAGCACAATGTAGCAAGAACTCTTAGTATTTCATGCTCAAAAAAATCAATAAGCCAAACCCACACTCTTCAGAGAGTGCTTTATTAACATCTGATGGTAATATATTCAATCATCATAACATAAATTGTTTCACATTCCATTTACAGTGTTCTTTTCAGAAGGAAACCACAAATTCTATATTCACAGAGGCTACTATAAAAACAAACAGCAACTTAAAAAATAAATTCTCAAGCAAGTGTCCAGTTTGTATAGTTCTGCAAATTGAAGTTGTTCTCTGGGTAGATGCAGTGAGTCAGCACAGTGGTGCTTCCACATCCTGGAAAATATAAATCTCAAAGCACTGAAAAAAATCACTACAGCTACCAACTTAAAATACCAAAATTCTTGTGTTTGAAACCATAAAAGCTACTGTGACTGAACATCCTACACTTCTAACATCTTCCTGAGCCTGTAAGAAAAGAGATTGGAATTATTTTAAGTGGCTCAATCTATTCAGAAAACTGAATTCCATTCTGTTGCTGTTTACAGAAAGAATACACGTAACAGCAGGACCTGCTCTAGGTTGATTTAGGGGAAATGTGAGAAGCTGTTTATGGCACTGGGCCATGTTAGAAAGTATTTCTAGCCTCATTGTATCTCATTATCCCTGTTCACAAGGCCACAGAGACATTAACCTTTTCTCAAAGCACATCACCTGAAACCCCAAAACAAAGACCACAAGCTTCTACCTCTGGCGCCCAAGACAAAAAATTCTTTCTATACACAATTTCTCTTTCCTGATTGTCACAACTCAAGTGCCTGGGGGAAAAAAAGCAACAGACAACCCTCTTCCAAGTGTCACAAGGTTTCTAACCATTGGGAAGTTATTTACCTTCAACAAAAAGTTTATAATCAAGTTTAAAATTCAAACATAATTGTATTATTTGGAAAGTAGCATTTTAGAAAGTTTCTATTCTGCCCCCAGTCCTACTCTATGTTGTGAAAAGAGGTACTGGCTTCAGAGACAGCATCCAGCTTGTATGTGTAGCAGTATTCCTTCTGTTCCTCAAAGTGAACACTGTTGACATGGTCTGTAGCAATCCTGGTGAGCTCCTAGCAGTTTTGTCAACACTTGATCAGTATCTCATAAAATGATGCCATGACTCTGAGCATCAGGATCTTACAAGACTTATAATTTTCCTCAAACAGATTAGAGTCCTGGTCCCAACCCAGCACAGATTTTATTTTAACAGTATGTTTCCAAAACTCTCATTGACTTAAACACAAAAGAGAAATCCACCTAGCACAGTAAAACTCCCACTCAAATATTAAAGGCTATTATTCCACATGTAACATCACTTTGTTTCTGAGCTGTGAGCTGAGCACATTTCTAAAAACAGCTTCCATGCAGACATGCTCTGATAAAGAAAACCCCATGATTCTTTTTTAACTCCTATGTTGTGAATACTGTAAACAGAAGTTATGCGTGACTTAATCAACTCATCACATGGAAAAAACCCTCAATGCCTCTTCTCAGTCACTTACCTCTCAGCTGGTTTTGAAGTGCAGCTGTAATATGCAAATACAATATAAACTTATATTTTCCCTTTATTATGCATGGTTACCAAAATGCCACGTAGTCCATCCTCCTTCCTTGTTTATTATAAACATATCCCTATGGAGAATTCTTGATTGTATCATTAAGAGACATCCAGCAACTGAGATTTGATAAGCTCTGCAAATATCCCTGTTGAGAATTTTACCTTCCCACTAAGAAACCTGAGCTGATTTCTTCTCCCACTGTGCACTACCAACATACACAATGGCTCATTCTCATAAAATCATAGAATGGTTTGGGTTGGACCTTACAGATCATCTAGTTCCAACCTGCCTGCCATGGGCAGGAATGCCACCCCCTAGACCAGGTTGCTCAGGACCCCAGCCAACCTGGCCTTGAACACTTCGAGGGATGGGGCATCCAGAACTTCTCCAGGCAACCTGTTCCAGTCATTACCATCCTATTTATAACCTTTTATTGTAATATACAAGAATACAATTCCTGTACTGCCCTCTCGGGCCTTTTTTTTTAAAGAGAGAAAGTCAAAGCCTTAATTTTTTCCTTCAAGGTACTTCCTCTAATTTCCATCCCACTTGTCACGCAGATATGCAGGGAGAAGTGCATTCTCAGATATCCTGTACTGTGTCTACTGCTCTCACTGTTTCCCTTTCTTCACAAGACTCAGCCACCAGGTGCTATGAGCCACATGACTTGCTTTAGCAAGAACTGTTTGCTTTGCAAACAGATGCAACACTGGCTTTACTCCCTCCCTTTGCCCTTCCAATGATGGAACACACTGACTGAGAGAGCTTTAGCTCTAAATTGTCTAACTCAGTAACAATCTCCTCTGCTTCCTGGGGGAAAGGTAGAAGGGCAATTTTAAGACTAAGAATTGCCTTACTGGAACATAAGCCCCAGGACATGAATGAAGAGCCTGGGAGCAGGATTTCTGCAAAGGTCATGCATGAGAAGGACTCACATATCTGTGATTTTCATTCACTGTAGAGTTATTCCTCTGGCCTTCAAAAGAAGAAAAGGCCAATTAACTCAGCTCCTTATTAGTGGCTGCATCTCTCTTATACCCTGCACAGGTATCCAAATATGCACAAGTGGGTGCTCCTGATTGTTCCTTACAGGGAAGAAAAACGAGGAGAACTTTGTAGTGTAGAGGAAAGCACACAGTGCTGAACATAAACCTTAAAGCTGGTTATAAGAATTCTCCAGAGCAGTATTATCTCCTACCGATGTGCTTTATGGTATTATACTCTAAGCCCACCAAGTGTCCAACCTGTTGCATTAGTGATACTGAACAACTGAAGACATCAAAAGTACACACAGCAAAGAACTTGGGTCAATGCCAGCTATTCAGAACAGGATTACAGT
Source organism: Gymnorhina tibicen (assembly GCA_013399875.1). NCBI lineage: Eukaryota > Metazoa > Chordata > Aves > Passeriformes > Artamidae > Gymnorhina > Gymnorhina tibicen. The sequence goes on along the minus strand of VXAZ01002624.1, from coordinate 2,685,512 downwards.
TCTGAGCCACAGAAAGGCTAGCAGCACTTTTTCCCAAACAAACCAGTTGCTCTAGTAACTACACGCCAGCAAAAACTCAAGAGTTGCCATTTGAGCTGTTTCTACCTGGAGACTGAAAAAAAAAAAGGGCGACAATGCCCCACTAACACTTCAGTTATCCCAACAAATCACGTAACTCAAAAGAAATAAGCTTATGACTATCACAGAAAACAACCTGTAAGCCGAAATTCTTCTAAAAAACCAAGTCATCACATAGTTTTGAGAGAAAATACAAAGGAAGTTACTACATTCTTTCCATTTAACAGTAATGACGTAACTGAAACAGTCCCACCCCTGTAGAAGAGAACAATAGAAAGTTAATAGTCATACAAATCTTCCGGGGCCGTGGCCACAACAAACATTATGTTTCATACACGAGCTCTCAGTCTCCTGTTCTTCCCAATACTTCACCAAACTGGTACACAAATACAAGGTGACTAGCTTCATGCACATCTTTAACTGCATTAAAACTCTAAGCAACTCAAAATCACATATTAGAAAATACAAACGAATTTTAAGGAGCAACTTCCAGGATGCAAAATGTGTAATGATTAGTAAAGAACTTGCTAGCTTGATATTATCCCTTTTTTATCTTCTTGCATGTTAATAGACATGCAAATATTAACACAAACTGTCTTTGGCATGTTTCCTCTCACTTATCGCTAACAGAAAAGATACGGGGGCCTTACCTAGTGTATGTATTCAAAACCCAAGTTAGAAGGCTAACAATCTCATTTGCTTCCAGATCCTCTGCAGCAAGTTCTTGCATTCGGGTGGCCAAAGCTTGATGGTACATGTTTAACAACCTGTTGAAAATGTCATAATGTGGAGGAAAGCATTGATCCAGCAGGGTCTTGGCCACGAGCAGGTCATCAAGGACGTATTTGCGGATGATTTCTAGATGCCGCACAAGCCACATTTTGTCAGATTCTCTGGTGTCTGCCTGAGTGCCTTCAATCCGTGTGCTCACAGTTCTTTCCAAAATATTGAACATTTTTTCTTTCCACTTCTTTGGTCTGCCAGGAGGTATGAACCCAGTCTGTTTTTTCCTGTCTAACATACGCCTGTCAATTTTCTCCTCCCTCTCAATTATCCTCACAACAGAGACAAGCAAGGTTGGGTCTCGACGGACTGTAACAAGAGATCTTTGAACCACCATCCAAAGCTGCTTTGCCAATTCCTCAGACAGTTTCTGCATATCCCCAAAGTATGTATGGATGAGGTTCATGTCATGTGTGTTTTTGCTGTCCATGCGATACTGCTCATACATCAGGTTATCACGAGAACACTCCAAATCCATCAGCTTCCGGTGAGCCTGCAGAAGTTCCCCTCGCTCAATCAGGTCGTGAGTCTCCCTGACTATCTCTGGAACTGAAAGGCAGGCAAAGAAGAAAAATCACATAGAGTACAACACCATTATCAAAATAAAAACAATAAATACAAGACAATAAAAGCACTAGGAGAAAAGCTGGAGAACGACTGTAGGAATTATTTTAAAATCATTTAAAGGAAATTATTTTGAAGTATTCAAAAACTGCTGGTAAATGTTATGTGTCTTTATACATTATTAACTATACTGCTCCATTTTGATCAGTGGCTTAACAAAGACCATAGCACCAACACAATTTTTCTCTCCTTCCTGATGCCAAAAAAGAAATAAATGAATCCTGGAAAGTCTACTATGAAACAAATTGCAGTAATGGCCTTCTTATATGTTACACAAAAGGCTTTTAACTTGCCTGACTAAAAGTCACTCACTTTGTTGAGCCTGAGGCTGCATAAACCCAACAAATGCCAAATGTTACCTCCTTCTTGAACAGTTTTTGCCTGCTTAAGGCACGAAGGACAGATAGGGATAATTTCCTATGTTTCTAAAATATTTAGAAGATTTATTTTCTTTATTATTTTTCAGTATTTGAGGAATCCTACAGAAGAGGATTAGGATCCTGTGGGGAAAGAACTGAAAAATCTCATCAGAAAATTGTCACTGCAAAAAAGGCAGCTAATGATAAAACTGGCAGCCCAAGTTCTAATGATTGTGTGTAACTGTCTTTTCAATCATGATAAAAACCACTTTGTTTATAAAACATTTGATCATATCTGAGCAAAACAACTGTACTGTTTAACAACTCCAGGGGGAGATGCTTCATACTTAAAACCTCTCAGAAAGACTGAAATGGTTTATTGTCTCAGCTGCATTCATCCATGTAAAACGAAACAACACCCCCAAAACAACTTGGCATTGGAACATGCATAATTTTGTTGTTCTTTGTTTTTAACTGCTAGACATTGCATGTAAACAGTCTTTTCTTTAAGTTGCACACTGCATCTGATACTGTAAAGGTTAGATGCACACAGAGAGTAAACTAATCAACCTGGTATGGCTGGGAAGCAATTTCCCTTTATAGGTACACTTTGTGTATTACTATCAGAAGATAAGAGGAGAGAAAAGACTATTTAATTAAACTCAAATTAGTATGATAGGTTTATTCCTGTAAATTATAAATAAGTAGAAAAGTCCTGGCAAGGAACTCATCATGATTCCAGATGGAATGCAGTGTGCAACAAAACAGCTGCACAAAATGACACAGGTAATCACATTTTCCCTATCTTTACAGTATCCATTCCATCTCATTAATCTTATTTCATTTTGCAAACCCTCACAGTTGTACAGTGGTGCAAAATGTTTTTGCCTCCTAAAACCATTTTGTATTATTTGTACCCAACAGGCTTGCTATAGGTGTCCAGATCAGGTGGCAACACACCAGAACTTTATAAATATTCTTTCTGTATTTGTTGCTTGCATATTTCTGTCTTTTTTACTACACATTATCCCAGCTACTGATTGCTTGCAAGAAACTTCTTTGTGAGTTGTGTCGATGGCCAGCCTACAAGTTCCTACAGCACAATTTAGTCTTCATCTATAGTAAATAGTTACCAGTTACTTCCCTGCATGTGATGTGTAGATGATTCTTCCTTAATTCTTTGTTCCCAGTGAGGTTTAAAGCTCTCAACATTATTTGACAACCTTACAGCTGTTAGCATAATTTTAAAGTGTTTTCAGTATGTGATGGATTACACAAAGAACAGTAGATTACCTGAAAATATATTCTTGAGATTTTCTACAGCAGCTGCCAGTTGGCTGTGTTGCACTACGGCATCCTTAACATCCTTGAGATTTTCTATAGTGTTGATGCTTTGTCTCCAGTCCTTGTTGACATCTATCAAAGACTGCTGAATGTCCTTCACATCATTCAGTGCATTATGCAGTTGGCTTAAACCTGTTCGTACTCCATCTAACTGTGACTGTATTGCTGCCTTAAATACAAACAGACAAAGAAAGAACCCATATTAATTATCATAAGTTTTGTATTTTCAACATTTCTCAAGATTTGATTCTCATTTCAGTATATAACATTTTCAGCAGAAAAAAATTAAAAGGAAGTATTATAATTTACTAAAAAGGTACAACTTTGCATGTGCACAATGTTGTGTATACCCACATACCATTTTTTTGAAGTTCTGAATTTGTATCTAGTTTTAAAGGACCTAGATACAATTCGTTCACCCACAAACTAACATAGGAGCTTAGGGAGATAGATCATAAACTTTATAAATCTATATTAAACCAGGATCAAAGGAATGAGACTTCTTTGCATTTCCTTCATAAATTAATTTCAAAGGAGGATATCAAAAGAAAGTCCAGATGTTTGGTATGTACAGATTCTCACAGCATTTTACTAAAGCAATTACAAATTTTTAATTGCAATGGAAGATGCTCTAAAAAGGCCCCAATTTAATTCTGAAATAATCTCTAAAAAACCCCCAAAACTCCTGAAGGCAAAAAAAAAATCTAAAGTAATTCAGTAAAACACACAACAAAACCCCAAACTGAATAAAATTTTCACACTGTGAAACATGAGCGACCAGACCAACAATCCAACTATGAGATTATTTTGGCATAAAGACAGGTTATTGATATGGATGTCTTGTGACAGGTGACACTTGAAATAATGACTCTTCAAAGAGGCTGTTAGGCCTGAATATCATTCAGGTGTCCAGACACCTTACAGAAAATGCATTATAGTGCATTTTCTCTCATATCTAAGTGAAAGAAATCAGATCACATCCACAGCACGTTTTTTAGATATGTAGTTTTATAAAGATGTGATGAAGGTGAAATCAGGAGAGTGGAAAATGCAACTAGAAATAACAGGCTTCAAAAGACAAGCAAGTCATTGGTGAACACTCAGCTGCATAATTCAGGGACTTGAAGTAACCAGTAAAGAAAACGAGGCACTAATGGTTTTGCTAAGCTCAAAGCACATTTTTTGCCAGACTTTTAAGGCCCAAAGCTTGGACAGTTGTGGAACTTTTTGTCGGATACTAGAAGCCAAAGAGGAAATCCTGGTAATTGCAAACAACATTTACCATGTTTTAAATGTACTGGGAAAGTCCCAGAAAAATGCAGTGATTTTTAAACTAAGATTATTTATGTACTTTCAAATTATGACATGCTGATTTTATTGATAAAAATGTATTTTCCTGGCAGACTCAGCGCGATTAAGCAGTAGTAAGGCATTTTTATATCGTTTCTATCTATAGAACTGCTGCATTAACACATTTCTTCTCTACAGGAACTGAGATAATTAGGATACTCAAACATTCAATATGATACTCAATCACAATCTTCTGCAGCTGACCATAATGTATTTTAAAAATCACATGACCATTAAATGTTCAATACTTCTGCTTTGATAATTTCTTCTGAGGCAGATTTTCCAAGTATTACGTACTTGAATTTTTGCCTATTTATCTTTTGCAGAAAGTTGATAACATTGAACTGAAACAGTCAGTGATCTCAGTCTCTGACACAAACGGACAAGGAAAATTCGAAAAGCAGACATCCATCCATGTTCAGTTTGTCTTCTAATAGTCAGCTGGGACCAGGAGATGGGGTGATGGGGCAGGGAACAAACCATGTTCCAGCCTAACATTGTAGACTTTGCTTCCTAGAACTCATATTAATCTTAGATTGGACTGATCATCACTGTAATAAAGAAATGAAAACAAAACTAAGCCATCCTGGGAAAAGGGCTCAAAACTTTTTTTTTACGTCTTGCAAGTGACAGAAGCCATGGAACCAGAATCCTGGCTTCCTGGACTCCCTATGGTTCAAATTCATGATTGCACATCAGCTAAGAATCCAAAGGGAGAGGATTCATGCATGTTTATATTCTGTAACACCCACAACCTATAAACTTTCCTAGGATATGTATATTTAGACAGTGTTTCTTCACAGAGAAGTTCTTCCATTGACTGAATAACTGCACAAACAAGAATGGCTGCCAATGACTATAATTTTACAGGCTCTGGAAGAGAGTCCAAGCAGCTCTTCTACATTCTGGACTACAGAACCCAAAGCACTACCTGACAGTGCTACGTGGTGCTCATCCACACATCATTTCAGAGTTCTGCTACCGAACCCCAAAAATACTGTTTCACTGAGTGCCATCAGTCTCATACATGAAACTGCTGAGTTTGACACATTTCAAAGCAGTTTTTCCTCTCAGAATTTATGGAAGAAATGCAGTGAGAGATATAAGAAATAGACCTGACTAAATATATGGGAGAGGATATAGAGAGGATATTTAGATTCACCTGAAGAAAATGATGACAAAGATGAAAGCGTATCCAGCCAGAAATATGCACTAACATGTTCAGACTGAAAGATTTCCCATGTGTTCATTCACTCAGATGAAGCAGTAATCCAGCCTGAGAAGTCAGCAACTCCTCTGGCTGATGACCCTGATGTCTGTCTCCCCATCTTCCACACCACACACAGATAGTTTAAATCCACAGGAAGAGTATTTCCTACATCCTCTCTGTGCTCTCATCCATTAGAGTCATTCTCATGGGAAAAACAGCACTGCTATCCATTGCATCACTAACCACCACCTTTTTCAGGAATGCATCCTGAGTGGATTAAAGGGTATTGAACTTCTTTTTGGAACAGGTATTTCTGACCACCTACTGACTGAAGTAACTTAAGGCAAACAATAGGGAAAATAGCTATAAAGTGGATTTAGGCATTTACAGGACTTACAAAGTTCAGTCATGACTGTCTATAGAAGCAGCCAAGCAAATCACTGTGCTCATATATTATAAATAGATCACAGTAACTAAACAACTGATCCATTATTAATAAACTCTATATGCTTCCTGACTTAAATCTGAAAAGCCCAATCCAAGTCATCAGAAAAATTTCTGTTTCTATGCTACAAAAATCAACATGTAATTTGCTATCTACAAATAGCACATAATATATAAATAACAAATTTTTTCACTGTGAAAGAAAACTGGTTTTCTACTTTGTACAGACTCCCACAAAGCAGGAGCCATTAAATAGCTATAAGATAAAGTAACCAAGTGGAATATAAGATTAGATACAGTGTATACCAGCCATTTTGAGCTGAGAAAATGTTACCCAAAACACTTTTCTAAGACTTCCCCTACTTAATACACTGGTCTAAAATGACTGTTTGACTGGCAAATACCAGTGAAGGAAGAAAACACAGAACTCAGTAACATATGGACAATAAACATAGGATGACCATACTCATATTTCAGGCTAAGTCTTTGTGTTTGAATGTGCACTCACTCACGTGTACACATGTGAAGGAGGAGCAAAATCATGGGGTCACTTCCACAAGAGACAAGAATGGGATGTATTTTAGCTATCTTCCCTAAACCCATGTAAAAGTCAGAGGGGTACCTGACTGATCCTTTTTCACATGCAATCATCAATTTTTTGTTACAAGCTCAGTATTCAATCACTAAGACAAAGGTTTCCTGGCTGACAGGCTACATAGCACAAGGGTAGCTGTCCATGGATAAACTGAAGAAGGTACAGGACCTAAGAAGACTTGAAATGCTTGAATAAAATGTTGTTAAGATGTACACCACTCATTTGCATTAATTTCAGGACACAAATTTTCCGGTTTGGACAACAAGCAAAAACTGAACTCCCTGGTTTAAAACTATCCATCTGGCTGAAAATGTAGAATGAAAAAAAACCAGAAGAAAGGAAAAAAAGAAAGTACATTCATGCTGCACCACAGATACTGAGGTTTATCCAACTTTGTACCTTGAGTCGAGCTTCTACTGAAGCCTTCTTACGAGCTTCCCTTCTGCGATACTGCTCCACTTTATCCAGCTGATCAGGACGCTGAAGCATTCCTGCTACTCTCTGAACAGCTGTTGCAACTGCTTCCCGATCCGTTTCCTCCATTGTTGATTAGGACCTCAAAATGCCTTCATAACTTAACAGTACTAAAAAGAAATAAAACATTTTTTAAAACCCCACTTTTTTTCATTTGATGGCTATGTGATGTTCCCAAGTTAACAACTGGACAACTAACTTCAGAAACAAAAGCAGTGAAACTTGACGGAAGCATCATTAAACCACATTATAAAGAGAAGCAATTGGAATTCTACACAAATTGCATTTAAAAGCACTTAACTCAGTCTCATTAGTTCCCCTGAAATGTTTTTGGTTGCTGTTTTTGCATTTACCGTGCTCAAACCTTTAGTTTGAATAAAAAAAACCCTACAAAACACCACCAAAAAACCCCACCACCACAAAACAGGCAAATCTTCATTAAAAGAACAGATTCTATTTAATCCAAGGGGAGGTTTGCCTATTAAAAGGGTAATGAGACAAGCATAATGGAACCTTGTAGAAAGTCCAAGCAAAAGTCCTAACTCATCCTGTACTAGGATTGGGTGGAGCTGAGAGAACCACAGTCCCCCTGCAGCAATAGGTCAAATTTGCTACCAAAACAGTGGAGAAACATAGCTGTGGAAGCTCCAAACCCAGAGACATAACTATAGAGCACTTCCATGTAGACTTCTGATGGATAATTTTTAAATTTCCTACTTTTGTTTTCAGTTCGTCTCACAGTATCAGTCCAGTCCATCAGGGGTGTAGGGGAAAATTAATCAAGTATTTTACCTCAGTCTCCAGCAGAATTTCCAGTGAAGTCAAGACATGCAGGCAAACAAGTATGGGAAAAGGTAACATCTGCTGGCCATCAAGGCAGACCAGTTCTCTCAAACTTCACTAGCTACTAATAGAAATTAGGGAGGATCCCATCACCAAAGGTGCAATACCATTGTGTCCACAGACCTCTGGGGAACGTATCTGGAGCTCCTCATTGCTTCCAAATTATTTCCAACGTTTTATGTCTTTAGTCTTCAAACCAAACAGAACATTTTACGTTCTGCTGCCGCAGCTAGAGATTATACTCTCTCATACCCATATTATTCCTTGAAATTAGGTATCTATTTTCAGAGCAGTCTGCATTCATAACTCCAGCACATCACTTAATCTCAAAAAAAGAGTGATCTGAAGAACTGTGTCAAGTGCACAGCACTGAAAGAGCAAAGTCAAGAAAACTTGTGGGATAAGAGAAATAAAGTTTCATAAATGAAGGAAAGTGGAAACACCCCTTCACCCAAAAAACCTAAAAAACAACTGAAGCAAAGAAAATCGCTCACCACCCCTCAAAGGCAAATAATGCTCCAGCCATGCTCAGAATAATGGCCACCCTGGAAGCAAAACCCCCATATTTTATTGCTAAGTGTGACATACACTAGGAAATTTCCCTTTGGTCAGTTTGGGTCAGACGTCCCTGCTGTGCCCTCTGAATCTCTGCCCATCCCCAGCCTGCTTGAGGGGAATGGAGGGCAGATTAGGAAAAAGAGAAAGCTTTCACACTGTACAAGCCCCCTTCAGCCATAGCCAAACACTGCGGTGTGAGCAGCACTGTTTTAGCCACAAATCCAAAACACAGACTGTACAGACTGTTATTAAGAAAGTTAACTACATCCCAGACAAATTCTCTAGAGCATTAGCAAAATTCCTAATTTTACAATTTATCATGGCTAAAAAACATTCCAGGCAAGGTTTGCCTGTGAGCTAGTCTTCAAGAGCCTATGTCTCAAGTTCCGTATCTCTAGTACCTTTAAAAATTAGATGCATAGCTATGCACTTATTCCAGAATTATTTCTACAGTGTAAACTCCTGTACTTCTTTACTACTGGCCTGTTTAGCTCAAACCATGTTTGATTTCTTACTCTTCACCTAAACATGCAATATCTATTTTCATCACCTGCACTTTGGGATGAAGACTCCAGTTTTGTTTGGCTCAATCCATTTCCAAGCTATCAGGGCTCTATCTAAAATTAAAAAAAAACCAAATCAAACAACTTTTAAATATGAATTTGCTACAGAAATGGTATTCTGCAGCAGAGAGCTTTTTCCTGAATTACTGCCCTTATTAAAAGCACTGCATACATTCCACAGAGTTACAACACCTTTAGCCCACACAGCCACTACCCAGGCACATCAAGCAGACCTTGTCAGCAGAATCAGAAGCCAGCACACTGTAACTAACACGCCGAGGCAGACAGGCTCCTGTACAATCACCCAAAAGAAACAGCAAACTTTAGGAAACCATGTCAACTTCACACAGAAACTGTGAGTCAAAACTACATACATCTTCAGCGAAAAATAGAGGCAGAAGCGAACAAAACTACGTGCTGAGCCGACTTAGGAAGGCTCCAGCTGCCATCGCACCCTTATCCTCCAGACTCACGCTCCAGAGGCGAGCCACCGGGGGCGACAGGCTCCCAGGCGGAGGCCCCTGCCCCTCTGCAGAGGAGCTCCTGGGCTAGAGGAACGTAGCGACCCCTCCAAACAGAGCTCGGGGGAAGCCGCGGGGGAAGGAGCGGCGGCAGCCCCAACCGGCAGCCCAGATCCGCCCGGCTCCTCCCTGGCAGAAGTGGCTCAGCTCGAATCATTCGCACCGACGCAGGTGCCCGTCCCTTGCCGGGCAAAGGCCGGAGACCTGCCCGAGGGTGCGCCCAGCTCCCTCGCCCTCCGCCGCGGCCCCGGGACAGGACGAGCCCTCAGCACCCGCTTCGGNGCAGGGACAGGGCGGGGAGCGGCGGGAGGCGCGGCCGCCACTTACCGGGGCCGCAGCCGCCCCTCCCCGGGAAGGCGCTGACAGCCCCCGGTGCGCCGGCGCACGCCCGGCCGCGCACGCGCACCAGGCTGCCGGCGGCACCGCCTCCTCCTCCTCCTCTTCCTACTTTTTTTTTTTTTGACAGTTTTGTTGTTAAGGGGCGTAGTGTGGGCTCCTGGGGCCTGGTTCAAAGTCGCCGAAATCGGTTATAAAAATAAAAAAATAAACTTCACAACTTCTGGGAGGTGTTAAAGCTTTGGGTTGGAGTGGTCGCCTACCCCAGTGGGCGTCGTCTGGGAAAAAAAGGAAGCACGGGATGTATTGTTAAGCGTTGGAATGGGCTGCCAAAGGGAGGTGGTGGAGTCACCGTGCCTGGAGGTGTTCAGGACATAACTGGATGTGGCTCAGTGCCATGATCTGGTCGACACGGTGGTGTTGAGTCGTACTGGTTGGACTCGATGACCTCAGAGGTCTTTTCCGACCTAACTGATTCTGTGAGGGTGGATGAGCTGCACATCACGCGGTGCCTTCAGATCCGTGTGGAAGCTGTTTTTCCCGGCAGAGGAGAAGGGAAACTCCTCACTGAGCCCGCGGTCTGGGCTGTCTCCTCACGCCTTGCCCAGACCCCGGGGCGCCGCCGTGCCAGGAAGGGATGTGTCGGGAGCGTGGTGTGGCCGCCGGGATGCAGCTCTCACCATGACCTCCCCTGGCTCAGCACCTCGGAATCGCCGAGGCTCAGGGAAGCTGCGCGCTTAGGGTTTAATTTATATGCAAGAGAAAACTACGGTGCTTTTCAAACACAAGTGGTTATGAAATTAGCACTGGATTGCTGGATGCAGTGGGAAATCGGGACAGGCGAGGTGCCTCGAGGGGGCTGGGTTGTTCGCTGGGTTTGTGTAAGGGTTGCCATAGCAGCTGCCAGCAGCTCCGAGTGCCCAGGAAAGACCGCAGGCGTAAAAACCTGCTTGGGATAGAGCAGGTGCCGCGGTCGGCACTCGGTGCCCAGCACTTCGCAGCGGGACCTGCGGCTGCAGCAACTTCAGAAGGAGCTTAACCTGTCCCCCAACGCGTGAGTTCCCACCTGCGGCAGTCTGACTGGAGAGAAAGTATAGTTATGCAATTAGACGTAAAGTTTTGGTAACAGGCACCCTTAGAGGAGCTTTTATCATTTTAAAAGCTGCTTAGATCTTCTCTTTTTAAATCACCGACTGCAAGTACAGATATTTCTTTTCCCCTTTCCTTGGTAGTCTATCATACTGATGCTATAACAGGGATAAAAATACTGAAAGTGTGTTTATTACAATGTTACACTGTCCAGTCGTTTTCGGTATTGTTGATTTAGGTTGATTTTTGTGTGGTGGTGCGGATGGAGGAGACTGTGGGAGGTGAGACTGAGTTAAGGGGAAGAGACGAGCCCAGTTCCCCTCATGGTCACTCTGCACAGCAGGAAACAGAGCAACTGAGAGCAACACAACTTTCTTCTAAACCTCATATTGATCTCTGTCCACCTCTAATTGCTATAAAAAAAGGTAAGGGAGAAAATAATAAGTACTTCATGTTGGCTTTGCATGGAAAAAAACCCCAGGAACAAAATGAGAAACCAATTATTAAGTAGAGTATTTAAGTTTGTATATACTGGGTGTGTATGTGCTATTCTGAATCTGCCAGTGTAGATCGGTGTGTCCTGAATGTGCAGTTTTCAGCTTTATAAGTAAATATGTACATATAAATAAACAAATGCATATATGTTTTTATATATGTATGTATTTACAGGGTCATCCACAGTGCAACTCTGATCCCATAGCAGATTTCCTGGAGTTGAATCATAGTAACATGATTCAAACAATTTTTCTGGAATTAAAATGAGTAGTACTCCATAATAAAGTGTACTTTACAGTATGACACATAATATGGTATCTCTTTTCTGGAATATTTTAACAGTGGTAGTAGATTAAATAGTTCAAAGATTATTGAACATAGCCATCTCCCTCTGTGCCTGTGGGTGCATCCCTTACCTATGTCCACTTTGCTTATGTATTCACTGACCTTGTGGAAGAAGATCACATTAGAGAGTACTGAATAAATAAATATTCAAGGCAACTGGGAGAGATGTGTGGGGCCTGGAGGAAAGGTAGTGCCACTCGTGCCTTCAAGAAGGGCAAAAAGGAGAACTAAAGACTAGTTGGCCTCACCTCAGTCCCTGGGAAGGTGGTGGAGCAGCTAATCTTGGATACCATTTCCAGGCACTTGAAGAACAAGAAGGTGACTGGGAGCAATCAGCATGCATTCAGCAAGGGAAGAAATGTGTGAACAACATCATTTCCTTTTGCAATGAAATGATTGGTTTGGGAGGTGAGGGGAGTGCAGTGACTATGGTCTGCCTTTTCTTCAGTAAGGCTTTTGACGTTCTCCTGTTGGGAATTTTTTATTGTTCCCCTTGAGGTGGATTAAACACACATTTGTGCTGAAATACATATAAAAAATTAATAAACATTGCATTGGACAGTCTTAAAACCATAACTGATTCTATAGGAAGTCTGCAAAGATGAAGCAATTCCTTATATACACTTGCAACAGCACCAGTCCTCTGACTGTCAGCATGGAGCACCTCAGCCCAGCCTTTGGTCCATCCCCCAGCACCAGCTCTGCTGCCCAAAGGTGGATTCTGAGCCAGGTGTTCCAGGATGGCTACAAGACAAAGCTGTGACTGTTTCTTATCACCAAGTGAAACTATACTCCCTTACACGGGATTGTTCTGCCTCTGGTATTCCTGTCTCCAGCCGTTTTAACCCTGTCTGCAGTTGAGCAAGCTCCATGCCAGATTCATCCTGGGTTACAAATTACTGCTGATGAGCAGTTACAATTTGAATTTCCCCTTGACTCCTGTAAGATCCTCATAGGGAAGCTATTGAAGTGTGGGCTATCTGAGCAGAAAGTGAGACGGGTTGAAAACATTGAACAGACAGGCTCAGAGGGTGGTGATCAGCAGCACAAAGTCTGGCTGGAGCCCAGAAGGTAGCAGTGTACTCCAGAGGTCAGTACAGGGTCCAGTCCTGTTCATATCTTCATTAATGATCTGGATAGTGCGGCAGAGGGTACCTTCAGCAAGGTTGCTGATAACACATAAATGGGAGGGATGGCCAATACACCAGAGGGTTGTGCTCCCATCCAGAGGAACCTCGAGAGGCTGGAGAAAATTCCTGCACCTTGGGATGAACAAGCCCATGCAACAGTTTAGCTGAGGGCTAAACAGCTGGAAAACAGATTAGAAGGAAAGAACCTAAGAGTCCTGGTGGACACCAAGTTGAACATGAGGCCACAATGGCCCTTGTGGCAAAGGAGGCTGATGATACCATGAGGTGGATAAGGAGTATTGCCAGCAGGTTAAGGGGGATGATCCATCCTCTCCATTCAGCACTGGCGAGGCCTTGCCTGGACTAGGGTGTCCAGTCTTAGGCTTCCCAGTACAAGAGAGACATGGATATACTGGAAAGAGTCCAGTGAAGGGCCATGAAAATGATGAGGGCAGTGGAGCACCTCTCCTTCGAGGAAAGGCTGAGAGCTGGGTCTGAGTGGATCTTGTCTTTGTGTGTAAATGCCTGAAGGGAGGGTGTAAGGAAGAGGGAGTCAAGCTCTCTTCAGTGATGTCTGGTGATGGGACCAGAGGCGGTGGCAGAAACTGAAACACAGGAGGTTCCCTCTGAACATCAGGAAACACTGTGAAGGTGACCCGAGCACTGGCACAGGTTGCCCAGGGAGGTTATGGAGTCCCCGTCCTTTTGAGATACTCAAGAGCCAAATGGAACGAGTTCTGGGCAACTGGCTCTAAGTAACCTGGTTTGGGCAGGATCCCTTCCAGTCTCAACCATTCTATGACTCTGTATATAAAACATATTAATCAGGCAAAAAGAGATACAATTTGATAGAAAATTTATATGGAAATCAGTGCTATTAGAATTTTAGTTTTAGTCACAATCTTATTACTTATATGAAATAGATTAAACAGTAATTCATGGAAGTTTAGTGAGCTGCTCATAAGCATTACTGCATGCTCCACTGGGGATCTTATTTGCTGCCAATGATGGGATGTAAATATCATTTTTTGAGAAAAAAAATGGTCTCATTTTCCCCAGTGTGAGAAGAGGTTAGCTAGCAAATATGAAGGCACAACACTGCAGGTCTTGTAAATGCATTTGTTGTAGTTGAATAATTAGAACTTATAATTTCTTTTAACTAGACACAGAAAGTAAATATCATAGACATGGAGGCAACTTGAAGACAAGGAGCACTGAGCTAGGATCTGCTGTCACAGGATCGTCTTTGACTACTGTTCTTCCGGCAAGTGTTTTTGTTCTAAAATAGGTGGTGACTCAACTACCTTCTGTCTGCTAGATGTTCTTCTATACAGATTTTTCTTTAAGTCTTCACTGACAAAAGCTTGTCTAATACTGAAGCTCTGTTAATTGCAAGAAAAAAGGAACAGTGAACCACTCAAAAGTGTCTACAGTGTTAGGACGCTGACTTTTTGTGCTCACAATGTGTGTTGCTGAGATTTTGGGTTCTTTGATGAATTTTTTCTTTTTTTAAATCCACTGGTTAATATCCTTTCTTTGCCACAATTTAAATTAATGTTGGTTAAGAATACTTGAATAAGGTCATACTCCATCAGGGAAGGCATACGCAAAATAAGAGATCCAGTTGTTGACATGGAAACCAGAGATGATAAATGACTGACAAAGATGAGTCAGGACCTACATGGTGAATCACAATTAGCTTTTAGAGACATCACAAGGTACTGACCAACAGCTGCAGGTACTCAGACATTCTTAGTGTCTCCAGGTCTCAAAAAGATGCAGGTAGAGAGAAGATTAATGTAAAACATCCATCCATTCAGAGTCTGGGGTAAGACCAAGTGATAGGAGGGGAAGGTGGAAGATGGCCAGCTTTTTTGTTTTTTAATCCAAGAGTAGGGTTGATTAATTACAATTCCAATTTGTGTAGAGTAATAGGAAGTAATGTAATTTATCTTGTTTTCCTCTCCAGTAAAAATTGTGAGGTACAGAGACACTTCAGACATTTCCAAACCCCAGATACTCATGTCAGTGGGAGCTGTGTGTAGAGGGAAATGATCAGTGTGATTACTTATCTATCCAAATCTTTAGTTTTCCTTATAACTTCTGAAGATTTTCTGTTGACTTAAGGACGTTAGTCACCATATCTATTTTCAGTCTTGTTCACACTGACAGAAAGATTTTGAAAAATCCTTTTTCTACATAAATCTCCCTCTTTATAATTGTGCTGCTCCCTTTATATGATCTGTATATTAATCATCAATTGTATATTTGTTGCTGTGGTAACGGATTTAGTAGCAATTTGGCTTATTTATTTCCTTTAAGGTAATAACTTGATACTATATATGAAAATGCTGGCAGTATAGAGATCAATCCCAAACATGGAATATGGACATACAGAAGTTTGGAACCTGGATTCACAAAGCTGAGATTTGAATCAGAGCCTTTATTGTGCTAAAGTTGTATTTTGACCTTAGCCTGGATCCACATTTGGTTCTTAATTCCTGAGCTGAAGTTTCAGATGCATAGTTTTTGTAGCAGCTTTATAGTGAGAAATAATTCTGGTGTAACAAGTTAATTATTACTGGTTTTATTCCCTATACATTCCTTACATGTAATTTTTTAATGTTCTTGCTTGAAGTAGTTTATGAAACCAGCTTAAAGATCAACAATATAAACCACAATCCTTAAGTGAGGAAAAATAATCTTTCTATAACAAACTTCTATTTTGTAGACCACTGTTAAGAAAAGTATAGTACTTTCCAGTGAAAGTAGAAAAGAACTAGCCAAGCAAGCCAAAGTAACCAAAGAGGAGAGAAGAGCTCAGATAGATGGAAGACACAGGTATTTGATATCAAGATTAGCAGATGGGATAGACTTGGATGAGCAGCAAGTGGAGGAGACTATTATTTCTGATGACAAGGTAAATATTAATTGTTATTACAAGAAATATTTCCAAAATTTTCAGTGTTTTGAAACTACCTCCCAATTAACTACAACTGTAATTTTTTTTTTTTTTAGTTTCAACTAATAGAACAATTTTTTGCCCCTAGTGGACTTAAAAAGTTGCTCTTCTTTTACCAAGATGTGTTGCAGGTATGTTTCCAATATTGTTTCTGCAAAAGCAAATTTGCATATTAAAAAAAATAAATCACATGACTGTTGCAAAATTCAAAAAGTCTTAACAGATTTTTTTTTATTTGCTGTGCATGCCAGTGTGCAAAGAACTTGGATCTCATTGTTTAAATACATACATCTTGGCTTACATGGAAATGGGAGGATGCCTTGTGGCAGAGTTTGATACTGTTCTTGTTTTCACAAAAGAAGACTTAAAAATGGCAAAGTAGAATAAAAATTCAGACTTCAAAAGTGGTAAAGATAATTGAGACAAAGTGTTCATGGTATTCAGAGTTTAAAATACTAGATTAGCTAGCATAAGTATTATAGGAGTGGGGGAGCTGCCTGTGTAAGAACCAGTTTGCCTTCTTGTGGTTTGAACTGCGCCAATTCCACTATGGACAAAGCACTCATTCAAGAGGGTGAAAAATGATGCAGTTTCTTTCTAAATTAAGGTGGCCTCATGTTCAGGTCTATGCCATTCTGCAGAAAATAAGCTTGGAAAACTGTGACTAGAAATAAGGCAGTTGTGGTCCCCAAGACGTATTTTTCTGCCTTTGAGAAGGAGAAGCCTCTGCATACAGAGCGAAATAATTTGTTCAGCTTCCACCGAGTGTGTGATATCAGGAGGTGCCAAGTGACCTTGACATTGTCTAACACGACTGTTGTGGGCTTCCAAAACTGCAAAAGTCCTTCATCAGTCCTTTCAAATTATGCCAGCGAGGAGCCATGGTAGGGAGAGCTAACTCACCCTGTGGTGGTATTTTGGGCTCGTTGAGGAGAAAAACTGATTGATAATTCTTGATCATCAGTTAAATGCAAGAATGAATTATAGAATCATTATAACTTAGATAAATTAAAAGAACTTTTGAGTGTTACTGGAATTGCTTAGAGACTTTGCAAAGCACAGAATGAGCTCCACTGTCAAAACAGTTTAATCAGTTCTTCGTTTCACTGGGACTAGGCATGCACATTTCTGGGATAAATGTCTTGTTCTCTGACTTAAATCAAGATGAAATGAAAAATCTTGACATTGTTTTCCCTAACTGACAAATCGGAAATAAATGCCCAGCCTGGGTTAAATGAAACATTTCATTGCTGCATTTAATTTTGTTTTATTTTGACCCTTTTAACAATAAAAAAATTCTATTCTGTTCTGAGAGTTCTGTTTCAGAAGCAGCATAGCATAAAAATGTTTCTGATGAGAAGTATGAATGCCATCTGTAGCATCTTCCACCACATTCTGATGAGTGACGAGATCTCATTAATTTGACTGTTCTGTCAACAATTCGATTTCAAACACATTGGAGAGTTGGAGATTACTCAAGGGCAGTATTAGATGTGCTTGCCCTGTTCTTGGAGACAAAATACTGACCAGGGCAGACTACTGGCCTGAGTAGTAGACGTGTCCTTACCAAGGATCCATATCAAAGCTCCATATCAAAGATATGCTTCCCATATCACTTTTTCACCAGTTTAGGTTCATGGTGTTCATTTGAAACTGTGCATAGAGGTCAGCAGATGCTGATATGGGGTGGAAGTGAGGAGCCACCACTGTGTATCACACATTGCATGTTTAGTCTAGCAGGCGCTAACACTTGACTTTCTAGGAAGAAGGCTCTCCTCACCTTTAGAGAGAAATATATCTGCAAGCTTCTCCCACATTATTTTCTGTCACATTCTTCCACGTTTCAACAGATCATTTTCCAAAATACATGATACAAACTTAGAGGGAAGCAGGTCTTCATGAGGTTTAAGCTTTTTAGCTGCTTCAAAGAGAAGAGGTTGTAGATACATCTCAGTGGAGAGGGACAAGTGGCAGCCAGGCTTCTCAGAGAGAAAGTTTTTCTGTGATGTATGGTTAAAGAAATGGGCAGAAAGCTGAATTTCACTGCATTGTTGGCAGGACCTAGCTGATGGCGTTGCTTGTCAGTCCCTTCAGTTACATTATGACTTTGCAGACCAAGCATATGATTCTTTCTGGGAGACATTCAGTTTGTTTTCATAGAGGAAGTTGCACTAGGAAACACTTCAGATTTAATTTCATTATATTTTCTGAGACTTTTCCGCCTTCTTTGATTTTTTTTTTCCCTGAAAGAATGGGGCTGTGAAGCTGTTTACTGGGGACTGAAAGATTCAGGCAAAGCTTATTCTCCAGAGAGAACAAAACTCATGATTTCTATCTGGGAATTACAATCTGAATCAGAATAGACTTAGTTATTATTCACATATTCAAATGGGTGAAGTATTTGTATGATACAGTTTTTATTTTATTAATCTCTTATTTATAATTTAATTGCTAGCAAAAGTTGAATGCATCGTCGAGGTCAGATGGGTCAACAAACAGTTTGCCTCAGAAGAAATTATTTATTACCATGGGTTCCACTGAGGTATGGTTGAAAAAATTCATTAGATGACATTTAAAAAGTAAAATATTGAAAAGGCATAACAGTTGTGCAGTGTCATACAATTCTTTTTTAATTCTTGGACAAATAGATAAGTACTTAGTCTCTATTCTCATAATGCAGGATTTCTCAGCATTTCTTGAGCTGATGTTGGCCTTCATCAGTAAAAAAGTAGTGATTTGACTGTCTGAGAGGAGAGCAGGTCAAATAAACCCTTGTTAAAAAATTGCAGATCCTAACATTTTTTTAATGACTACATGTTAAGTATTTTCTAGGGCTTGTGCACTTCTAATTTAAAAGTGCAGCTCTTCAGTGGCTTTTATGCCCTTTCATAGAATAATACTGGACATTACTCAAGCAATACCTTTAATAAATCCTTTATTCCATTAAAATTCTTATAATAACCTCCTCCCTGTAATATCTAAGCATTATTCAACAACATATTCAGAGTCATCATTAAGATTTCTGATTAATTTTGGTTTTCTCCATATCTTTTGGGGGAAATTGGGTCTTCCATATACAATGGTCTTTGAATAAGGCATGGTGATGCCTTGGTTTTCATTTTGGTTGTTATTGTTGTTGTTTTTTGTTGGCCCCAAAGAGCTTATGTTAACATTGTAATGCCAGAAAAGACACTGCAGAAGAATTCTTTCTTGCTTTCAGGGGAAAAGTGAGGTTCTTTCCTCTGCCAATTGGACCAACTAGAATGGCTTTTCAGATTTGTTGCAGTTAAATTATTATTAGGTTTTTTATTAGGTTTAATGGGTAAATAGATAAAAATAAGCATCATTCAAGTACAATAATAGGAAACAGCCTATCTCACAAGCTCTCCCTGAACTGCATTTTCTTAGTAGAGGTGCAACACTGAACCGGTCTGTCTGAAAGGGCATTTTTGATGTTCTTCTGTCAGACAGGGAAAAAACAGTATTTGATTTGAGAGGGATAGATTTTCAAATATCCTGCAAGCAGTTCACTATCTTTTTGAGTAATTGATTTTTTACAATTTTTTTTCCCAGCACATTTTTAGGGTAAGTAAATTTGTAAGTAAATTACTTTTACTGTATACATGTATTTTTTTAACTGTATGCATTTGGTCCTATTTACAGGACTTTACAGGAACTTGTGCATTTTTCCTGAGGACATCAGATGAAGTTATAACTGCATCAAATGTCTCCCAGGTAAAAGACCAAAATCATGCAACTGGGGTCAGGAAAAAAAATAGGGAATGCTTTCATGAAAATGTCTAGTTGTATGATTAACAGAAGTTCTTTTTCATAAGAGTAAGTATTTGTGATAAAGTAAAATCCTAATGATTTATAAATTAGCTACTGCAGTATTATTAAACCCCAAGATTTTAATTAATAAAAATCAGTATTTTTTAGTCATTAGAATATAAATTTTAATGACAATAGGGAATAAAGACCTAAATTGGAAGATTTTATTTTAAGCAATGACCCTAAATTATGGAAATGCTGCACTTAAATTGTATCTTTTAGACTTTTAAAATAAAGATAATTCTTGAAACTAACAGAAGGTTTCCCAGCCTCCCATAGCTTGTTGTGTATAAGAAAAGTACTTTAACAGCCTTTTCTGACTTTCAGAGATACTCATGTTACTAGTTATGGACTGTATGCATGTCTGCCACGTATCTAAATTTCACTCAAATAGTGTAATGCTGCAGAAGTTTACATGCATGGTGTTAATTTTTGTTTCTTCCCAAAGGAGGTGAATTTTGGCATGTTTGATTGTACTAATGGAAACATCCTTCAGGGCCTGGAATTTTTCTTGTCCCAGATCGTGATACCAGCACTTAAATCCCAACAGGTAATCAATCAATCAGTCTTTTTTTTTCTCAAGAACATGAAGTCCTTCTGGCAGCGCAAGGGATCAGTCCATGACTTTATTCTGGAACATGGACAGCAAGCACTGTATTATATCCAGAATATCCAGCTTCTTTGAGTTGTCCTTATTCTGTGGCACTCATAAAGCATCACAGTTGGTTTAGCTGCCGCTGGAAGCACACGTTCAGAGGTGGGAAATACAAGCAGCTGAGTGTCTGCTGAGAATGATGGTGTTGTGTTCTGTTACCATACACTGTCATTTTTTCTCCCCAGGAACAGAAAGGGAGATAAGAGTCTGTTTTCTCTGCTCAGAAGGAGAAAAATAAAACTAAAAAAAATACAATCCAGTGTGAAATCAGTGACTTCAGAGTCAAGTCAGAGTGTAGTCAGAGACTTATTTTATAGAGCCTCTTGCTTGTTTGTCTCTTCTTGTCTAACAGAATAATTAAATCAATGCACACTTTAAAGTACCAATGGGTGTATTTCAAAGGGAATGTTGATAACTCTTTATATTCTGCCATGAATAAGAAATACTTTTCTAAAGAAAAATACCTTTTGTGTCAAAAAACAAAAGAAAGCATGACCCTCACTTTTTTTTTTTTTTAAATCAATCATAAAATAATCAGAACTGGGGAGCTGTAAAAGAAGGCTTGAAGAACAGCCAGATACAAGAGTTTCTGTATTCAGTGGATAAATTTTTGGGTACTTTGTCATCATCTAGACAGAATATAGAAGATAAAATTCAGCTCACAAAAGTGGATATTGATATTTATGTCAGAAACTTACAGAACCCATCTGACTACATAACTGCGGGTGAGTAATTCCTACACCAAAGCAAACACAATGATGCTGTTTATAAAATAAATGTTATGTCATTAGTAAAAATTTACTTTGAAGAATTAATTCATCTTCCCTGAGCTGTATACATTTTTCTGCTTACTCTTGCCAGGTTTCTGATTGTATAATTATAAAACCATCAATCATTTGCCCATACTTTAGTTCATAGATCTTATAGAATTAGGTAGTTGCTTGATATATCATGCAAACAGTTGTCTGTATCCCTCCTAGTTTACTGGCCAAGTAGTTGCTGAGTGTATCCATATACTAGTGTATGTACTCTTCACTTTCTTTGATACTGGGAAAATTCTATCCAATGTTGTCTGACTCTGGGAACAAAACCAGATGTATATATAAAAAAATATTTCTTTAAATGTATGTTTTTGTAAGAAAAAGAGTAGTTATGTCTCCTCCAACAATAGCTTTCTACCATTTCTTATGAACTCACTGTATTTCTAACTGTTTCTATTGTAAAGGATAGTAACAGAGTAGGTAGATAAAAGTATTATGTGTGCATCTTGTTTTTATAGTCTTAATCTTTTCTTGCTGGTTGGTGACTTGAACATGATGAGTTTACGTAGTCTCAGATTGTGTTTGACAAGAACATTTTGCTTCTGTAGTTTAAAGTTCTGTATTTACTTCTTGGTTCTTATAAAACTATCCAATTCTATGATTTTGAAGGTGCTAACACAGAGGTCACTGAGAAACTTGAAGAAGTGGTCATGATTTGGACCAAACAGATCAGACAAGTTTTAGTGGAGAGTGAACAAATAAGAAGAGAAGCTGATGATGTTGGTCCATCTGCAGAGCTGGAACACTGGAAGTCAAGAATGTCATCATTTAACAGGTCAAATCCCTGCATTATTTCTCACAGAATCTTAAAAAAAGGATTTTTAAAAAAGAAGTGTAAACTTTGGTTCCAGAGAGAGTATTAAATATGTTTCTTTCTTCAAAGCCTTTTAGATGAGATCAAGAGTTCAAGAGTAAAGAAAATTATAAGTATTCTTCAGGCAGCAAGATCAAAGACATTAAAGCAGTGGAAAGAACTGGTAATTATTACTTTCTAATTAAAATTTTAAATTATTACTGTACTCTATTTGTAATATATACAGAACTGAACACAATGCTAAAAATAAAAATAGCTTTGAGTGTTTATGCTGGTTTTGCACTGTGGTTTATTATCCATTTGTTGGAACATATAGCATCAATGATTCTGAAATTAAATAGAATACTTGAAAAGAAGTCAGTGCTTTTGTAATGTGTCTTTCATTAACATAATAGATGGAGTGGTTGTGCAAAAGTAAAGCAGGGCAGCAATACAACATTTTTCTGTCTCTCACAAGCTGAACCCTGTGCAAGCCAACTGTAGAAGTCTGAAAGTCCATCATAATGTTTTTAGAATTGTTGAGAGCTGACTTTTAGTGGCATAACTGCTAGTTCATGTAAGTGGATATCTGTAATGTAAACTTATCAGGCAGAATTGTAGGCAAGCCAGAAAATAAGCTGTAGACCATTTACAGTCAATGAGATCCCCACCCACCCCCACCCCCCAGAATGTAGGTCTTCTATTGCTTAAGTATTCTACTATTTTAGGAATAGACCAGGAAAAGTTTTTGATTTTGTGATTACCATATTTGCAGACTCTTATGATAAATGGAATTTTGACAAAAGTGTCTGTGCAGAGCCAGTACAAGCCAAGGGTGATGAACTAGATTTCTTTCTTCCTACAAACTAGCTCCCTAAGTACTGGATAATTCCTGTACTGACATGAACATAAGGATATACAGGCATTAGTTGTGAACTCATTGTCCCTAACAAGTGTTTATTAAACAATGTTGGGAAGCACCCTGGTACACTTCAGGGATCTTGTCTAAGTTCTGTAGAATGGGTCCTTGTGCTGAAACCATTCTGAAATCTAAGTTGGACCCATGAGGAGGAAAAAGCTTTGTGGGTCTAAGTAAGGACTTCCTTTAAACCACATCCAAAATGTTGCTGACCACCAGGAAGATCTTACTAATTTTTGCATGTAAAAGTTATTTCTTATGTGAAAAATAAATAGCATATTTGAAAGCACTTCTGTGGGAAAATGTTTGCAAGATGGAATCATAGTCTTGTGTGCTGTAAAAGAAGAACCTGTTCAGAAAATTTCCACAGTATATAATTCCATTCCTTTCTTTTTTTCTCATCCCTTCAGGATCGTAGAATAACAATTGCTGCCAATGAAGCTAAAGACAACGTGAGATACTTATATACATTGGATAAATGTTTTGGTCCACTTACCAATGCATCGCCTGTAAGTCTTTTAAAGGCAATTAATGTGAAATTCAGAAGAGGAAGGAGGGGCTTTTGTTGCTATTAAAAAGCTATTTTTCCTTTTAATATATAACTCTTATACTTAATTATTAGTGGACAGCTTAACTCCTTAGGAATTAGTGAATTGAGCTTACTGATTTTGAATTAGCCGGCAATAAAAATACCTTTTCTTTGGAGTAGGAAGTAGTTATCATTCCAGAAGATAATTAAAGGGTATGAAAAAACTAAGAATCAGATTGTGCTTTTCTTAACCCAATAATGAGCTGAGTTGCCTTTTTGAGCTTGGGTCTTACATATGGTACCTCTTCCTTTCTGCATGCTTTAGTTAGGAGTTACTTGTGATTGTTTTATTGCAAAAGTCATAAAATGATCTTAAACCTTTGACTGAGATGAAATTGGTCAGCTTCCACTTATATAAAGGTTAAAGCTGTTTCTCTTGTAGGTAGCACTGTCATCCTGGTTGATAAAACTTATTTTCATAACCATATGGGTCTCTGAGTTAATTTTTTTAAGTGAGAACATGAATTTTGGCTGTACAGACACTGGACAGAATTGTCTAAGCTTGCATAGTTCTGAACATTTACACATAATCCAGCTGGTAAAATTTTTCTAAATAATATTTTCAAAGCTTTATATCTTTTGAATCCGTTGTGCTATTTTACTCTTTTCCTGTAAATATTCACAGTTCTGCCATATTGGACTTTTTTAGATACCATACTTTTTTATCCTTTTCCAGACCAGTCATTGTCTCATTTTCTGGGTTCTCAGTGTATCTGGCTTGCATGCATTTCTGTGAAATATTTCTGTGGGACAGAAAACTCTGTAGTTCAGTATCCAGTTAAGAGTGAGATTATTGTTGCCTTGCTTCCCCCTTCTGCATTTCTCTTCTGTACATATCTAGGCAAAATGAGCAAAGGCCAACTTTCTCCTTGTCCTTTCTACAGCAGACCAACTCTTCCGTAGCAGTGTGTGACCTCCTTTCCTCAGGTTCCTCTGCAAAGCAGACTACAGCACCTTCATATACTGGAGGCCATGGCCAAGCAGAGCAAAGCCTCTGGTTTTCCTGTGGAAAATCTCATTGTGTAAAAGACCTATTCATTTATTCATTGCCCTTTTCCCACGTGTTTGACTTGGTCATACTGTGCTAGGTCTCCGCAAGTGAATTGGATGGTCCATTTTGTAATGACCTACCTACAAGAACACAAAAAGATGATTGTCCACTGATAAACATATTCCCAGAGCTGTCACATTTTCCACTGTGTTACATTTCAGGAAATTCAGATTGCTGACTTTCCTATTCTTTTGCTGTTATAGGTAACAGTGATGGAACACATTCCCAGCTTAATGAACACAGTCTGTATGATTTACTGTACATCACCATACTACAACACGTCAGAGCACATGACATCTCTGTTTCTTAAAATCACCAATCAAATGATTAACACATGCAAGACCTATCTATGTGAAGGTGTTTCAAAAATCTGGGACCTGGACAGGTGATAGAACTTTAATAATTTCAACTTCTGTTGTTGACACTAGAAGTAAAATTACAGATTAGTCATCAAGATTATTAATGTAATAATTAAGGTAAATTTAAGTAGCCGTTTGTCCTCCTGCTAGGCACTGATTTGTATGTTAATTTTAAGCTGGTGACTACTAATTCTGTGTAGAATTAAGTACTCTGCAAAAACAAATTTACTCTGTGTTGTGAAAAAACCTGTTACTGGAAACCATGTAATATATACTAGTATACAACACTTGATATATTGTCCCCATGGATTTTTTAGACCAAAACACACTTAAGAAATTTGAACTGGGAGCTGAAATTCTTCATAAAAAACCTCCAAGGGCAGACTGGCAAAGTTCCATCCAATGTTTATATTTTGCTGTTACTGGACAGGAAAGTCAGTTTGAGGAAGGGAACAATATATAGCAGGACCAAAATCACAATTCAGTTGTATTGTGGGATATTTCAGGGAAGGGATGAGTTAGCTGCTCTACAGCTACTTGTCCAAGTGCTACACACAGCATAAATGGAAGCACAGAGGTGTTCGTATGAAACTTATCCATTGGGTGGTGAATTCTGATGTCACTGGCAGGACAAGTATATCTGAAGGATGACAAGTGCAGATAACATAGGAAGAACACATTCTATAAGAGCAGGTCAATTATTTTCATGCAAAAAAGAAGGGGGAAACCACAGAGAGAAGTTAAGATGAACATGACATCTGAAGTTTTCAACTAGAAAATTAATAATTGGAATAGTCTCTTGGAATGGTCTAACTGGAGTAAGATTATGGGTATTGACATGAAAATGAAAAGGTGTTACAAGCTTCATCAAAGGAGATAGTCAGGATGTCTCTGCTTAAATTCCAGCCAAGTCAAAGATGACTCTGAGGTAACAGGCTAGGAGACATAGAAGTAAATCTAACCACTTTGATTCCTCCTGTATTTTGGTATAGATAAAGGGACTTTTTCAGAAATTACCTGCAATCAATTAAGTACTGGTTATGTCTATTGTAAAGAATTAATGTAAATAAATTAGAATACTTTTTTTTTGTTTATTCTAGCCGAATTTATTTGAGACATTCTTGTCATTCACTTAATTGCTCCTGCTATCCCTGCAAAAGTTTTTCTCTGTCCCAGTTAATGGTTCCAGCCTATAAATTTGACTATCATTTTAATTCACAATGATCTTTTGGAGGATGAAAGACAAAACCAAAGTGGAGCAACAGCCCTGGGCAAATGGCTTATGGCTCATTTCCAGGCCTCATCTGTGTATCTCATGTGCTACCACAGGGTTAATGAACAACTGTGTATAAGATGTAACTATCTGTGGCCTTAGGAACTAAGTTCTTCCTGATGTATCTTTTTAAAAAAACAAGACTCTCCTCGTGCTTATTCTAGTGTGGAAAAATATTTCTCCAGTCTTGTCTGCTTAGAAAAAACCAAAGAAACAAACAAAGAAAAACCTATCAGCAATACTCGATACAGAAGATGAGAAATGGCCAAACTGCAAGCATTCAGTAGCTAGCATTAACCCAGTATAGATCCTTTGTGGTCTATGCCATGAAAATTTTGGATTGATGACAATGAAACCTAAGATAAAAATATCCAATCTAGATAACAGGTTTAAGTCAAAAACTTTTGATGTAAACATCATATTTTGAATGATTTTCATTTAATATATAATTTTGTGTTCTTATTTTGCAAAGTTGCATATTTGACTGAAATATTTTATTTATACTCTTTTGAAGACCTTAGGATAATTCTCTGTCTTCTGTATTTTCTTCCTCAGGGAAGAATTGCTAAAGAGGATACAACAATGCATTTCCCTCAAAGAAAAGTACCAAACATCCTTTCAGAAAATTAGGGAGGAGCTAAAGGAAAATCCAAGTGACAGGCAATTTGATATCAGGTAAATAATTCACTCCAGTATTGAATCGTATTGATGTGTACAATTTATAAATGAGATGTAATTATATCTGCTGGCTAGCAGAAAAGGTAAATATTCAATTCAAATGAAGTAGTTATTATAATCAGAACATGATCTTGCAGAGTGGGTTTTTTTATTTTTCTTCGGGAATAAACCAGGTTTTTGCCAGTCACTTGTTGATTCAGCAGAAGTCCGAGGGAACCTCAGGGGAATTTATGCATTTATTAATTGAATACAAATGTACATGTATGGTATGAAATCCTAACAAATTTGAATCATGAATATAAGTGAAAACACTCAGGGAATTCAGTCAGCTTTGAGCTGGGTTCTCTATCACAATGCCAAGGAGTGTTTCACCTGTATTGGCACTTAAAGCATGGGGCATTTATTAGTACTGTGTATTCACATTTTCTTCTGCAAATGTCTTATTTAAGAGAATTATTCCTGTGAAATGTGGTAGATGCTGTTTATTGACATATGTAAGGATTAAGCATTTTCTGGTTTATATACATGAGTTTAAGATTTTTTTGTTGATATGTAATCATTACAGTATGTTTTTTTGTGGTGTGAAACTTGATAGCAGCTCTGGTAAGATATATGTGGGTTAAATAAAAAAAATCTGTTGCAAAGAGATTTTCATAGCAATCCCTCTGTTGTTTTTTTTTAATTGTTAGTGAAAACTATATATTTGGAAAATTTGAAACCTTCTGTAAACGTTTGGAGAAAATTTCAGATATGAGCAATACTATGGAAAGCCTTTTAGAGCTCCAGTGTGTAAAGATAGAAGGCATTGAAGAGATCACTACTCAATACCAGAGCATTGCGACAAACACGAAATCCAAACAGTATGATGTTCTGGATCATAGGAAAAAAGAGGTACTTACATTCAGCACTTGTGTGACAATCACTCTGTTAATTCTGTGCTTTTCACCAGAGTTATGCAAAGAATGTTGAATATTATAACAATGCCTATATTATTTTGCAGTAACAATAATACCAATACTCTCATACCTTTTAATACAAATTGAAAGTGCTAGGATAAATTTGTTTTTTATTTCAAATGTTTTTGTTAACTTTTTGTAAACTAGGTTTTGTGTGATAGGTAATGCTACAAACAGTTTTTTCTAAACTTGATTGTTTTGAGATGCATATATTTTGAACTGCAGAGTGAAAACTAATTTAGGTATGTTAACACACTAAATACCATTTGTCTAATTATAAGTCTTACTCATTATTATTAAAAATAAAAGTAATGGCAGTATTATAGCCAAGTTAGTAAGGTCACATTTTTGGGGGAGAAGAGAATGATATCGCTCCCAGTGCTAAACAGAATGATAACAGCTAAAGTGGCTTTTCAAATGGTCCAGTCTCATGTTTTAATACATCCTGTACAGGCTGGAATTGAGCTGCTTTTTTTGAGCTATTGCCTGCTTGTTTTGCACAGTTAATGGTCTCATAATAGAAATTCTCGAAGTGTTGACTTAATCTCCTACCTTCCTGAACTAAAGCTTGCCACTATCAGTAACTTTCCTTTAAACATTTAACTCTGGAGTACTTTTGGCTTTCTTCTGACTGTTTGATAGTTTGTGTTTCTCTAATACTTGCTGCGTGGCTCCTTTGTGAAAGAGGGCATTTACTGTTCACTGGAATTTGGAGGGGTTAAAAAATGGCATGGCTTCTCTACACCTAGGTGTTGGGAGCAATATCTATTATGGAGTGCCTTCCCAAGCTTGTGCTCTCTTTGAGAGAAGCTTACATTGAACTCTTTTTGTTAGACCCTCAGTATTTTGGACTCTTCAGAAAAATTGTTACAGGTAAATACCCAAATTACTTGTAGGAGCTGCCAAATTTGGGAATAACTAAGGGAAATAACTTCCCTTACTCTGTAAAGTGCTCTAGAGAGCCTGCCAGTTTGCTCACCCTTGGTTTCATACCTGGACAGTGAGCTGAGCACTCTCCTGTGGCAGGGCTGCAAGTAGCTGGTGAGTGTGCTCTGTTCTCTCTGATGAGGTTATGAGTTTTCCTCAGCCTGAGTTCCTCTGTGCTCCTTTGTGTCCATGAAGATGAGGCTTTAATCATTTAACCTAACACTGCTTATGTTTTGTTTGCTTTGCTTAGAGTGTAAATGTCTTTGTTGCTGGTGTTGTTCCTGTTTTTTTTAATGCAGTGCTGAAACATGCACCAGATAGGTAAAACAGATTCCCAAAAAGCTTCAGAGAAAGGGCTTTTTAATAAAATGAAAGCAGCACTGGAGATGATTTTTTTTCTTTTGCTCTTATTCTAGTTTGAAAAAGATTACCTTGAATTTAAGAACCAAATTGCAGCATTGTATGGATCTATACAGGAATTTGTGGATTCCTGGTTTGAGAAGACCGTAACTGTAAGTTATGTTACAAATGCAAACCCCTGCTTCTGGTGCTTGGAAGGGCCAGGTACCCATAGCTCCTACTAAACTCCTTCATTACTGCCAGTGTTCTGTACTGTGCTGGTGGCTGCCTGAGATAATGTTGGAGGACATCAAGCCTGTTACAAATGTTCAAAAAGTTGCTTGCAGAAGTACTGTAAAGGAATGTTCATTCTTACTTGGTGCCCAGTGTATGTTCCATCTTTCCATACCAATTTTATTGCTCTATATTTTGAAGTTTATTTTCTTTCTTCATCCTGGTGTTTCCTGTGGCATTTCTAAGTTATTCCTGTTTGACTGACAGGAGTAATGAAATAATGTCTGCCATCTGTTTCCTAAATGTTGATACTGTTCATTGGCTCAGGCCCTGATGATCATGATATGAGACGTTAATGAAGTGTGAGTAAAGGTGTAGGGGTTCTACCACAACTGTTTGCTGAAAAAAAGGAGTGAGGATTTGAGTCAGAAAAAACTCAAACTGTAGTGGTTAACAGTTTCTTGGTTTATACAAGGGTAAGTATCTCCTGTGTGGGACAAAATATAGAAATAAAATTCACAAACTTGTCTGGATGGATTTTTTGTAGAAAACAACTTACAAATTTACATAGCATATTCTAAATTAATAAAATACTGTATGGACAATGACCTTCTGAACTGTTATCTTCTGCAATAAGTGCTCCATCTTCCTTTTTAGACTGAACAGATGCTGGGATTTCTGATGAAGCTTGAACAAATAGGAGAAAATAATATTGACCTTAATGAGAAGTATACCATTGTTCTTCAGCAGTACAGCCAAGACTTGGAGTTTATTCAAAAACTCTATCAGAAGGAAAAGGAAAATCCACCTATACCACGTAATATACCACCAGTAAGAATGAAGTAAACGAGAGAGAAAAATTACTTTACTTCTTGACTGTTTTTAAGTTAATGAAAATATAACCTCATATCTTCTGTGTTTTAGGTAACAGGGAAGATTATGTGGGCTCAGCAGTTATTCAGAAAAATTGACCATCCAATGACATTTCTTAAAAAGAAAACCACACTTCTGAAGGTTGGAAATTAGCAGAGTAGGATTTATGCTAAGCTTTCAAGGATGTTATTAACAGACCCATGATTTACTTTTGTACTTCTACACTCACTTTTCTAGCAGCTTGTATCCAAGATCATCCAACAGTAGGACCTTGAACACTAGCTACGCTTCATGGAAGATTGTCATTTGTATACCTTTCTCAGTGGGTCATCAGTGCCTTGTATAGGTCATAGTATAGACTTTGTTCTATGGGCAAGGTTTGGAGGAAAAATCAGGAAAAAGAGTTATATTGGTTAGAGCAGTTGAACACTGCTTAATAATTGAATTCCTAAATATATTGCTATGTTTCTGTGTCTTACCTCATTTCTAATATAGCATAATTTAGAGCTTTCGATTTCTTTTTTTTTCCTGTGGTAGAGAGGAAAAGCCTAGTGGAGGGCCTTTCTACTGTGTTAGACTCATTGAATTGTTTAAGTGGTGCTTTTTTTTTTTTTCCCCCTAAATTGCAGACACTGGAAATGAAAAAAGTTATCAAGAACTACAATAAAATGGCAGCAGTTCTTTTGGAATTTGAGCTTATTTATCATAGGGCCTGGTGCAGGTTTGCTGATCAGGCTAGGAATGCTCTGTGTGCTCCCTTACTTGTCAGGCACCCAGAAACCAAGGTAAATATGATTTATTTTTTGTATTACTGTTACATGATGTAGTATTACTCATTACTTTAGCCATATCACTGACAAGAAAAAATAGATAAATAAGAAAAAATTAAAATAACCTTAACAGAGTTAAAAAATGAGCTACTTGAGTTGGAATATTTTTTCCTTTTTGTGTGTATTTATGATACATCCTTATAAGGTTTCTGTCTTATTCAGGGTGTAGAAGAGGCAGTGTCCAGCAAATACATAACTACTACCGACTTATCTGCATTCTTTAGATATTGTTTCCGTGTTTATTTTCTATGTTAACCAAAATTTTAGTCGAGGAAGGAATTTTTTGTTAGATCATGGTCTTTTCTGATGTGATCAGTGTCACTGTGTTGAATATATTGCAATAATTCATTAATTTGCTTTCAAAACTGCTGAGGCAGAAAATCTTACCTTTCTTACTTCACACATCTTTTTTCTGCTGTAGTGCAGAGAAATTATGGTTAAAATGTGGCATTTTTTGTACTAATGATTCCATAATGGACAACTAGAATGTAGTTTTCAAATTTATGTAGCATCTTAATAACATTTAGTGCCCCCAAAAGTGTAGAGATTAACCTTCACAATATTTCTGCCTAGTTACTGATGGAGAAACTGAGATGGAAAAGGCAAATTAGCTTCCAGAGAATGTAACTGCAGAGCAAGAATTAAACTTGGGAAGTCATGGGAGCCAAGTGGTTAGGGCACAGGAAAGGGGTCACAAGAAATTGAAATCAGTGTAAGATATTGGCTGATTAATACTTTGAGAAGCCCATATATTTGTAGAGTAGGTTGAAGAAGAAACATGGGTGTCTATTTTAAAAATCCTCTCCAGTCATCTACATCTCTTTATATGATGCAGTTATATCACACTACATTTAGCTACCAAACTAGTGTCTTATTTTCTATTTCTTTTTTTCACTGCTACACGAAGGAATTATTTGTAAACTTAGACCCAATGGTCCTGGAAGTACTTTATGAGACAAAATACCTGAGAAAAATGCATTTTGAAGTTCCGGATGTTGTCCTTGTCTTGTGTGCAGCTGAAGATCAGATTAAAAGACATCAAAGGGAGTGAGTGTATGCTTTTTGGATTTGTTTCTCATCTGCAAATGGGAATCCCTACCTTTGAGTCTGTTGCATATACTGCTTTTGATTTATTTTGATTTTTCTCTTTGATGGAGTTTAATTGAATTTTAATTG
Organism: Gymnorhina tibicen; assembly: GCA_013399875.1. NCBI lineage: Eukaryota > Metazoa > Chordata > Aves > Passeriformes > Artamidae > Gymnorhina > Gymnorhina tibicen. The sequence goes on along the minus strand of VXAZ01002624.1, from coordinate 2,653,105 downwards.
CTTTCCCCCGTATTTCCATATTAACGTGCAGTTGTTCCTGGTTACACACATATCTCATTGCTTGGAAACGCCTACATGTTTTTGTTTGGTTACTGCAACAGCTGCTGTCTAAGTGGAGCTCCTAGGTGCTGCTGTTATTATTACCAGAGTGCATCTGTGCACTCTAATATAGCAATTACACTCCAAAACATTACACTTAATGGCAGAAGATTTTTTTTCCTGTTAGAAAAATGAGCTGGAATTTACCACTTGATTACAGCACAGCCAAAACATGTGTATAGGTAATACGTCACCTAAGTTCTAACTTGGTCTCTCTTGTTGAGTATCTAAAATCACTTTTTTTGATTTAAAATAATTTCTTTCTTTCTGTGTCTTATAGCAGTCCAAATCTCTGCTGCAAGAGTTCTTTCATTCTCAGGGATGCTGATTGTTAATTCTAGAACTCTCTAAACAGGGATGTTCAGTCTTGAAAAAGAAATGCTTTGTGAGGAGTGTTCTTTAGTTTTTAATTAGAATTGGACAAAAAGGGACAAAATTTAGAGTTTCATAAATACTTCAAGCCCTCCTCCCTTTCTCTGTTGTTGAAATTTTCAGTGTTCCACCCTTACAATGCAACATTTTTCATTGATTTTCTGTGGAGTGTTTAAGGACAGCTAACCATAAATTTTTAATGTACAAGTCAAACTCTGGATGATACAGACCTCCAAAGAGCAACTGCCCCAAATTTTGCCATCCAACAGGAAAAAAAAGTGCAGAAAATTCTTGCAGTAAGAAAAGAAAGCCAAACTTACCTTCTACTCTAAAAAAGACTTCATACTGACTCCCCAAGCAAGGAAGAAAAATTCAGGAGCTGTAGATTTTTGATTAACAACATTTAAAAAACAGTTCTGGGTATACTGTGAATGGGTTATCTCAGTATATGGTTTGTAACAATTGTGTCTAAAGTCATGATTTTAATCTGGGGCAGAACACAGCTATTACTTTTTTATTTTTCAGCAGTTCCTGTAAGGAACCCCTTATGTATATGACCTTTGAATTATATTTGCTTCTAATTCTATTTTACACAGTTTCTTTGTGTAGCTCCATTTTCATGGAACTGTAGTGGTAAGCCTTGATTCAGAATTTGGGCTCTTTTTCTTTGGGATTCAGGGTTCTGAGTGGTTTGTATGTAGCTTTTCTTATAAGCAGTGTCATTTCATGCCATGTCTTGTGAGGTGGGAAGAAGGAAACAAAAATGCCATATTTTCAATTTCCTGTTGCTATTTTTTTTAATTGTAATTAATTTTTTTGGGGAGAAAAATTCTCTAAATTGATCACAGTCACTTTGCTGGAGGTACTTATTTTTTCAGTCTGGTTCTGCTATTGGTGAGGACAAAGAGGCCTGGGTGGAGTTAGGAAGAGCTAGAAAGGGTTCTTATTTTTAAGACGGGATCAGAACTTGCAAATCTTACTAACAGAAAATGTGTCCAAAATTCTATGTGTTTCAAATATCTGGATGAAGCACATTATAAGCATGATTGCGTGTTTCAGGCTCCAGAACCTGTTGATCAGTTACAAGGAACATACAAATAGGATCCCTGATGTGCTGAAACCACTGATGAAGCCATTCATAGGACAAATTGAGGATGCCCTTACTCCGGGCCTGATGCAGCTGTCATGGACTTCTTTGAACATTAATAAATGTAGGTAATAGGAGAAGAAGTGGTGAGCTGTTCATACTGTTAGATGCCTGCATTCATTTTCATTTCTCTGTGAAAAATGTGTTTGTGGACTGACCTCTTCACTTCAGGTGGATAATTTTAGCCCAACTGCTAAAAGAATGTGCGACAAGAAAACAGCCATGGGTGTTTTAATAATATCTTTTCTATTAAAAAATCTTCATAACTTATGCCGAACATCATAAAAGTGACATGTCTGAAATCAAGGTTGGAGGTTTCTGCCCAAATCCTACTTTTTTTCCAAGAAAACAGCTTTTATTAGGCATTGAGATTTTCCGCACAACCAGTAAGACACAACCTTAAGCCTATCAAATACAGCATAAAACTGATTAACTGTTGTAAAAGTGTCATTGAAATAGGCATATATAAAACCATCACCAAGACTTTTATGTTGCACTTTAATGAGAAAACAATAACTCATGCTTGTAAATTAGTTTTGAGTTGAGGTTGATTGGTGTTAGGCTTTCCCTTTTCTTCTTCAAAAGGAAAAGCAGCAATATAAACAGGACCAGGTATGGTCTAAACCTGAAAGTGAAATGTGGCACAGGTTTGTTCATTTATGACTCTGCCGTGTGGCACTGGTGCATGGGACTCTGACCAGTGGCTTAAGGCAGGGCTGGTCACCTTTCAGCTTTACTTTCAGAACCAAGTATCTGTGCTTTAGATATCGTAGTGCTTTCTTTCTACATGGAGTAGAAATATATATATATATATATATAATACCTTATGGTAATAATAGTGACGGAGGACATCAGGTGATGTACTTCTTTCTATTTTGCAATGGAAGTATGACAGGGAAAGAATTTTTCCAGTCCATTTAGAAACAGCCAATTTTACCTTTTGTTTCATAAACACATTTGTTAAAGCAATCAGTTTATCTCTTTCCAAAGTAAATTAGGTCAGGCATATGAAAGAAGAAATCTAGTGGTTTAACAAGGTTGTAGTCTTGGCTGGGGGAATTTTAGCCATTTAATTTATAAGTTAATTACAATTACAAAAGTACTGCATTTTGCTGTGTATGTATGTAGGAGGACCAAAATAATTTTTGGGCACTTGTGTCCTTTCTGTTTTCTGTTCTATTTTGTTGATCCTTTTCATTACAATGTTATTACCAAAAAGAAGATATATTTTGAAGTATATTGTTCTGTTTATTATAAAATGAAGAGTACAGCACATCCATCGTGTTTCAGGCTTTCATTTCATATTTCATTGCCATTAAACCCTGATTTTATTGTAATACTTGGGGGGAGGCAGAGGTGAGTAGAGGAGGAACAGGAGATGAGACTTAAGAGGTCTGTGTTTTGCATTGATTTGTTTTCATTTTGTTATCCTTGTTCAGTTATTCAGAATGTTTACAGAACCCTGAGGGAGTTGGACTATGTAGTCAAAGCAGCGTCTGATACCCTGGAATGCAGAATTGAAAGAATTCTGAAGGACATGTCAAACACTGCTCTGATAATTTTGCCAGAAGACGAACCTATAGATGTGACTTCATTCTTGGAACAAATAGAAAAGCTTGCTATGTCTACTGCTTCCAAACTGTCTCAGTAGGTTTCTTAATTGCACAGACTTGAAGGTCATTTTTGGGAAGGTTTCCTTACTTGTTACTTCTGTATGCATAGGGATTTTACTTTTAAAGTGTTATTGTAACAAAGTAATAGTCTAGAGCAAAGTGATAGTCTTAGGATGCAGGGGAGAAACTCCAAAGTATCTTGAACACAGCAGTTGTGAAATAGCATAGTATTTAGCATTTAGCATTTATTTAGCATTTCTTACATTTTTTCTTATACCATTCTAATAAGTAACAAGAAAAATGAAGATGGATAGGACTTGAAATCTCATCCACGTTAATTGTTTGTTTCTTAATACTTATTTTGTTTTTATTTTATTCATCCTAATTTCACAGATTATCTTACTGCCTCATCATGATATACCTATTTTATTAGCTATAGCTAGAAAAAACCTTTTTTAAAAAAATTGGTATGAAGTCCAGTTGAATCAGATATAATAGGATCTGGCAAATGGGCTTCTTGTTAGTCAGCATGTTTTAATATCTTAAAATCTTTGTATGCCCAAGCAATAGGAACAAACTGAAAAACATCAAAAGGGCATTTCCCTGTGCATAAGTGCAGTGGGACTGGGGGTGTCTACCTGGGAAATGACAAAGAGTATTCCTTATGTTTGATTCCCCATGGGTGACTGTAAGGTTGTTTTTGTAGGCAGAGCCAACAAGTGGAATGCTCTGTGTATGAACTTATAGGTATTCTTGAGCACAGTCTGAAAGCAGATGCTGGAAGAACTCTGGAGGTAAGACCTCTACAATGTAAAACAGCCTTTTACAACCTAGTCAGATACTTGATATTTCATTTATATACTGGATAATATGATTGTTTTCCTAAGAATTTCCCTTTCAATATTCAGAATTCCTTCACCTGTACACATCTTGACATGAAACAGAAAACACGCTGCCAAGAATGCCTGTCCTGTAGCTACTATAACCTGATGGGACAGCTTTGTCAGAAGAATACTGACTCTTTGATCAGATGTGAGTCTGTCTTTTTCAGATAGGTTTAATTTTTAATAAAACTTAAAGATTTTTTTTCCTCACCAAGCTTATTGTGGTAAAAAAAAAAAAATCCTCACATGACTATTATGTTTATTTAGGCACGAAGATTTCTTTAGAGACTTTAAGACATCGATTGCATGTTATTGACTCCAGATATCAGACAACTAAGTTTTTAGAGGCACACAGGGTTCCTTTGTTCAGAGCTGAAGTTCAACTGGCTATTCCAAATATTGTCTTGAGACCAAGTCTTGAAGATATTCAGGTAACAAAATAATTGCACATCTCAGTCATTTATGATAAAATGTTTATAAATGCGTTGTTTTAAAGCAATATGTGCAAGTTTACTCTGGTATAAGAACTAAAAAGAAGGGGAAGAAAAGGTAAAAAGTCACTTGAGTTCATGATGGCACTGGGTGCTAAGGACTTGAAGCCATGGATCAGGGGTAGTTATGCAGGCTATTAGAAGGAACTGTTTTTCTCAAAGCTCAGTAACTCAGTAATTCACAAACCTCTACTTAGAGGCAAACATCTCGAAATGAGTGAAAAAGTAAAAATGAATGCCATCAATACAGCCTGATTGACTTCCTAGTCTCTTTAAACTCTTTCAGAACATAAAATCAGTTTAAAGTGTCAGTCATAAATCAGCATTCAGCAGCAGTGAAATGTAAAGAAAAATATTACAAGCCTGAAGCCCTAAATTGTGAAAAAATTTAAACACTTCTTTAAACTTATACTAATTCTGCAAGATTCTTACACATATATTTGCAATATCCTATGATGTCTGAAATTATTCACAGAGTATTAGTTGTGTATGGTGTTGATTTGTGGACTTTTCACTTAGCATGGTGACTGTCAAAACCAGTAGCTGAATACTTCTCAAGTTTCATGTGCAGCCTTCATGGTGTAAGAAATCAGGCCACAAAGTGTGATTTTAAAATACCACACGTAGAAAAAGTCATCTGAAAATTTATGTAGCTGCTTGTATAGATCATAGACTATACCATCACAAATTCAGACAAATGTATTCAAGCATTCTGGTGTGAACATGAAAACTATTGTTAATAACACATAACAATGTTTATAACCATTTTAAAGGGAAATAGTACTGTAACTGAGTTATAATCCCCAGTGATTCACGATTACTGTTCATAAAGGTCCTTAGTGTTCTTTTTTGAAAACCACATAAAGTTGGAAGGACTGTGATAAAACTTTATGGACTAGTCTTTCCCCTTTCCCCAAAATGTGGTTTTCGGTGATTCTACATTGTGCTTATTTAGAATATTTCCTTTAAAGATAAAGGTATAATTTTTTAACTTTGGTATTGTTTGGAGGATCATTCCCCCACCCACATAATATCTCTGTGAGCTCAAGGTGAATGCTTTGCTTTTTTCAGAGTGCTGTAAACAAAGCAGTAAGTATCATACTATCAATAGCCAAAGATATTCCCCTGTGGAAATTTGCTTACTTACATCATAAACAGCAGCAGGTGAGTATTTTATTTTGATTATTTAAAAAGATTTGGTATTTTGGTTAACATTTCTTAAGATTATATTCTGTACCAATAGTTTTGCTTGTTACTTGGTGAATTTTCCTGTTAAGTGAAAGCCTAGTTTTTAATCTCTGTGCTGAGTAATAACACATAAGAGTAATAGTTCGTAAATCTTATGTTTGGTAGTTTCTAATATTAAAATCAAAATTTGCTTTAAAAGAATCTTTTAAGTATGCTGTTCAAGTATGATGATGATAGTGTAGAACCAACATTATCTGTAAGTACTACCAGCTGAATATAAATTAGTATCACTCTTCCCAGGCAAAAATGTTAAACTGCAAGGCTTCATATGGCACCTACAATACTACAGTTCATACAGTAAAATTATTTTAACTGGTATCAAAATTAGCACTAAAACATTGTGAAGGTCTGAGGTTTAGATAGAAACTGAAATTTGTTGAAGGACAAGAACGCACAAGAATGTGGCCTTAAATTGTCTTGTCTGGGAACAAGATATAGATGTATGTAGTTCTGTGCTGAAAAGTGTCTTTGTAAAAATATTTTATTTTGTTGATATGACATGAAAAACAGATCAGCTCATTTCAGGGAAAAAACCCACATTCAAGTCCTGCAAATAAATAATAATTAAGATTACAAAAAAAGAAAGAACTAAGAGGGAGTGGACTGAGCTCTGTTTTGTTAAGCAGAATGTTAGTTTGTTTCTAAGCAGCCAACCCTTCACTGCCTCCAGGACTTTCTATGGCCAAGAATGGGTAGAGATTGTAATTCTACACTAAAGAAGGCAGAAAGACCTTCTTTTCTTACATAGCTGCTGCTATGTAGGAGGAGAAAACAGCACAATTGTACTTCTATACTGTGCATATTTGACTAATGTAATTCAGAGGTGATTAATATGGAGATCTGCATGAGAATTTTTTATAAAATCAGCTTTAAAACTAGAACTATAGCTCTGTAAAAATCCAAGCTGAGAACAGGGAGTCTGCCTGTAGACATTTCTCTGCACTTTCTGTCTATTCCTAGAAGTACTTATTATCTGAGCATCAGTGCACATTCCATAATTTAAAAATAAAAACAAAACCCCAAATAAACTAGTGGACATATTTTTTTTCTCTTGTTTAATTTATACCAGGTTGAACAAGCTGTTGCTTTAGAGTTAGGTGATGAGAGCAAACTCACCAGGATGGTGGCACTGAAACCTTTAGACAAACAGATCATCGAACATAAGGATGTAAACAAAGTGGTGATCCAATTAAATACGATTATCTTGTCACTTAAAACTGAAGCACTGAGTCTTCTGAAGACCTTTTCTGAATTTTCGGACGTCTGGAACAAGGTTAACTACATGCTTAATATAATATGTTGCTGTGTTGTAAAATCTAAGCAAATTTAAAAAAAAAGTTATTGGTTGCATAAGGAGTCTGTGCTCAGTAGGAAGCATTGGTTTCATGGTAGAATCCATACACCCATAATTCCTCTGTCTGCTCTTGTGTTGACCGGAGCTTACAAACCTTTACAAGTTAAAGCATCTAAGAAAGAAAGCAGAAGAACACAAAAGAATCTGGGAACATAAACAAGCTTATGCTTTCATATGCTTATACATCTTTCTCACAGCATCTTGTCTGCATGTGTTATGAAAAAGAATAGTTGAGCAGAATTTTAGAAATTGGAGACTTTTACAAAGCTATTCCTGAGTATTAAACTGACTAGTTCTTCTCAAGCAGCCATTGCTGAAATACTATTTTCTATTTTTTCACCAAAAAAAGGATAACCTATATGTAGGAAATCTTTCAGCAATAAGGATTCAAAAGCCAAAGTGAATCTGGGCTGATGCAGTTATCTTCATTAGGAAATGGGTCCAGTCATATAAATGGTAAAGCTCTGAGGAGTGTTTTGTCAGGAGATTCATCATGAAGTAAAACTTTGTGTACATTCTGACTAGTGAAATTCAGCTCTGTGAATGGACAACTACTGGTCTTACCTATCAAAGGTGCCTTAGTCAGGCCAAGAAACAAGCAATCAAAAGAGGAATAATCTTATCTTCGTAACTTCTCACTATTTTTAACCTCCCCTTCCTAAATCAACCTTTAAGTGACTCTGTTCCCCCATCTGACTCTTCTGTCCAGGCTGAGAGAGGGCATTTTTACATCTTCATGGCTTCTGAGGTTCCAAAGCTTAATGATCAGTTTGGTTGAGATACAGTTTGAGCTAAGCACGTGTTGGTAGCATGTCATTTCACCCAGACAAGACACAATCAGGTTGGGTGATGCAGTAGAATGATGTTTCTTTTTTACTGAAGTCTTCTAAAGTAGTCAGTTAACCTGCTCCTTAAACTTAGAGTTCCTCAGGAGCTGGCACTATTCCCTCCATCTTTATAATCTCTCTTGGACCATTGGGAACTGTCACTGGTAACTCACTATTGGCCAGAGAGGTGCAAACAGATTCTCAGGCATCTCACAGTGCAGACTGCAGGGGAACATTGCTGAGACGGGTGAAGATCATTTGTCTGTAATTGAACTGAGAATCTTGCACATTTGTTGAGCTAGTGACACTGATTTCTCACCTCGGCAGAGACTGGCCTACCTAATGGAAAGGAAGGATGCTCAGTGCTCTATTGCCTATAAACAATCTCCAACAAGCTAAATGCCCTCTCTCCCCTTAGACCCATTCTTCCCTGCCAAACTGTTTTCTTCAAATCGCCAGGAGGCCATCTGTACCTAGAAACTGCAGTTTAAGGATACTGTTTCAGGAAGAATGAAGATGACTGAGTACAATTCCTCCCATTCAAATACCTGTTAGAGGATATGACCTGATTTTGTGGGGTTGTAGACAGAAAGAAGACTAGGAAGGAAATATTTCCTGCAAAATTTTAGCAGCTACATTTTAAATTTTGTAGTAACATTTGGATGGATAAGGGATATCCTGACCTGTGCCAGTTTTTGAGTTACAGATTTCAAATTCTTTAAAGATTATTATACAAAAAATAAGAGTCAGGTAAGGCAGTTCAAATAAAATAATTTGGGCTTATACTAATTAATGCTTATATCCTAAGTTCTTTTAGAGAGGGAACATTTTGTGTTTGTATAATACATCAGGCAGCTGGGTGCCCTGTAGGTTGTTATAATACCAATGCTAAATAGTAATTAAAATAAACTTATTTGAAGCAGGATCCAGAAGAAAAAGCAAAGGAATTTATAGATACTAAACCAACAATGGCTGAATTCCAATCTCAAATCAGATACTTTTCTGTAAGTATTTTATCTTTAATAAAAATGAACTATTCAGATAAATTTTAGTGAAATTAAATGCTGAACGCATGTATTTGTCTTAGCAATTAGAAATGCAAATCAGAGATCTGCCCAATCATTGTGCACTGCAATCAGTGGAAGTTGCAACAGAGTCATTGAAAATAGCTTTAATTCAGGAATGCCGCTCAAGACAAAGAACATTCGGATTAGCTTTAAATAAAAAGTCTGCCACAGATGTGGGTGAAATTTATTCATTCATCGAAAATATTAGCAAGAGGTTAAGCAGACCTATCCATGACCTTGGTGATGTACGGGAAGCAATGGAAGCACTGAAGGAGATTCGAGAGAATGAGATTAAAATTGACATGACAGTTGGACATATAGAAGAATCTTATTCTGTGCTTCATAAATACAATCTGCTCTTTCAAGATGAAAATACAGAAAGAGGTGATGGATTGGCCTATGCCTGGAAGAACCTAAACACACAGGTATTGTAGTTGTATTATTTCTCAAATCATTATTATCAGCACTCTTAATGTTGAAATGATAGACCAAACCTCTTTCCTAATTAATTTTTTTGTTTCCTGCATTCATTCTTTTGTACCTGTTTTTTCCTCTTTGTCTGCATATAGGCACGACAGGTTGAGGACTTGCTGCTGAAGGTACAGCCCGACATGAAAACAGATTTACTGAGAGGTGTTCAAAAATTCCAGATTGATACTGCAGGATTTTATAAAGAATATGATGAAAAGTAGGTGACCTGTGTTGCAATACAATTATGCTTCATTAATGATTGTTTGGAAATAGTGTATCTAAAGGGCTTCAGAAAATAAACACAGCACAGCATCACTGTATATATTACACCTGAAAAAAGGCCTAATTTCAGATTAATATAAGATGGGCATACGGTCTTACTGTCAAAGATTCGTTCCTGTACTTTCAGTGCTGGAGTCAGTGAAATTCCATAAGAGTTAATAGGTTGGGGGAAAAAAAAAATCAAATTCTCAGTCCACATCAAAATGTAAAGTTTTTTTTGGAGTCTTAACAAAGCACTTCAGGAGATATTTAACAGTAAGTATTAAAGCAGTGTCTTGGATGTGATTGGAGACTCCAGTTCTAGGTATTTCTAAATTCACTGAGTCTTACTCAGCCTTACTCTTAAACTTTATCACTTTTGAAAATGTAAATTGTGAGATATTTGTGGTTCATTGGACACTCCTACACTAGCAAAAAGGAAAGAAAGACAGGACTTGGCTTGCTGTGATCTGTTATGGCTCTAGGATAATACCTAGCCTTTGGGGGCTTTCCTCTTGCTTTGGTGATGGAGGGCTGCTGGGCAGCTCTTCTGGGAGGCCTCAGCAAAGCTGACACCCCATCCTGTGGGACCTGCTTTTAAATTGAGGCTTCACTGCTTGGTCCCTGTCTGCAGCTCCAGCTCTGCCAGAGCTGTGCCTGTGCCTGGCCATGGATCCTGCTGAGCTGAACATGGATCCCAATGCACAGACTCACTCCTGAGGCTGACCTCAGAGCAGCCTGGTTCCCACTGGACTTCGTCTCATCCTGGTTACCTTCCCCAGACCTGCCCCTGCCCCTGATTTACTGACTCACCTTCCATGCTTGACCTTGGTCCTGTGTAATTACTGTGTGGACTTGTTTAAAGACCTGGACTATCATTTGAACCTGATTACCACCCCGAGGACCCTGCAGTTCCTGCTCAGGTTCTGCGGGATCATGCCTTGGCTGCCTTTGCTGACTGTGTTTCTGCTTCCATCTCCTGGTCCCATTTCCCTTGCCAAGCAGCCAGCCTGCTCTGCTTTCTGCCCATCTGCCTGAATTTCTTTCTAGAAATAACCATGGCACAACAGAAGATGACAGAGTTCTCATCCCAACATATTATGTTGTGGCCAAGAAATGGTCCCAGGCGTGAGATCTGGGAATTGCACCCTGTCCTATAGCTGAGTTCTCATTAGGGAAAATGATATTTTTTTCTCATATTTTTCTGACTACTTAATTATGGTTCTAGTGCCAACTACATAATTTTCACTCCTGATTTATATACCTGCTATCTTTCCCTTTTTAAAATATAAATGAAAATAGATATTAAAATTTATTTTACAGAAGAAACAGGAAATAAAGATAAAACATTTGTAGGTCTTTTTTAGCTGTTTGTAATGTTTGTTGCAACAGAGATGAATTTTTTTATTTGAAAATAAATTGGACTTTCTTTCAAGGGCTATTGAATATGTAATCTTGGTACATTGAATATGTGCTGCATTTTCTCTTGTGAAAATTTGTAGAAAAAATGCTTAAAAATATTAAATAATGTTCAGTAAGTATGGTCTGGGTTCTGTTGTGCTTCTTTATGAAACCTGTAGGGTTGATGATTTCACTGAATTTGGTTTGGTTTTTACAGGGGCCCCAGTGAGGAGAATATTCCTCCCCATGAAGCAAATGACAGATTACAGATCTTTCAAGCCAAATTTAATGAACTATGGAGGAAGTATCTCTCTCTTTCTGGTGGGGAAGAATTATTTGGTCTTCCCATCACAGGTAGTTTCTCAGGGGATAAGGATACCTGTTTCTAGGCTATTAAATTTTTCTTGTGATTCCTGCTAAATGCATTCACTGCTGGATTCATTGCAGAAAAATTCCTTGCAGTAAATTATTATTGTCTTTCCTGTGAAAAGCAGCTGTGTGAAACTGGCTCTCGGTGTGCACATACATAAACATCAGGTGGAAAAATACTGCTCTGCACTACTCTGTGGGTCTCAGGGTCTGGATGCTTAGTTCTCTTGCTTTTTCTGTTCAGAGCTAAGGACATCTCCTGCCAGTGTTCTGCTCCATACAAATTTGGGAAACGCGTTGCTGAAGTACTCAAATTGTCCCTGCTCCAGTTGCATAATGAATTCCCTTGGGCTGTGCAACTGATCTGTAATGTCCTTATGTCTCCTAGTCAGACACAGTTCCTTTGGAAGACTGTGGTGTGAACTAAAGTTACAGCAGAATGTATGATAAGCACTTTAATTTGTGCATACTAAATTGAGTATATTTTCCTGTCTGAGGACATGTGCAGTAATCCAAATATGTTTAACTAGGAACTCCAAAAGATACGAGAGAAAGTAAATAAAACATTTCTGTTAAGGATGTCCACTTTAAATACTTTTATTGTCTAATATATTCTATATATTTCATTTGAAAGCACACCCCTTATCCCCAAACTCTGCCTCTTAAGTAGATAGTGTAAATTGACATAGGGGATATTTTAGTTCTTGCCTAAAATTATCTTCTGTTCCTTTGCCATTTCATCCGCTTTTTCAGCATTGTCTCCCTCACTTATAAGATTACATCTACTGCTATAGAAGAATATTTATTAAAAAAATCAGCTATCTAAACAACTACTGTGCATCAAAATCTGATGTTCTTACATAATGTAACTGGAAAAGTTTGTCTTACTAGACTATCTAGAAAACTGCAAGTCTGATTTCATTAATTTATTAAATAACATTACTAGAAGTGCATGGATTCTTATGTTCGTGAATACATTTGACATGAATACCTAATTAACAGGCATAAATTTCCAATTTTAAAATTTGAAACAGAGTATCCTGAACTTCACAAAATTAAGCGTGAACTTTCATTGCTTCAGAAACTTTACAGTCTTTATAATACAGTTACTGCTAGTATCGACGGATACAATGAAATGCTTTGGAATGATTTAAATATTGAAAAAATTAACAGTGAACTTCTGGATTTTCAAAGCAAGTAAGTTGTTTTCTGTTGAAGTACGTGAAATTTTTATTTCTAGCTCTGTTTTCCAGTTAGCTTGTGAAAATTGCTCAGAGGGGCCAAAGAGTGTTGGTCCATCTCAAGCTCAGACTTGCTCAAGTGTTGGGCACAACTGCACTGTGGTGCAACATGCAGCTGGTTCGTGAGTCACATGAGGCTGGTTGGGGTATACTGACATTGGAGGCTGTAGGCTTTATTTAATAAATAAAGTGCACAAACCTCTGTCAACGTAAATAAACTTAAGTTATAAATAACTTTCATAGCTGATCTTATACAGTACCTTCTGATGGAATTTTGAACCTACTGTTTACTTCTGCACATTTGTCTTAATTGTAATTGTTATTTCGAGAAGGGTAGCTAGCCACACTTAATTCTGGGGGGTTATTTATGAGGTTTGAGAGCAATAATGTTTTCCGCAAAAAACTGACTGAACTGTCTTTTAGTCATTAATTTGGAAAAAAACACCAACCTCTTTTTAAAAATAAGAATAGTAAAAATTAATGTATGTGAAACATATATACTTCTGCATTTGGAAAATTTAAGTCTTCATCTCATTTCAGTAGAATTCTGGAATCCGCATCATGATTTTTTCTGTAGTTAATTATATTTTACAGGCTGTAGGACTTTTTATGCTTCCTTCTCCAGAACCCTTAAAGAAGCCATTGCACCGCAATAGTTTTCATTTATGTGTTTCTCTTTGAACTTCATGTGTGACGTTTTTGTTTTTCCTCTCAAGTGTCGAGCTATGTTTGGAGCAGGGTGACTATTGACAGGCAGTAAATGGGTTTTTTTGCAACAAATTCTAACCCACTACTATCCTTCTTTTGGCAGTTTGCTAGCATTATTGCATCAAGGTATTCTCTTTAAAGGCAGAGAAATTGAAATGATATACAGGGGATACTCACAGAAATAGCTAAAATGGTATGCCATGTTATGAAAGAAGCAGGAATGCTGGAAGTGCAATTTCTGCTTTAAAATAATTGTAAATATATGCATAGCTCTTTAATGTAATTTTGTTTTGCTACCCCGTTTAAAAATAGCAATATAATAGAAAACTTCTAATCATGAAAAGAAAAATAAAAAAAAAACCTGTAGGTAAAAATAAATCCAAGTAGAAAGAGATAAGAAGGAGGAATATTTAGAAAGCATTATAGAAGTTTATAATAACAGCTGGAGAGAAGTTTATATTTTACTGTAATACAGTGTAAAGAGAATGTCCAGTAAATTTAGGACAGAAATGTAAACCTGATCAACAGAGTAGTTTTTTAACATAGTGTGCAGCTCATGGAACTTGTTTTTAGAAGATATTATTGAGACTAAGGCAAAAGAAAAAGTTATTTGAATTTTAAAAAATTTGCCATTTTCATTACCAAGTTAAGAGATCCCATTTCTAATAGCCATCCCCAGAGAAGTTTATCAGAATGTTACTTGCTGAGTATAAATTTTCCATTCTGCAATGCTTTTCTCTGGCATATTTAATGCTATCTACTGTTGGATTCAAGATGAAAGAATATAGCAGTTATTGTAGTGCCATGACAGTGTGCATATGTTCATCTGCCTCTTACTAGCAAGCAGTGAAGAATTTGCACATTCCAGCAATGTGTGGCAGATCTGTCTGATTTTGAACTGTGAAAAATGGAGAATTTTTTTGAAGGAATTTGTCATTATGGGCAGGTTTTATGCAGCTTTTAGTTTCTGGAACTGAGCTGTAAGAGAACTGCTGTCAGTCTTTGGTCCATAGCTTTGGCAGATGAAAATTGGCATGACTGGTTTAGAAGCAAGAGGAGCTGTGACAATTCACAGTACAAGAGGTTCTTCATTTTTAATTTCTTTTCATCTTAAATTGGGCATAAAGGAAAATTTTGCTTTGAATATCTCTCAGACAAACCATGTGTGAATTAAGACTTGTTTGATTGAAACAGAAGTATTTTTCTCTTTGCAAGCAGACTAGTTTTAGTTTAGGATATATTTTGTTTTGCTTGGAAACTGTATGTTGTTGAATCCTTTTACCTCTTTACAAAATCAGGTGCATTTTCAAATTTTGCTAAAACAATGACATTGCAGGAACTTAATTTCAGATATGGGTTTGCACATGAAATTAACTTCCTTTAATTCAAACTGAAATAGAAACCAAACCATTCTGGTGTAATTTGTGCTGTCTTTAGCAGTGTTTCATGCCTGCAGTCACAAATGACCCACCATACATAAGATTGCCAGCTTGCAACTGGATTTTTATTTACAGTCTACTGGTCAACTCATTGAAAAATGACAATATATTGTACTATTAGGTGGTGAGTGGTGATTATTAAGAATAAAATATTTCTTCTTTCTTTTTGTGCTTTTTGAAGAATCCGAAAGTTACCAAAAGCATTGAAGGAATGGCAAGCTTTTCAAGACCTAAAAAAAAAAATTGATGACTTCACTGAGAGCTGTCCTTTGCTTGAAATGATGAAAAACAAAGTATGTTCAGCATAATAATTTGGAGATGAGTCACTTGAGAAACTCTTTTGAAGGCCATATTATATGACTATAAGTTGCTTTCCGTAATTCTTTTTTATAGATAAAAGCAACTGTATTTTTAGCAAAAAATCTAGTTAGGCTTAGTTATAGAAAAATAAAACAAAAGACTTTGTAATGGCATTAGAAGAACTACTGATGCTTTCAATGGAATGAAAATCAAGACCCACCTATTTGTTTAACAGATGCAGTGCAAAAGTATGTGATCATTCCAGTCCTAAAATAATACAATGTTAAAACTCCCATCCCTATGGACTTTTCTAGGCAATGTTACCAAGACACTGGGAAAGAATTGAACAAGTAACTGGGCATCACTTTGATGTTGACTCTGAAAATTTCACTTTAAAAAACGTAGTGGATGCCCCTTTATTAAAACATAAAGAAGATATTGAGGTACATGTACTTTCCTGTTTTGTTTTATTTCTTTGGGGTTTTTTTTTGTAATTATTAACTTGTGATCTGGGAGTCTGTGCTTTTGAAATCCTGTTTCTAGTCAGCTTTGTAACATTAAAAAAGTTTGGTTTAGTTGAAGAATTCCTTTGAGAAAGTGGAGTTTGGTAGTTGGTATTGGCACTGATTGTTAGTTTATTTCCCTTTTATTCAGGAGAAGATTTAAATATGTAGATGGTATTACACTAATCCTTCCATAGGAGGACTTCTGTTGTTTTAAGAGTAGTGCGATTCTGTCATGCTTCTGATTTAGGGTCTGCCTGCTTATATATTTTTTTCTTCCCTTTAAATTTGTAACCAGAGAGAAGAAAATAGTTGATGTAAGACTGATCCTGTTAAGTGCTAAAAATCCTCGGAACACAGTAGAAGTGGAGGATATGGGATTAAAGAAGAATGACGTTGTTTTGTATTTCAAAAGTGACCCTTCACAAGAGCACAGATAGATGAGAAGGCATGTGGAGTGTGCACAAGCTACAAAGCTATTGTCTCCTCAGTTTTGGGGGCAGTAGTTATCTAGCAAGTGCCTTAGCTTCATGTTTGTTACCTTTTACAAGAACAAAGCATAGCTACAACTAAAGAAGTAAAACCCCAACAGTTTCTAACTTCAGTTCTGCTGTCACTTAGCTAAATCTGTATTCCTTCCAGAGTAGTGACCTGTTTTGTCTTGTTCCACAAATGAGCATTTTTAAGGCAAAACCATGAAACCAAACCTCTGCTGTACCCAATTCCCAGACAAGAATTTAAGCCTTGTGAAAGGCTCAGAGTTCCAGCCTTACACTCCACCAAACACTTTAAACCCGTGATAGAATCCAATGTACTACTGAACTGGAATTTGGGATCCAGTCTGAGTATTTGATCCTTTTCTCTCTGATGCAATAACCAGCTTTATGACAGTCCTGTCCTCACTGTCTTCAAGAAGTAACAGACAGTCATATTGTCAGTCTACACTCTGTTCTCAGAATGTTTATTGGTTTTGATTGGTAATGTTTATTTTCTTTAAACCCCTCTGTCAGTTTATTTGATTTCAAATATTAGTACATACAGAGAGGCAAATTATTCCTGCAGATTCACTGACTCAGTGAATTTTGTGTGTGTAAGGTGCTAATAGTAGTGAAGATGGAGTATAGCCCATAAATGTACCTGTTACAAGTAGTACTAGAATATACTTTTGTTTGAAATAGAATAACTTTGAGGTGCTTTGATGTATATTTTCATTAGCCTGAGCTTACACTGAGATCTGGATCAAGCCAATACATTTTAATGGTGTTTATGAGTGTGCTTTATAATAGCCCTAGAGGAATGTAATTTGATATTTTAATTTTACACAGGATATCTGCATCAGTGCTGTCAAAGAAAAGGATATTGAAGCAAAATTGAAGCATGTCATCAGTGAATGGAGTACTCATACTTTCAGTTTTGGCCAATTCAAAACTCGAGGAGAACTTCTTCTGAAAGGATCAGATGTATCAGAGAAAATAGCTTTGGTGGAAGACAGCCTCATGATACTGGGGTCACTCATGATCAGCCGGTACAAAACTTAATAAATGCACATATTGCGTAAATCTAAACAATTATCATCTTAAGTTCTTCCCTTTAACTCATGTTCATGCAGGTATAATGCACCGTTTAAGTCCACTATACAACAATGGGTTCAGAAGCTGACCAATACTGCAGAGATAATTGAAAACTGGATTACTGTACAAAACCTCTGGATTTACCTTGAAGCTGTGTTTGTTGGTGGAGACATTGCGAAACAGCTACCTCAGGTATATTGCTTTATAATAACAATATGTTGTACCAGGAGATTAGCCACATCATGGGGTTTTTTTGTCTGCATAGTTTATTTGAGTGCATATAACTCATAAGATTTGTGGGCTGGCATAGGCAGTTCAGGAGAAGCTTTGCCAAACTAGAATCTCTCTAGTTGAATTGCTTAGAACTTGGTGAAACTTACAGGAATGCAATTGTTTGTAATTCAAGCTCAAATGTTCCTGTCAGCTTGCAAAATTAGTGAATTAGTACAGGGCTCAGAACTACTTAATGGCACGAAACTGATTTATTGCTTTTGCCATATGCACAAATATCCCTTTCTTCCTGTGTGTACACATTTATAGGTGTGATGGTCTAGGCCAAATTCAGGGAAACGTCCAAAAGGAATGTCTCCTCAAAGGAAGGCAGGTTACAAACCACCCTTCCCCCCAACCGNCCCCCGGTGGGGTTCTGATGTTCTGGTGTTCCGAACAAGTCCAGAAGAGAAGAAGGGAAAAAAAAAAGAAGGAAGTCCCAAGGGCAAAAACTCAACTCTCCGTCTCCCTCCGAAGAAACAGAGCCGAAAAGCTGAGTGAAAAGCAAGAAGCAGTGCCTCCCTGCTCCTCAGCCGCGGCCAGAAGAAAAAAAATCTTCATGTCCTTGAAGCGCAAACTGTTTTGAAAAGTTCGCTCAGTTTTTTCTCTGTCTCTTGCATCCAGTTTTAAAGGCATAGAAAGGCTCAGGAATCATGTCTAGGCATAGAGCAGTGATAGGGGATACAACAGCATAAAGTCACCCCAAGACAATAGGCTATAAGCTCTAATACTAGAATGACAGATTTTGTGTGTGAATTCTGTACTCGCTAGGACTCAGTTTAATTAAGTCCCACAGAGAGATGCTGCCAGGCTTGGGAACCGTATGTGTGCTAATCTGTGTGAACCACTGCAACCTCTTCAAAAGGCAGTGATGACCTTCCAAGGTAGCAGCTGCACAAGAGTTAAGGAATTATCTGAGCAGGAGAGAAATAGCAGAAAAAAATCATCCTTTTTGCTGTGTCTCCTAATGGGAGGTTTTCATGTAGTTCTAACACACCACAGTTCAGTTGCTCTGGATCAAATGGTGTAATTTAATAAAACCATTATTATTGGGAAATTATTAGATATTAATTTATTTCAGGCCACATATTTTATAATTGAAGGCTTACAATATCCCAAACTAAGATTAATTTTTGTAAGTTAAATAAAGCTTTCTTAATTGTTGTTTAGATAACAATTATTATTTTTAGTTAATGAGATATATTTATGTTGTTAATGCTTATCAGAGAATCAATAAACAGCTTTTGCAGATGAACAAAAGCTGCTAAAGCTACTTCTTGCAAGGATGATAGGTACATGAACTAATGTTCCGGAAAAAACAAATGTAGTGACTGTTTTTAAAGAAGGAGGAGAAGGAACAGCTTGGTGGAGGAGTAATGAGGAGTGGGCTTACACTGCAATTTCTGGATGAATACTGCAACAAGTTAACTGCTAGCATCTGGAAATTAACAAGGAGATGAATAATGTTCAGTCAATGTGAATTTGTTAGGAGCAAAACATGTTGAACAATCTAATTTATTTTTAGGGTGGGCAAGGAGCTTTGTGGATAGAGGAAAAACAGTAGTTGTCATATATTGTGATAGGCTTTTGCCATTGTCTCCAATAGTACTACCAAAAAATGAATTTTAGCTTGCTGGTGTGTAAAATGCAGAAGAGTGGAATGCATAAGCATCAATAACTAATAACTAGAATATTGTACCTGGTTTTGGCCAAAGAAACACACAGACAAATTTGAGAGAGCACAGAAGAAGGTGGTAAGAATGAGGAACTATCCAGGAAGGATGAGGCACAATAAAAAATTCAACAAACTAGACTTGTTTGGCTTGAAGAAAAGGAAAAACTGAAGAGAAGATGTGATAAGTTTTTTAAAATAGAAGGGTTATTTTCAACAGCAAGAAAAAAACATGTTCTCGGTATCTGATTAAGCTTAGATATTACAAGAGAGTCACCAGTATCAAAGATTGCCTGGACAGGCTTCTAAATCTCCACCACTGAGCATCACTAAACATGAGACAGATAGATATTTTGGGTATGATCCTGCCTTGTGACAGACAAATTGCTTTGAATCTTCTTTTGAGATCTCTTCTAGCTCTCAGATAATTTATGATTTCCTTAACATTTCATTTGTTGTAGGTGAAGAAAGAGTTTTTAATGTCAATATACCCAGTGTATAAAAATATTTATTTTTCAGCTCCCAGTCTGAGAATTTGTCTCCCTTCACCTACAACACTTGTAATGTACAAATGTGGCAGCTTCAGACTGTGTATACTGGTTTTGTTCATCAAGTATTGCTACTAACAGCTTACATGACATTGTGTATTGCTGTTAGGAAGGCTGTAATTTCTGAGAAAGCTGCTTTTTGAGTTTTCTCATGTGTGTTGGAATCCTTTTATGTGGACAATTTTGGTGCCCAACATGAAGTCAGACATTTCTGGAGCTGTCCCATGTACTCCTTCTCTTACAGTGTGAACTCTGGGCAATAATAAGCATGCCTATAAATACTCATACATTAGTCCTGCAAAGAAGACTTGAACAGCAAGAGAAATATGAAACTGTTACCTTGTCTGATAGAATTATTTAATTTTTAGAATATGAAAAACATGAGGAAAAGCTAATGCATTTATTGTGTACTTCAGGAAGCCAGAAGATTTCAGAACATTGATAAATCATGGCAGCGAATTATGCAGAGAGCCCATGAAACATCAAACATTGTGCAGTGCTGTGTTGGAGATGAGACTTTGGCACAGCTGTTGCCACATTTGCTGGAACAGTTGGAAATCTGTCAGAAATCACTGACTGGCTATTTGGAAAAAAAGCGGTTAATATTTCCAAGATTTTTTTTTGTATCTGACCCTGCTCTTCTGGAAATCCTTGGTCAAGCATCCGATTCCCACACTATTCAGGTACAAGTAATAGAGCAATAGTGTTCTTATGGTCGATATTACTAAATGAAGACCATGGAGGATTTTGTTGTTTATTTGAGAGAATTTCTTTCACTAATGGAGGGATTTACAGAGTATTCTAATACATAGCATTTAAAGACCAAGTAAGAATGCCATATCAGATCAGTTTATGGAGCTTTTTTTTTTCTGATTCTATTGTAGGCACATTTACTAAGTTTGTTTGACAATGTTAACCGAGTGGGATTCCATGAAAAAAACTACGACCAGATTTTATTATTTGAATCTCAAGAAGGAGAACAGGTCAATATTATTGAACCAGTTTTAGCTCAGGTAATGAAAGTATATATTGCAGTTTTTCATTACTTGATTTAAATTAGATTTATGTGTTAGATGCCAACAGTATTGCATCATGCTATTATTTGACTAGCTGAATGAAAACCTCCCAATGTGAGCAGCAAGAGCAAAGAGCAGAAAGGACAGGATATTTGTGTCATTTTGTAACGATTGCTCTACCTGTTTTCTCAGCAGTACTGCTGTGAAGTGCCAAATCCATCACATATCTCTAGAAGGGCAGTGGAGCAGAAAGAGAAAAGGAATCTTTTAAAAATTAGGGAATAGCAAATATGGAAATGGGAGTATGAAGGATTGGGAAAAAAGTCACGTAGAGCTCTTGCTCCTTGTGAATTATTCATAAACTAATTCTTTAAAAGTACTTTCTTGTTTATTTCAGGGCAATGTGGAATTCTGGTTAGGTCAGCTGCTGAATGGGATTAGGAAAACAATCCACACCATCATTAGACAGGCATCAATGGCCATTAATGATTCAGAATTTAAGATGTATGACTTTCAGGCAATGTTTCCTGCACAAATAGGACTTCTGGGAATTCAAATTATCTGGACCAGAGATGCAGAGAAGGCACTGAACAGTACCAAAACTGACAAAAAGGTAGTATTTAATGAATCTTTGGGGATTTATTAAAAGCGTTGTTTGTAACAGTACATATTGTAAAAAGTTAAAAGTAACGTAGGAAAAAGCACAAAGTACTAGTTAATTACCCAGAATAACAAATAAACTAACAAGAAAACAGAATAATAAAAAATGTGTTAAGAAGTCACACCTCCTCATTATCCCCCAGTGTGTGCTTTAGAATAGTTCCTAATCCTTGATTTTCTCTATTGTTTTCTTAGCGCAGTCGTCTTGGGAAGGGACAGTTTCTTAGTTTGGGAATATGGGGAATCTCATCCTGTTACTTTCACAAAATCAAATTTGGAAAGAAATAAGAGCTCCTGAACTTTGAGGAAGTAACTGTGCTTTGTGGAAACTGGTCTACTCTATCTAAATGTATTATATCCTTCAGTTGATGAGCTCTTTTTCTGGGGAAGAGAAAGAATAGAAACCATTTCAGGAGGTGTTGGTTTAATCTCAAACACGTGGAGAAGATGCTGTTAGCAGCCAAGGGGTTATTACTAACTGAATCTATGAAGGAGGAAGGAGAGGGTGTGAACTAAAGGGTTGCAAACTACCATTAATCAGGAACATACAGTGAGACTGAACAAAGAACAAGGAACAACATCCTACCACAAAAGTAAATGCAGGGCAACTGTACAATGCTGTACTTTGATACTGCATGAAAGTAAGGGCTTCAACTATAGAGAGAACCATGTACTGCTACATTTTCTGCATTGTTCAAAGTTTAAAAAGGGCATAAACCTGCTTTTAGTCCACTCTAGTTCATAGAATAACTAGGTGCAAAGATTCTTTTGCATTAACAAGAAAACAGCTTTTGTGGTTACTTGGGCTGAACTGCATGTGTGTGTTTGGGGGTTGTGGAGGTTATTTAATTCTCTGTTAGTTTTAACAGTGTTTTTAGCATTTTTTTCCTCAGCAAACCATGTGAGTTTCAGACTCTGCATGTATTTACAGAAAGCTAGTGTGATTGTTCTCTCACATATTTGGAAAAGAAGTATAAATGAGCTGCTCTTTCTTAAATCTCAGTGCTTTTTGTTGTGTACCAGGAGCATCACTGACAGAGGCTGTTGCTGTTTACGTAAGTCAGTATTGTATAGTCAGTATTGTATTTTGTGGAACTTTGTAACAGATTTGGTACCACAAAATAAATTATTATTTTAGCATCAGCGTCTAAAATTATACTACATTTCCTCTGTCCTCTGGTTAAAGGACATGACAGATCTTCAGGTTCCTGTTCCCCCTGAAGAGTAGATACAGCTTGGGCTGATACATAATACCCAAAATCATTGACTGATGGCTCTGAATATATGCTGGGATGCAGTCAGCTGAAAATGTAATGTATAGTAGAAGGAGCAAGAGTCTTGGAATAAAATCTTACAGTGTGACCTGTTCATCTAGATATAACCTTATTGTACTCTCCTGGGTAAGAATGCATGAATGGAAAGCAGCCTGCAAATCCAAATTTAGGATTCCAAGCCTAATAAATACAAAGCAGAAAATGGACATTATAAGCCTGGATGTTTTCAAATTTATGTTTTATTTTTATTTTTTAATTTTAAACATTGGAAGAACAAATGTTGTTTGTATTAATATGATCATTCTTGCTTGTGGAAAAGGTAATGCACACAACAAATCAGAAGTTCTTGGAACTTTTAAATGATTTGATTGACATGACAACACACAATCTGACAAGAATGGAGCGCACAAAATATGAAACTTTAATCACCATTCATGTGCACCAGAAGGATATCTTTGATGATTTGGTGAGTTCAGGAAAACCTTCAAGGGATTTTCTGTATGTAAGGTCTCGCACATATAAAAAAATTATAAGCAAATCTTAGAATCTATTCTCTTTGAGTAGCTCTGATATTATTGCTGTGATAGAGCATATCAGATGTATTTTGATTTAATATAGATGTCATGCAGTGAGAAGGGTGAATTATTATATAGGTGTGTTCATGGGTTTAGACTTCAGCTTTTGAAATGGTTGTTTATACTTATGCACAAATTCACTGTGAGCAAAAGAGTTTAACTTTTAAAATTAAACTATCTACTGAACTTGACGATTTAATGCATTGATTGAAATGTAAATGTGGAAAGTCTCCCTTTAGTATTCCCATCAATCTTGTGATTTCTAACCCAACCTATGTATTGATGTAAGGTAATAGTTATTCAAGGGTAAAAGCAGTGAGGCTTCAATATTTGAAGAGGGTAGCAACAATAAATAGGACAGATATTTAAATTTTTTTGATAATTGAGTTGCATCAGGCTTCGTTTAGATAAGTATGTTGAATAAATGAAAGCGTAATTATAAAAATGGAAGTAAAATAACTTTTAAAGGGCTTGAATGATGCAAAGGTCAATAATTCAATACTACATTGCTTAATTTATGCATATATGTTAGGATGATAAAAATCAAGTGCATGTGTAAAGAAAAATAGAAAATAATAAGGAAAAGTATTGAAATCTAGAAAGAAAAGTGCTGGCTTCTAAGATAAGTGTGGGGTTTTATCCTCTGCCTGTAATTTTTAATTTATCTTCATAACTATTTTCTTAATTAATTTAATGTCCTATTGTAATAAAATTATGGAAAATTGTTAAATTTAAAGGTCCTGTATATGAAATAAAAAGTCAGGAGCAAGTCCAAAACTGGGGAAAGGGTTCTTAAGTGGTATATGTAATAATATCCTTCTCCCTTAAAACATTCTGTTCTCTGCTGAACACATCCTTTTGTGATTGAGATAAAGGAGAGGGAAGTGGCTGAGATTCCAGAACCTCCTCTTCACCTTACACCATGTTTGCAAGGCCAATAACCAGGGCAACATGGTTATTGTAAGAGGCCAGTGGTTTTGAGATCCAGTGCCAATAATAATGAATCAAGATCTATTAATTACCACAAATCTAAATATGTGTGTGGCAAGTTCATACTGAGAAATACAACCCAAATAAACAAGCACACAGATGTCTATACAGTGTATTCAAATATTGTCCACAATTTGATATTTCTGTGAGTAATGGTGCAGATACCATGCAGGACAGACAGTATTGTTCATTTTTTATGTTTTCCATGACTGTTTTTCAATATCTCTGTAAGACACAATTCATAATCTCTGTGCACAATTCAGAGGAAAATCAAAGTGGACAGAAGTTTCAGAGCATGTCATAGACAGGTTTGAAAAGATAATTCTGGATGTCTTGACTCCTGACAGATTCTGTGCTCATTCTTCAAACTAATCAATTTGTATGAAGTAGACCTTTTTTTTCTGTATGGAATTTAAGATTAATTTGTTACTGATTAATTTCTGTATTAATGATATTTCTTTTCCATAATAGGTCCGTATGAACATTAAATCTCCATCTGATTTTGAATGGCAAAAACAGTCTCGATTTTATTTTCTTGAAGACTTGGATAAATGCATAATCAAAATCACTGATGTAGAGTTCACCTACTGCAATGAATACTTAGGGTGTACAGACAGGCTTGTTATAACTCCCTTAACTGACAGGTATTTATAAAAAGAATGAAGTGAACAGTGTTGGAGCTAATATTTAATTCCTTTGACTTTATTCTTTTAAATTTCATGAGCCAAAATTACCTAGGTTGCACTACAATGCTGCAATATCACTGGCGAACAGCAGAGGCCAGTGCTTATATATTCAGCTATTGAAAGCAGGTTGAATTTGAGTGTTTGCTTGAGCTATATGAGCTGTGATTGGCATGGAAAAACTTACCTGTTCTCAAGATAAATACACTGAACACTATACACGTCACCAGCCTGAACAAAGTCAATCTAAACACCAATATATTGCTGCCTTCAATTAGCAAGTAGTTGCATGAGAATGTGGTATTACAGCAAGTGATTAATTTGAAGTCACCCTGTAGGAAGAAGCAGTAACTCAGGACATACTATTGGATAACTCGTGCAAGTATGGTTTTAAGCAAGGCCTATGGGGAATTTCAGGACTATAAACACAGAGAAACTCTGAGGGCAAACATAAGGAGAACTTTTTATTGCTGGAATGTTAGTTACACAGCACAGTACCAATAGACGCCTATTTTCCTAAAGTACTTGGTTAGTCCAGGCAAGAGACAGGTGTATTTGCTATGCCAGAGCTTGTTCTTTTATATGTGGGTACGAATGTCAAAATACTTTGCATGATCAGTCATTTATAGAATCATAGCTTTACAGAGTGGTTTGAATTGGGTGGTTTGGTGGGCTTTAAAGATCATCTAGTTCCAACCCCCGTAGGTTGGGACATTTCCCAGTAGACCAGTTTGCTAAAAATCCCATCTTGAGTTAATGTTGGAACTGTCTTTGCATTGTGTGTGCTACTAGCTTTTATTTACTAATGAAAATCCAGATTTTTTCCTGAAAAAAAATTATACCCTGTGAGCTATTTAAGAAAGCCAACCCCCTGCATGTGGATACCTGGCTTTTAATAAATAACACACATCTCCCAAATTCTATGTTATGCACTGTACTGTTCCTGTATTAGATAGAGGTTTGTCTGCAGCAGTACACATGCACTTGATTAGCGGCTATGGCAGCACTACCACACTGACAATGTTTTTGCCCACCAGGAGAGCCAATATCAAGAAAATGTTGTCATTCAAAATTTATTCACAGAATTAAAATGCAACCAGGGACGTGGTCATGGTACCAAGCCTGCCAGTGTTCAAAAGGCGTTTGGACAATGCTTTCAGGCACGTGGTGTGGTTTTTGGGTATGTCCTGTGCAGAGCCAGGAACTGGGCTGGAACTGGATGTAGGAGATACTATGATTCTAGAAGGTGCTGTGTCACGTGAGATTGAAAATTAGCACAGAGTGACATGATTGAAGAAAGCAAGCCTTTTAAATGAGTTTAAACTATAATAATAACAACAACAACAACAGAGAGGACAGGCATATCTCTCTCTGGACAAACCTGGAAGAGCCTAACGAAGCTGCAGGGATTGGAGGCTGTCCACTGTCATGTTGAAAGGGTATTTGAATAAGACATGTTTCCTAGTGTTAGCGTGGGAAATGTACGTACCTAAGCAATGTTGCACAACAACAGATTTTATTCCCCCTGTGAGCTTTTTCCATGTTAATATTTATAATACTGCTATGTGGAGCTGTCTGAGCTTCTGAAAATTTTCAGGTAATGGTGTCTTTGTTCCATTAATCAGCTTGGTGTCAGGGCTAATGATTTCATGTTCAGAGATTCCCTAAGCACATTATAAATACTCACAGTTGGTAGTACATTGCATCACGATAATGGCACTGAAATGGAACGCTCCTACTCATCATGTCAGACACAGGCCATGTCATGGCATAGACCAAAAATGAAATGGAAAGTCTTTATAGAACTTGTGCTATGTATTCAGTTTGTCCTTACCTCATTTTCAGTAGCAGCATTGTTAGGGAGTAGTATCTTTTGTGTGGTAAATGACTGCCTGTTAACTGATCACTGAGTAATGAGGTGATAAAGCATTCTTACTGCTATATTAGAATGAGTATTCTGTTGTTTCATAAGAAGTCATACTAGGTGCTATCATTTGGGTTTTTTTCCAGTGCCCATTTTATTTCCCCACATATATAATAAAGTTATTGAGTTTCACAGTGCTAAAATGTGTTTACTGTGATTTTGGAGCATTGGAGATTAGAATAACAGCCTTTCTACACGCTTCAATAACCTCACACCATCTGGGGAGGTTGAGACTTAAACTTGAGGATCTCAGCCTAGGATGGTTGAAGAAGAAGATGATCATAGAACTCAGGGATTCCTCCTCTTTCTTCATTGCCCATTGCAATCTTCCCTCTCATCCATTACCCTCCTGTAACTCAAAGACCTCACATGACTGGCAGCAATGCTGTGGTTTGGCTGCTAGGGAAATGACAAGAACAGGAGGTGCTTCCATGCTCTGTGCCTTCCTACTGCCAGATCAGAGAGCCCATCTTGAGTGCTCTGAGGAGACAGTAGGAGGGAGAGGGAAAAGGCAGAAATACAGTGGCTCTGGGTGCTGCAGAATGAGGATAAGTCTGAGAAAATCACAATACTGCAGTATTTTGGTATTCAGCATTTAGAATTGGCCTGTGGATTTCCTGGGCTGTTGCAGTCATGGCTGTGCTGGATGAATGCTTTTTTGCAGGTCAAGCAAAGTTGGTCCTGGTAACTCAGCTTCACAGTGTGCAAAGAGGGTGACTGAGGACTCACCACATGGAAGCACAACCATTTCTGCCCCATTCCCCAGCTCTGGATAATACAACTGTTGTGGTTGCATTGATGGACCTCAAGTAATTAATGGTAGGAAAAGATTCACAGATCTGTTTGTCCTGTCTGTAGGTGTTACATCACTCTGGCACAGGCCCTGGGCATGAGTATGGGTGGTGCACCAGCAGGACCTGCCGGGACAGGGAAAACAGAGACAACTAAAGACATGGGCAAATGCCTGGGAAAGTACGTTGTTGTTTTCAATTGTTCAGACCAAATGGACTACAGAGGACTTGGTCGTATTTATAAAGGTAAGAAAGTATCTCCTTTGTTCATCTAATGTTATAAACTTTTGTCCCTTCAGGAGTGAGTTAGCAATGATTTGGAGAGCACTTTCATCTCAGTTTCTCTTCTTTCCAGGCACTCATCAACTTTACCTGATACTTGATTTTATTTGATTTTCCCCCTTTTTTTCCTGCATGCTTTCCAGTATTTTTTTCTGTTTAAATATTACTGGATAGTGTTTCCTATCTATATCTACTTTTCCCTTTTAATCCTTTCTACTGTTTGGGGTTTTTTTAATGCCTCTATCCCACCCATCTCATCTGGGTTTATATTTATTATTTGCCATTTTTGTGTTGAACAAGACAATCAAATGTGAAGCTTAATTATGTTGTGCAAGGCAAGGAGATACGCAAAATGTTGCAGTGTCTTATTTCAAACCTCTGGGACTCTTTTGAAACCGGGAAAATGAGACAGTGGTCAGACTCTGATAACTCTTCATGATAAACAAAGCTTTGAATTTAGTTTTGCAAAGAGCGATTAGTGATCCCAAATGTGTAGACTCCACTGTAATGGTCTGTTTTCTTGTATATAGCTGCATTTATATATGGACTGACAGACATGCCACCATTTTCTGTGAGTGGTGGGCTTTTAACTCTAACAGAAGGTATCATAAACGAAATTTTCACAGTTGTAATATCTCCTGAAGGCTAAAATATAACCTGGGGGTAATATTTAGTTTTAATTAAGAAGCCAGTAAAGCTGGCCACGATTTTTTAAACGGAGGAACACTTCTAAGCTAGAAACTGAACCACCTGTGCACGTGAATACCTTCAATTAAGGTCACAAGTTTCTCAAAGCACATATTGTTACTCCCACGGCTTTGGGCCAACTCTTCGTTGCACATCTTTAATCATGTGTGCAGACCTTTAGTGTCTGAGGTTTATTTTGCTCACCGTTATTAGACAGAAGAGGCCTGAGATGCCTGAATATGCTCATAATGCCAATCTACTGGGTCTCTGCTGTACCTGCAGTCATCAGTCTGTAGCGGAGATGTCAGCCTTTGTTTCTCCTTGCAGTGAGTTTGTCTTTGATCTCACCAAGCTCTTGTCTTCTTCTGCTCTACTCCTTCTGTGAGAATGTTTGTATCTCTTTATGTTCACTTCTTTGTATTAAACTGTTTGTGACTTGTGTCACTTCAGACACCTGGTTTTGTATCCTTGCTTTTTTTCTGTCTTCTTATCCTGAGAACTTTGCTAACTTACCCTCTCCCATTTCAGATTGAGGCAATAGTGATAACTGCAGCTTGTTGTTGATTTCTTTTATTAAAACAGGACACAATTTCTGTGTCTAAAAGCACAAGTTGAGTTTTAGGGCTCGGCTTTCTTTTTCTGTTGTTTTTCTAAGCTGACCATTTTCCATGTAGTATTTTCATCACATGCTACAGAAGCAAAGTAATACTGTGTAGTGTGTCCTTCTTCTCTGGCTGCCTCATTTAGTGGCATGCTGGTGTTCAATATGAGCTAGAAAAAATGTTTCTAGAACTCATCTAATTGCTGCTGAAGCAATCATGATGCCTCTGACTGCTTATCTCAGTAAATTTGCAAGTGGGATCCTAGCTTGCTTCTCAGAGAATTTGCCTGAGAATTAGGTAATAGATCCAGCTGAATAGAGCCTGAATAGGGTGGTTTTGTTCGGCATTCATGAGGCTGTTGTGTGCCTGGGAGTAAAAGTAAGACTATTCTTACATAAGTCATTGATACTTTCATTTGTGAAGGGACATTTGAAGTCAGTTGTTTTGGACTTAGTGTCACTACGTGGAAGGGCCTGGCTTGCAATCACCTTTTTAATGTGTTTAA
The DNA here is from genome assembly GCA_013399875.1 of Gymnorhina tibicen. NCBI lineage: Eukaryota > Metazoa > Chordata > Aves > Passeriformes > Artamidae > Gymnorhina > Gymnorhina tibicen. Next base: position 2,623,260 of record VXAZ01002624.1, on the reverse strand, counting down.
AATATCTGCTATTTCTTGAAGAGTGGATATACTGAAATTAGGGGAGGAAATGAGCTCTGTTTGATTTAATATAAAGAGCAAAGTGAGTTCAGATAAAGATTCTTTACTGCGTATGAGGTCTTTCATGGAAAAAAAGGATAGTTCTTCCCAGCTGTAGAAGCACTTTCATGCAGACTGCTAAGAAAGTTCTCATGAAACGCACTACATATTTCAGTGCACACAATGGGAAATTTTTCAGAATTCCACATCTGTGATAGTCTTGGTACTCCATCACCAGTGTTTCCACACCCAAACTTTTCACTTTATCTGGTGCTGTGGGTCAAGCCATCAGACATTAGCAGGCTTAGCAGTGAGGAGAAAAGAGGCAGGGAGAGGTGGTGTTGTCCTGTCTGCAGACATGTTTCCAGATTTCTTCTGTAAAGACGAGAAGTTTGATCTTCAGAAAGAAGAAATAGAAAAATATAACATAAATAATACAGCATGTATTGTATACTATAAAATTATGATTTGAAGTTCTTCTGGTTGGGTCAGAGTTGAGGTTCGGTTTTCCTGTTTCCCTGTTCCCATCTCTCTTGTTTTTCTGTGTGACTCAAGAAATTCATAGGCAGATGATCTAATTGATATGTTCAAGGCCTGGACTTTCATCTTTGATAGTTTTGTTTTCCAAATTTGAACCAAATTGTAGGTTCAGATACAACTTGACACCTCAAGTGGACCAGGGGTAACCTGAGAAAGTACCAGGGATGCAAGCAGGAAGATGAATTTTCAAGTTTTCTATATCAACTTCAGTGTTGAAATTGCCCATGAATAGCAAGCCAGGGATACTTCATCACTGTTCCTGAAAAGTGTTGGTGGACACCCTTAGAAAACCTTTTGTTTGTGGTTGCAAGTAGATGGGTATAAAAGTTGTGTTTGCTTTGGTTCTGTTTCCTGTAGTTGCAGTCAAACAATTCCAGTCTTACCCGAAGTAACTTTTTGTGATTTAATGCAATATTTAGCGTAAGATTTTATATTTATCTTAATTCACAAGGTAAATACACAAGTCTGGCATTCTGTATATTCTTTCAGGACCAATGATTAAGTTTTAGTTTGCTGCTTCTGGATTGCACTTTGGCTAAACAGAGCTTTGTTTCAGTGACATTTCCACTGAATTACATCACTATAGCTCTACTTCTGTGTAAAATCTGGGGGAAAAAAACATGGAAAAATACGCAGAAAGAGACATGACTCTGCATTGCAGATACATGTTTTGTAGTCGAAGGGGCTAATAGCTATTCTGAGAGATTCTTACATCATGTGAGAACCAGGTTTGTAGGATATCTGTACTGATTGGGGCAGGCATGTTGCCACATTTGTTAGATATAATTAAAGATCTCTTTAGTCCTGTCCTTTCTTTTCTGCTTTTACTCCATTTCTGTATTTGATAACCATAATATATTCAGCGTGGGTGCAGAATTGAATTCACAATATGACAAAATTACATTGTCTCTGAGCTGTGTTGCAACAGAGTTTGCTTGCTGTGCCTTTGCCTGTGTGTGTGTTTTTAGCATATGTGTGTATTTTTTTCCCCTTTTCTTTTTAAGCACCACCAGAATTAAATAATTTAGCAAGAACTTAATTTATTCAAAGCTGTGGGATACTGGCTTGCCTGAGAATGAGGTTTCCTAATTCCATGCAGCAGGTGGCATTACAGAACAAGTGAATTTTTTTCCTTTCCCAAAGAAAAATTATTTGGTCAGAACTGAACCTCACCATTCTATAGAGAAATTAATTTCAAAACCCTTTAAGATACAGACAGTAAGTGTAAGAGACAATAGCATATGGAACTTAATTTTTAGTTAAAGAATGTCCAGCTTTAGAGCTTTTCCTTGTTGTATCCCATAGATATTTATGTTTAATAAACAAAGCAGAAAACCCCCACTTTTTTGGGTTTCTTTTTAGAATGGATCCTAGGAGTCATGTAACACATGTAAGAAAAGGGGACAAATGCATTTGAAAAATCTCCACAATCATTTTTTTATCAGGGAGCAGCAAGAATGGGGCAGCTCCATGAGGGAAGACGAGCCAGGTGACCAGCACAGAGGCAGGGGCAGGGACTTCCCTCACCAGGGCACAGTTGCACAGTGCCTAAGCAGGGCAGGTTGTTGACAGCTTGTTCCCATCAGCAGTCCGGTGACCATCAGACAGTGTGAAATGACCAGCTGGATACAGGGTCCATCTAGGAAGTTCAATGAGAAACAGCAGGAGGCAGGACTGAGGGTAAGACTGCGGAGCTGTGGGCTCCTCCAGGAAGTTCATTCAGCAATTCAGGGTAACAGGAGATGGGACTGTGCACGGCCCTGCACACAATACAGTTCAGACCTGCCTGAGCTACAATGGAACTCCTGGACTGGAGGACAGAGCTTCAGGAAGGGCTGTTGAGGGCATTCAGGGCCCAGATACTCCTCACAAAAGGAGGGGAACATCAGTTAAAGGACTTGCTGCCACACCAATGAAGTCAAGGAACATTCTTCATTTGTTTTCAAAGACAGTAGGATTGAGTATTTCATGTTTTAAATTTGGTAACTGTCTATAGAATTACTTTAATCTTTGTATCATTATGGCATTGTGGTATTTGTATATATTCCACTTGCTTTAAATTTTTTTTAATTAAGTCAATGTAACTTTCATTCTCTTCAAATTCTTTTTCCTTCGGAGTATCTTTTTTCCTTATAATATCACAGAAATTAATTAGATGCCATTTAGGGAAGGATTACATATGGAATTGAGATAAGTTTCATGGGAGATATGCAGTATTGCCCAGACTGAATTAGGTCTTAAGAAGCCTATTTTGGTTGTACTACCACTGATTTTGATGTGTTTTGACTCCTCTAGTTTTGTTCTTCCAAAATTACATGGGTAAAAAAGACCAACTGATGCAATATTATTAAAAGAACTGGTTAATGGGCATGAAAAAAGCATAAAAAATGAATGTCAGAAAAGAAACAAAAGTGGCCTTAAGGGTGGTTGGAGTAAGATGAGAGGTTCTGGAGGAACATCCTAAAGGGCAAGAGAAGATCAGACAAGGAAAAGTAGAGGGAAGGGAGGTAGCATATTAAGAGAAGAACAGGCTGAGCAAAGGCAAGAGAAGGAAAAAAATTAAAGAGAAAACAAGAGAAAGTGAAAAAATATGTCTTCATAGTATTATTATTGATTTTTGAATGCTTTCTCTTGAACTGTCTAAAGTTCTTAAGGAATTAACTTTACACATAAACCACCCATAGATTTATTTCACCAGTGCTATAGACATTGCCATATAAAGTATGGGGATTTAGGGGAGCTCTGGGCATGGTTATTCAACATTGCAAACACACAAGTGCCTTTTCTTGGACATGTGCTTTGTTTCTGCATTTAGCACTGCCTTCAAACTGCTTAAGCCAAGCTGAGCTCCACCAGTCCAGTGGAGTGATTTAAACACTTCTGAACATTTGTAGGTATGGACCCAGGCAGTAAGAAATACTAGTCCAGTGTAGTCTTTGGGAAGGGAGAGATGGCACCCATGAAGCTCCTGCACAGACTTACTAGCCTCTGTCTCTTGTGAAATGGGTGTGGAACAGCAGGGGATTACGTAGCGTTCCCACTGCTTCTCTGGAATGCTGCCACTGTAGACTCTCCTATTTCAGTCCTGTTAACATGATACAGAAGAAGGAGTACTTGACTCTTCCAAAAGCCATTAATTTCATGATGTTTGTGGTTACTACTGTCTTTCTAAAACTCCATGGCCTGTTCCAAATAACAGTTCTAAGTGTGACATCAGATTCTTTCCTCACTCTTGAACAGTAGGATGTTAATCTCCAGTAATTTCTTACCTATGAATTAATTGTTAGAAAATGCTACAATGCTTCTGTCAGGAATGTAGTGATCTCTATTTGATTTCGTGCTTTTCATTTAGGTAGGTGTTTCTAAAGCTCATCTTTGACAACTTCACCCCTTGCATAGATGAGCTTCCATGCTATAGCCACATTTATGCTACTATATGGTACTATATACAGTATTATTGAACTCCTTCTGCCTAATGGTTGCTATAGAAGTCTAGGATTCTTTGTAAAGAAATTTATGTATCTTTCATTCAAGGGGTGATACTTTTTCTGGGTGTCATTAATGCACAGCACAATTTATTTTGAGTTTTTACTTCTCATTTTACTCTGTGTTCATGTTGTCTGTTCTTCTCATGTTACATTAAGTTGTATAGACCATGCTCTATTTCGTATATAAATTACTCTTGTTTGATCTGATATTTTAACAGAATATTTCCCTTTTTGCTTTTCTCAGGTTTAGCTCAGTCGGGTGCATGGGGTTGCTTTGATGAATTTAACCGCATTGAACTTCCAGTTTTATCAGTGGCTGCTCAGCAGATACATATTGTACTTCAGTGTAAGAAAAAAAAGAAACTTCAGTTCACTTTCACTGATGGTGATGTCGTTGACATGGACAGAGAATTTGGTATATTTCTGACTATGGTATGTCTGTAAATACATCATTGTGTATATGTAAATACATCATTGTGCCGTATAAACGGCATAATTGTGAAAACTCTTTCCTGTTTCATTTCCTATTGAAATTTCCTCGTTGAAATATTGGAACTGTCTGTTAGGAAATAGTTAATGAAACTTGAACAATACTTCGGTAAAATCATTATGATGTTATTTTCTCTTGTCCATATTTTTTAACTGGTTCTTAGGACTTGAGGTATGGATTTACCATGAACTATGTATCTTAAGGAATTTTTTAGATAATTTTTGACAGATTGAGATTAAATTTAACCCCGTTATATTTTTAGTCAAAATCTGTCAAAATAAACCAGAAGTAATTGACCACTGCACAGACTACTGTAGTTGGTCTGGTCAGTATTTTACCACCTGTGAAGTACTTTTGACCACAGTCCTAGAAGACAGCGTGCAGGAAACCACCCTCACTCTGGTTCACTGGCCTCCTGAAGATTTATCTTTGGTGCCTGTGGACTGCTTCTAGCAGTGCAGGAGGCAAAGCAGCAGGAAAGTGTAAGAATACCTTAAAAGCATCTCCCTCCTTAGCTGCCTACATACCCACAACTCAAAATGGAAGCCTTTGTCTTTATTTTAGGGTGTCCTACCTTTGAAAAAGTGTTAATGTTATCAGTGTAATTTGAAAAAGAGGGCAAAGAAGTGCCATACAAAGGCCAGGAGGAAGACAGTTTGGAAAGAGCTGAAGAGATTAAGAAGTTATCACTGCACAGCTAGTGACTACAGTTGTCACAACTGAGCCATGCAGTACTCATATGAATGACTTAGACATCTTCAGTGAAAGGTCAGATCCATTAGTTTAAATTATACTCGGTTATGGCTTGCACTGCTTGACTGACTTTGCACTGAAATGGTCTGGGGATGCTCATAGGGGACAGTAACCTCCAGCACTGGAGCACTGTCAAGACTCTGAGGAAGTAACTATTTAAAAGAGCTCCAACAAGATCTGTAAGTGGCTGTCTGTCCATATCTGTGAGTCTTGGACATCTCCAAATAATGTGTGATACCCCATACTTCATAAACTGCAGTACTGAGGCAACTGTGTACTGATGTGTAATTGTGACATGCTCAAGTTATCCTTTGTAATCTCGCATGTGCTCCTGTGTTTGCCAAATGATAAAACTTCCTATTGTGCCATCGTTCGTTATATATTGTTTGAGTCTATAAATTGCATTTTCAGAACCCTGGCTATGCAGGACGACAGGAACTTCCCGAAAATCTGAAGATTCAGTTTCGCACGGTTGCCATGATGGTGCCGGACCGTAGCATTATCATGCGAGTCAAGCTGGCAAGTGCTGGTTTCCGAGACAACCAAGTCCTCAGTCAAAAATTCTTTACACTCTACAAACTCTGTGAAGAGCAGTTATCCAAGCAGGTATAATAAATATTTGGCCAACTGTAAGCTGTCACTAGAAGGATATGGAGATAATATACTTTCATAGAATATGTAATTATTTTTACACTCATGAGCCTATACATTTTTTAGGGTTTTCAGTTTCAAGTTCCAGAAACAGAATCTGACATGATCATGTTGTTTTTATTTTTCACAGTAAATTGAGTAGTACAGGAAGTTTGATTCGTGATTCTTAAACAGAGTGCAGTTACTGGAGAAGTTATGAGGAGTGGTGTATATTGCTGTGCTGAACTTGCAGAGGACACATTTTTCAATGTCTTCACTTATGAAGGCCAGATCTATTTCAGAGGCAGTGTAAGAACTGTAAATAACTACGGAGCGCCTAGAAGGCTCTGTCTTGCTGAGTGCTACTAGAAACAGAAAACTGCTATTCCGTTTAGGATGGGGTATTTAAGTAGAAGCAAAAGTGGTTCTTGCCTTTTGAATGCCCTGTGCTGGCTGTCCACTAGAGGGTCGCAGTGAGAAATCGTATGAACGGTAGATAAATTGTGGCTCAAACACCTGCTTTGGTTGAATAGTGATGAACCTGGGCTAACTGACTACAGTCTCTATTATATAATTACAGTTCTATACCACATATTTATTAGTGCCTGGCCTTTGTAAGACTAAGTTTTCTTATTGCCTCAGTTCGTGTGGTCATTTTTTGTCCAGGACACGATTCTTTCCTTCAATGTGAAAAAGGCATGTAAGCAGGCATCAGAAATTTGACCTTCTACCTCTGCAAAAGTGCTTTGCTTGTTTTGTGTTGTCACAGATTCTGGAACTGGTTCACCCTTGGACAGTGTACTTAAAAATTTAATGCACACACCCAAACAAAACCTGTGTACAAAACTTATTTTAACTATCTTAAGGGTGTACAATGTTTTATAGACAATGATTACTGCATCTGCATAATGAATGCAGAATTTCTCTATGTAGTTTGGTTATTTCTTCAGCAGAAATTGCCCTGCAGCCTCTGAGATAGCAAGATTCTCCATTTATTGTGTTAATCAACATACTGAAACATATAAGCAAGCCTTATCAGTTGGCCTAGGGATCATAGGAACCACCTGGAGGACTCTGTGAAACTGTCTGAAATTCCCACCTGGAGAACTCCTGTGCCGGTTAGTCAAATGCTTTGTTGTGAAGGCAGGTAGCTCAATCACCTTGTCTCAGATCAGTCCTTTGCCTCATATATGCTGATTCTAGCAAGGGAGTTCCTTGATATTTATGGAAATTAATGACCAAGTGCTCTGGGTGTGCACATGGGCACAGCCCTTACACTCAGCTACATCACAATTTTATATCTGCATCTTATGCTTATATCTCTCTTATAACTTAAATTCCATAGTTCTTACTATGTAAGCCATGATGTCAGTGGGGAATAATCGTCCATGCATATTTATAATTTCTTCAGGACCACCTAACATTTCTACAGTATCCATCAGAGAAGCCTGCTATGGTGATCTTTCTTCTAACCACTTGTATCATGTATCATATTGTGGATCACTATACTCAGTAGCATGAGCCAAGAAGCACAGCTTTCTGCAAGCCCATGGTAGTATGCTAGTTTGTCCTGCCTGTGCCTGTGAGCGGCCCTTTGGACAGTCCTGCTCTTGTATAAATCCATTATATACGGTTATAAAATCAGAGAAAAACTGATTTTTTTTCTCTGGGACTTCTGGAGGTGAACAGGTGCTATATCTCTTCTCAAAGTGAGATCAGCTAGAGCAGATGGCTCAGCACCTTGACTAAATGAGCTTTGAGTATCTACAAGGATAAACACTGCATAGCCTCTTTGGTCAAGCTGTTGAAGTGTCTGACCACCTTGTCTAGTCACCATTTTGTCTGTGAGGATGTTATTGGAGACAGTATTGAAATCTCCTGGAATGGCTCTGCCGTGCTGTGTTGCCCTTCCAGCAGATATTGGGGTGTGCCAAACACCTGTTGAGGATCAGAGCTTGCAAAGATGAGGCCAGTTCCAGTTGTTGAGAGAAAGGTTCATCAGCTTCTTCCTCAGGATGTTTGCAGCAGACATCTGCCACAATGTTGTTGAGCCCTCTAATTCTAACACAAATTCTCTCAACTGGGCTCATTAGCCATTCTGAGGGAAAGCATTCCCATTCTTTCCCTTTAAAGGGCAATTCCCCATCCCTCCATCCTGGCTTGTCTTTCCTAAAGAACATGTATCCATCCATTGTACCTATGCCCCCACATTTCCTAGTTTAACTGTAACTCTGTGCCTGCACACAGAGCCTGCTTTGTTGTCATGCTGCATGCCTTAGCAAACAGGCACTTCAAATTAGCTCCTGCTTCTGCTGTGAGAGCTTCTGCCATGATGCTGTTCACCCTTCCTAATCTGCACACATACACTCGAGAAGGGTCACTTTCCACACTGTTCCACAATTCTTGATGTCTCTCTTGTCCACCATGGACTGGATCTTCTGCTTCTCAGTTGGGTCCACCACTTCCTCACTTGAATGTGTGTTGTTATTGTAGTAGTAATGAAATGATTCGAAACACTTGCTGAAGTTCCTTGTGAAGTTTGTTGTAGGTTGGGGAATACATATAATGCAATATGTGATTATATAGAGAGAGATCTGATGAGTTCATCAGATTAGATATGGGAATCTCATGAACTGAACATATTTCTAAGAGTACAGTGGGACATAAATTGCTTCTGTGTAGTCAGAAAACTAAAATTATAAAGTACAGACAGTCTTTCTTAGAGGCATATTTGATTAGACATTAGGAAGAAATTCTTGACTGTTAAGGGTAGTGAGACACTGGAACAGGTTGCTCAGTGAGGTTCTGGACTCCCCATCTCTGGAAGTGTTCAAGGCCAGGCTGGATGGGGCTCTGAGTAACCTGGTCTAATGGGAGATATCCCTGCCCATGGCAGGGGATTGGAACTAGATGATCTTTAAGGTCACTTCCAACTCAAACCATTCTGTGACTCTATAATTTATATTAATCTTTCATTCCTAGTGGAACTTACTTATTTAATTTTTTAATGGTAAATTTGAAATTCCAAGTTAAGTAAAGCTGGGTTTTCCAGGCAGTTGACTGGAAAGATCAGGGTCACATAAAGAACCAGTGCAATAGGAAATGGCAGAACACTGCCTGTTTTCAGCAAATGCAATATATCAGCAGAAGAAAATAAAACAAACAAGCATTCACCAGCTGAACTTACCTCGCAGAAAATCTAAAAGGAATGTGCCAGAAGAAATACATGAAGACCTCCAGACATTTTATACGCACAAATGCAGACTCTGTAGAAAGAGGAACTCTGACTCACAAGTAGCCAAAGGCACCCTGAGTGACTGTCATCTCCTTCGGCAAAGAAAAACAATAAACAGTAAAGTAAAAGAGTAGTCCTTAGCAAATGTAGGAAGCCCAAGGTGTCCATAAGCCCGTGAAGTAGTTATTCTGACAGAGCCCCCAAAGCTGAATTATTTGGCTTTGTTACAGGACTTCTTCCGCAGTACCTCCTTCCACAAAGCCTCACACAGCTTAGGGAAAAACAGAAACTGAAAAGAAAAACCTAACAAAGCTTGAAAGCAAGTGAGGTGATAATCCCTTTTTGAGAATCATCTATTTAAGGTGCTTTCATATGGATAAAACCACCAATATTCCTTTTTTTTCTTTTCCCCATGGAGCAAACTATGCTTCTAGTACTGAGACCTTTTTTTCAGATTTTTAATTCTTCCTTACAAGAGCATCAGCTATACCACGGCAGTCCATTTTGCTCAAGCACAATCTTTAAAGATTGCTGTTAAAAGATGTAGCAAAGAAATAACTCATAATCCACATTTGCCACTAAATACTAGCTGTTCTGTGCCATTCCTGAAAGGCGAAACAGTTGTAAAACTAGAAAACAGATTAAGGTAAATAAGTGATGGCCACCTTGAACCACCCATCACGCAGGTCAGTTGGAATGCACCAGAAATTCTGTCTTTAAAAGTCATTTAAGCTTATTTTAAATTTTCTGGTAGGTATGAAAGTATTTCTTCACATTTAACAAAGTCATCACTTCTATAGAATCATAGACTTGTGTAAGGTGGAAGGGACCTCCAGAGGTCACTTTGTCCAACTTCTTGCTCAGCACGTTAGAGCAGGCTGCTAAGGCACGTTCTGAGTTTTGAGTATTTCCGAGGGTGGAGATATTCGGTCTCTCTGGGTACCTTTTCTGTGTCCACTTTTATTGTGAAGAATCTTTTCATTAGGCAAACTGTTGCAATTTCCCCCCTTGAAAATTTCGACCATTGCCTCTTTTCCTTTCACGTAGTCATCATTTGCTGGACTCGTTCCAGTATGTCAATGATGGTCATCTAGCATGGAAAAAAAGAAATGTATCAATCCATGTCGTGATTCTGGGCATCTCACTAGGACATGCCATTTACCAAATAATGATGAAGTCAGGTGATGTCTGACTTCATCAATGTCACATGAAGTTGTTAATCTTTTTGTGTTAATATTTCCATCTGCAAATAAGATTTCCTGGCAGTACGTGGCTGTGTATTCATACATAACTTTTTCAACTGGTAACAACTTGGCACCTGATTGAATAATAGAAAATGAGGCAGGGCAGAGCCTTGAGGAATCATCCAGTTACCTTTCTGGAGGCAATTAATTAAATTAATTAATTAAATAATTTGCTATAAATGTTTGTCACTGTTCTTAACATTTTCTATTGATGGCTAGGTTGCAGTTTCCCAGGCAACCTGATCCAAAGTTTCATTTTTGTTGTGGTCACAATGTTTTCTCTAAAAGTTAGCTTGAATCCCCCTTGCTGTAGTTAAGCACATTACTTCTTTTCCTTTCTATTCCTCCTGTCTTCCTCTTTGCAGGTATCTTTTGCGTGTTGAAGACTTTTACCGTCACTCATCCTGCATATTCGCTCTTCCTACTTCTGCAGCAAATTTTGTATTACGTTTTCCTGATACAGTATGTTTTCTAGTCAACTGATAACATTTTTTTCTTTTCAAATTTCACTTCCGTAGGGTTCATCTTCAAAAGTGGAATCCAGCTTTTGGGCACAGTATAGAAATGCCAACTATAATGGAAATATATTTTCAAATGTCCTAAAAAGGACACTTGTATTTTTATTGCCCACTAAAATTGCAGATAAGTCATTGGGGAGCTTGTGACTTCAATCCAACATCAGATATTTTTCCACAAAACTTTCTGCACCTGACTTGTTTCTCAACTCAATGAAAAAGAGTTGTTACTCTGTATTTGTGCAGTCGATTGTTACCACCTTAATATTTTGCACTTGCCTTTAGTTAATGGCATCACACCTAGATAATATATGGAATATCTCTTGGAAATTTTGAACACTAGTTGGGATCTAGTTCACCAGTTTGGTATCATCTGCAAACCTAATCAGTAAGTTATTTCTTGCTGAAAATTCTGGGATTCACACAATGTATTGTTCCAATTTGTCAACCTGGGAAATAAGGATGGGCTCTGTACCACCAGAAAGTATGGACATACAACACTAGAAAATATCTTCAGGATTTGATACCAACAAAACTGGAAATTTATTTGAAAAGATGAAGAACTGTGAATTTAATCATATTGAGAAGTTCAATAACATTTATTTATTTAATGAATTTAATTTTCAGCCCTCTCTTGATTTTTGTTTTGATCTGTTTGATCTTTATAGTTCCAATTTTGTTTATGCTTTATTTCAAGATTCACTATGACTTTGGGCTTAGAAATATCCTGTCTGTTTTAAGAACACTTGGAGCAGTGAAAAGATCTAATCCCCAAGAGCCAGAGAAAACTGTTGTGATGAGAGTTCTGCGGGACATGAACCTCTCCAAACTGGTACTGTAACACTGGTGACTTTCCCCAGTAGAGTACTTTGTTTGCCTTTTTAAGGGTCTTTATCATACACTTTGAAAAGCTATTTTTCTTCAGCAGTTGGATACATTATTTTCTAGTTTTTAATATGATTTATAAGTGAGTTGAGAATCAGAATACAGTTACTGCGTGAGAACAATTTGTCTTTTAAAGAGAGGAAAACACATCATAAGCTTTAGCTGAAAAAATCTTTGGAAATACCATGAGATCCTAGGGGATCTACCTGGTCCTCTAATTGGCTCTTGTTTTTAATTCTTTTTACCCTAAGGAGAGAAAGGAAGAATACATTGTATTAACTTTTAATAATCTCATCAAAGATCCTTCTTAATCCAGAATTTAAATTTATACATTTCTTGGGAGTCTGTTGCCTTTTCAGAACATTGTAAGAATTGCATTAAGTGAGGTAATTGGAAGCAGCTAACACCTACTTGTATAGTCTAACATCTTTCGATAATACTTTTTAAAGTATTCATCTTTCTTTTTATTACTGTAATTAAAAAGTTATAGCATGTCTAGACTCTGTGTATTTACCTTGGGAGCCAGTTTGTGACAGAACCAATTACTCTGTTTCTGATGTTAATCTATGCAGTGCGTTGGTACATGTGCTCAAACCTACAGCAACGCTTCAGTGATTTACAGAAGGAAAAAATCATAAAAATTCTAAGGCAAAATATGAGTGGAATAAATCTTGCTGGCTTATGTAACAAATGAAGAGATGTGTGTGTGTGTATACATTGAAGAAAACTGTATTAAGTTGTTAATGTTTTTATCAGCCTAAAGTATTTAATTTAGGAATTACTATTTGTGACACCATTGTATGAAATTCACTTCATAAAACTGATGGATAATTATAATATTTGCTTTGGAAGAGATAGGATTTTCACTGTCATATTTTAAATAGCTTATCTTGAAGACTGTTTACAACTTTAATAATAATTTTGATAAATAAATAATGTATTTCCCCCTACTTTATCCTTGACAGGTGGATGAAGATGAACCTTTATTTATGAGTCTCATTAATGACCTATTCCCTGGAATTACTCTGGATAAATCTGGGTATCCTGAACTACAGTCAGCCATCCAAAAACAGACAGATGAAGCAGGGCTTATTAATCATCCACCATGGATACTTAAACTTATTCAGCTGTATGAAACTCAACAAGTCCGACATGGTTAGCATGCTAGATGAGGCTTTGAGACTGCATTATATTTGAGACTACATTATATTATCTGCCACTAGAACGCAGATTAATTTAATGAAAAATGTTTTTAAAAATTGAACAGATGTCATTTTTAAAGCCTGTGTGGGTATTTTGCTTAGGAAGCTGTTATGACCTTATTTTTAGTGTGCAATGCTTTGTTGTATTACATTTTTATGGGGAATATGAGTGTGGCCTTTGGTGACTGAAATTTCTATAGAACAATTTAAAATACATACATTAAAATCCAGAAACAGCAATTTTGTTCAGTATTCTGAAAACAGTTGTTGCTCTCAGACAGGGTTCAGTCATGAAGCTGAAGTTTAATGTTACTGTGAGATTATAATGTTGAGAAGATTACAAAAAATAATCTCTCAAACCTTTACTTTGATAGATTCTACCATGTATGAGATATAATTCCAAATGTTTTCTTTGTGATCAAATCTTGCCATTTGTACTGAAGAGAAATAAGCTTTCCTCCTGCTGGATCAGGGGAGTTAGACAAGATGGACTCCAGAGGTCCCTTCCAGCTTCAACCAAACTTTGATTCTATGAAAATGCATTTTTACAGTGCAGAAAAGGCCACTGAGTAAAGTTCATCCTGTCCTAGGAAGGGTATCAAAGACAGTAGTATATCCAGGTTTACAATTCATAGCTCAGTGGAAAAAAAAAATACCCCTAATTGAAATGTCCCCCATACCGCTAACCTGTAACTAATGATTTTTTAGTATAGTAAGGGGAAAATATAAAGGAAATGTAACTTTTTAAAGCAAAGATTTATGAAGATATCATCCTTATTCTCCCTCTTCATGTCATAATAAAAGAATAGTCAGCTTGAACTAATGAAATAAATGAAATACTCATTCATATACCACAGTCTGAGTCCTTAATGCCTCAAACTTGTAATTCAGATTGTTGGTTAGAGCAAAGAACTGGTTAGTGCTGTGCAGACTTACTAATTTACATCCAGATTTCTGGATGCAGTGTTCCATATCAAACCATAACAGCTATTTCTATATAGGAACCATGGAAGTTTTAATGATTTCAGTTATGATTAAATGTGTCTCTTTTTAAAAGAAGCTGTTTCATCTGTGAGACACAACAGCTTCACTGTTCCTCAAAAATCTTCAGGATCCACTGTGACATTCTTCTTAGATGTCTCTTCTCTCCACACATCTCTGTTATTCCCAGGAGATCATGCAGCTCCAATTGTCCAAACAGTTGGACGCTCAGACCTTTCTATGACAGAAGCTACTGCATTGAGGGAAAAATATTATCTTTTCCTGACTTCCATTTGTCCTACTCATGAACTTGAATTTATGGGGAGGTCACCATGGGATTTCAGATAATGAGGAAAAATCTGTAGAATTTATGACTTAGTTGAAATATGGCAGTATGTGCACATGAAGTGCTTCTACACACATACACACACATACACGCAATAGAGATTCAGTGCATGGATCCTGAAATCTGTTTGGCGTAACAACTTTGGTTGAAATACCACTGAAACCCGCTGAAAAGCCATTTGGTTAACATTGAAGAGCTTGTATTAGATTTCCCCATATGTAACATACGGCATGAGTAAGTGATTTTCTGAGTCCTCAGATTGTTTCGGGGAACATCCAGCTCCCTTTATTTTTAGAGGAAATGTCACACGATCTGTATTGTACTGGATTAGGTTCGTAATTTGGGTTTGTGATTGTTCCATACCTTTGTTGAAGAAGTTTTCAAAGCCAGCTAAGGATTATGTTGTCCAGTTGCCTTTAGGGCTAATAGGAGTTATCTAGGTCCCTTAAAGGACTTTGGAAGTCTCAATTTGAATGTCCCATCTGATTTCGGACAGATTCTGAGCCTATTTAGTAGGTGATTTAGAAAACATAACAAAAAAATTCAACTGTAGGCTCAATTTATTGTCGAAGACATGATTTATTTTTCTTTGGTAACGTGTATACACTAATGAAATTAAGTGTTGTTGCTCTTAACTGGTTTTATGTAAGAAAGATGTGTTAAAATGCCAGCACGGATGGATGCAGGTACACATATTTTTGTTACTTCTGCATTGGAAAGATGCATTCGATTTTGTATATCATTGGAAGATACTCATTCTCATTAGATAAATTTAGAAATTACTGGGTTTGTTTGCCACCGTTCGCGTCAATGTCATTGCATGAGAACATCAAAAGGCAGTTGTGTTTTCCCATTAGAAAAAGGAAAAGAACTGCCTGAGGGAGGATACAGACCCACATAGGCTTGCCTATAATAATACAGAGACATTTATAGAGGCCTTTTAATAATAGTTTCGAATTCTGTTTGAATCAACATTAAGTGGAGTGAGAAACATCCTTATGTATTGGCTTTTGATAAAAATAAAACAAGGATCATTGATGCAATGAACCATGAAATGGTAGCACGACACGTTGACATTTCATTTTAAACCACGTTTGTATTGTTTTAAGGTATGATGACTCTAGGTCCAACTGGTGCAGGAAAGACAAAATGCATTAATATTTTGATGAAAGCAATGACAGATTGTGGTGCTCCTCATAAAGAGATGAGAATGAACCCAAAGGCAATCACAGCTTCCCAGATGTTCGGTACCCTTGATGTTGCTACAAATGACTGGACAGATGGTATTTTCTCTACATTATGGAGAAAAACTTTAAAAGCAAAGAAGGTAATGGATATCGTATCATGATAGACATTTAATACTGTTTCCATAAGGTGTCATTACCTGTCATTTATCTGAAAGGTCTTCCATTATAAAATCAAATGGGAATATGCAGTGTTAATTTTGCTTTGAGTCTGATGAGCTCAATGTGCACAAGAGTTGGAATTACATATATATCCCAGATAGCACTCGGGTTCCCAAGCATTTGAGGTTCCAGAATTAATTTAGATAAGATTTTAAGGGGTTTGCTTCCTTCTGTTAGCAGTTCAAACACAAAGGCAAGGTGTGTTCATGTTTTGATGTGAGAGCAGGAAAGTCAATTTTCTCCTGTCTGGTTTTAATTCATTGCCACTCTATTTCACTAGTTATATAAGAATGTAAGGCTTCGGTGAGAAACCAGTGTAGGCATTTCCCAATTATCTTATCAAACCTGCAGATCAAGTTTCATAGAATCATAATTACACTCACATCTTTGAACAGCCACTGAGTTCTGACTTGGAAAATGGGAAGCCTTACATAAAATACTTGGGTAACATCCCACAAGAACTGACTTTGTGCCTGTGTCTATGACTGCATTTAACGGGAAATGTTTTCATCCATCTTGATGGATGCTGGGTTGGCTGATGTATTTTTGTAGAAGAAAGATACAATTTTCTGCTTAGTACAGCACAAATTAATTTTTGTCACTGTTTCTTAATATCCTTTTTGTTGTGACACAAGATAACAAAGGAAGAATTAAAATCACTGAGCAAATTATAAAAATTGCATCTTTAGATTGCTTTTTTGCTAAGCACCATGTTATGGCATTATTTATATCTAAGAGTACATTTTCTGATATTACATCAATATGTATTTTTGGTCAATGTAAGTAAAGTTGAATGTGTGTATCTCTCCTTCTTTTTTTTTAGGGGGAGCATATCTGGATAGTTTTGGACGGACCGGTTGATGCAATATGGATTGAAAATCTGAACTCTGTGCTGGATGATAATAAGACACTGACTTTGGCCAATGGAGATCGTATTCCGATGTCCCCCAATTGCAAAATTATTTTTGAACCTCACAACATTGACAATGCTTCCCCTGCCACAGTTTCTCGTAATGGGATGGTCTTCATGAGCTCTTCAGTGTTAGACTGGAAGCCTATTTTAAGAGCTTGGCTGCAGACACTACCTGTTACATATTCTGATGTCCTATGGAATTGCTTTAGTGATGTATTTCAGGTACTTAATTAACTACTTTGAAAAAAACAATTTGCATTTTTTATTCTTTATTTAATGAAACATTGCTTCTTCCTAAGTGCTTTTTCAATTATTTACATTTTTCTTTATGTAATAAACTAAAGATGAAGGATTTTTAAAAAAACAGAAAATTATCTCTATCATTAATAAATGACTGAAACTACAACAGATGAATAATCTGAATGTTTTGTTTTGCCTGCATACGATCGTTAGCAATGAATTGTTAAACCTCTGATTATTTTATATTGCATGTTGGCAAAACAGATACTCTCTTTGCTTGTAATTTTAATACTGCAATTTTAATTCTTAGGATGCACAAAGGAAGTGAGTAAACTTCTTATATTGTTTTAAATATAAAGAAGTAAGTTCAGAAAGGAATTGGGCTAGATTTAGTCTGTGCAATAGGAATGCATTTGGTCCATTAGTTATTTTTAAAAGACATTCTATAATTCAAATTAATCCAGGGCAGTTCTGTGCTCTGTGCTGCTCTGAAGCTCTGACTATAGTTCTGAAGTTCTGACTATAGTTGTCTCTTCTGATTTTATTATCCATGTTTCTGTTCCAATGGAAGTTTTTGAAATGTCATCTCTTTGATACATTTTCTGACTAAATTGTGTCCAATCAGTAGATCAAAAGCAAGAATCTTGAATGTTTTTCCCCCTCTGTTTGGCCTTACCTTACTGAATCGTTAGAAAGGTTCCAGCAATATTATGGATGGTTATACTCAATACTGGGTATAAAAGCATAATCTCAGTAGTTTACTTCTTCTATCACATTGAAATACTTACTTTTGCTTTTGAATGTTTTTAAAGAAATAGTTATGCCTGTGCAATCTTTCAGTGTTGTTATCTTCTGATTTCCTCAGAGTTTGTGAAATAAATCTAACTTCCAACATGCCTTGGTTTTCCATCAGCTTGCTCCTGCCTGTCTACTCATGTAATTGGTGTTGGATTTCACAGGGGTTTCTCTTGTAATATTTTTCATCACTCTTGCATTTCAAAAATGCAGTTTTTAATGAACTTTGAGTGACATTTCAGAAAGCTTTTTATAGATCATGATAAAAGCAATGATTGATATATGTTTAGAATGCCTTGAATGTTAACAAATGTCTTCTTTCTACTTTTCATTTCAGTGCACATTTACTTTAAAACCAATGTTTAACAAGCTATTCATTTTATTCTACCTCCAAAACATAATGATATGACATAGTATTTACTGCAGCAGCAAGAGAAACAGTTCTGATAATGAGTTTTAAAATATGCTTCCAAAGTAATGTATATGTGGGTCAATTTACTGCTTCTTTGCCACAATTCTATTTATATTTTGTCCTACAACTTGCTCTGAAAACATAACAACAACATTTAAAATGCCCAAGCCTGAAGCAATAGCAATAAAGTCCAGAAAAATATGTATTTTATTAGATTAAGAAATGAAAATGCAGTGAAATATGAAGTTAGTTCAGTGCTGAAGGCTGCATTTAGAACTATCAAAATGTAAATGAAAGCTGTCATGCTGGCAGTTTTCTTTCACTTTTAATGTGCTGTCTTTGCTTCTCAAATAATAGAGGCAATAAAAGTGATTTTGCAGATGAGAGGAACACTACTTTTGTGTTCACATGGCTCTTTTTATAGTTATTATTTTCTCCCACATTAAAAAAAAAAGATAAAATTCAAGAAGAAAATTTTTCAAATAAGTTTTACCAACAGTGGTAGTCAAACCCCAGATATAGACCTTGGTGAATTTAATGCTAGTATTAAGAAAAGCATGGATATAAACATCTTACAAAGCTCTGATTTTTCAAAGAAAATTAAGATTAGACTATAGATGGAACTATAGTAACCAAGGAGACTCAGTCTTAAGCAGACATATAGATACTTTCTGAAATCAACCTTAACTCAACTAAAATAGATGTAAGACAACAGGTATAATAATTCCAATTAGCTTACAAAACACTCTCATTATTTATGCTAATCAAAATAGTATTTGTCACTGAAAGTATTCATGTTGCATAAAGTAATTGTTAACAAAGGTGCAGCAGGTAGCAATAATGGAGGAGGAAACAGCAGAGAATAATAGTTGTGAATCAGTGGAAAGAATGTATTTATTTTTTTCATGTATTTTATAAATGGCACTGTAAGTCATCATTTTTTACACATTAAAAAATAAAAAAAATCAAAATCAAAGTACAAAAGACAAAAAGTCCCAAACCAAAACCAATCCAAGTCCCAAACCAAACATTATTTAAATTTAAGATTATTTTAGAGTCCTTTATATTTCCACAGGATTTTTTTTAAAACAGTGATTGAGGGGCTGGAATTTCCCCCTTCCTTTCCCAATTCTTTCTTCTCAGCAACATTTCCTGCTTTGCAGTAATTTCAGATAAACTCCCATTCCTATAAAAAAACTCTACTCTCTTAAATTTAGAAGCTCTACTGCCAATTCCTGGTCTGTGAATGATGCTGCTACCTGTAAGCAACAGAATTGCTTAGCTGATGGAAGTAATTATTTGAGACAGTTTCAAAGAACTGAAATAATTAAAATAATTACCTGAGTGGTGCTTTTGAGACTGTCTGAAAAGTGTGAAGCTCAAACCAGTGATGGATGTTATGTGAATAACATAAGCTTCAGCACATCTATGTATTGTTTAAATGAAAAAAATGTAGTAGCAACTTATGTTTCAGATGTGACTAATTTTCTCCCTCCACGTTAAATCTCATACTAATCCAATTTGTGTAAAGGCTGGTATTGCCCCTGGAACATAGAGCTGAAAATATAATCCAAAGAGTTTCTTACCTTTAATATTTTTATGTTAAAATTAATATTACAAGTCTTAATAACTTTCTATTACTGAGTTGTTCTTTTGCTTGTCTAAACCCTTTGAGTATGTTACCAGCTTCCTGTCCTGAAGAGTATTCTGTAGGCCAGGGAGTTCTATAGTGATTGTACTCTGTGCAAAAGCATCTTTCTTTCATATGAGTTTTTAGCATCTGACTTCGTTTTTCAGTCTCCTTGTAAGGGATAGCAAATTCCTCATCCAAATTCTTTAAAATTTATGTATCTTTGTCATGACCCAACTCATTTTTCCAGTCCCCCTGTCCAAACAATCCATGCAAATTTCTGTGTTAATCTTGCATCCTTTTTTCAGCCATGTATTGTTTTAAAAATCGTAGTAGTAATAAAATACTAGCATATATGGAACTGATTTTTTTTTTCATAAACTCAAAGAAAAAGAAAACGTTAAAAAACCCTTCATAAACTACAGAAACCTCACTGGAATCATAAGTACCATAAAACTAGTTCTAGTGAAAATTGGGCTCTTGATAGTACAGAATACTTTGACGCATGAAATATCTTTATTCTGTGTGTGTCAAATCAATTATTAAACAATTTACAGTGCCCTATGAGACATCTAGTCTATTTTACAGATGAAGAAGCTAAATCTCACTGAGACTTAGCCCCAGATTCTAAAAGTCTTAGCTTTGAATTTCCCACACTGCTTGTGGGCACTCCCCTGTGGCACCCATAACCCTCTCAGTTGTTCAGCTGAGCACCTTATGTCCCACTGTGGGGTGAATCAGGCATTTTTGAGGGAAAGCTGCCGAAAGCAGGCACACAGAGGTGGTAATAGTTTTGCTAGTCAGCAAGGAATAACAAAAGAAGCAACCTGATAGAGTGGGTGGCATCCCTGCCCATGGTGGGGTGAGGGAACTAGATGACCTCTAATGTGCCTTGCAAACCTACCCATTCTATGATTCTGTGATTGTCTTCTTAGGTCACTTATCCATGAGCCTACTCCAGATTAAGTTGCCTAAGTGAGTTTTTGATCATGATAGATATTTTTGTTGTGTGTGTTACCTGGCATTCTAGTGGGATGGAACTCAAGAGGATGGGTCAAAATATTGATTCATTCTCTGTAACAATAAATATCAGCATAGGGCACTTGGAGAACTTCAGTGGCAAAAATTAAACTGAAAAGTGAAATAAAGCTGGTGAGCATGTGGGTAAACAGCTCAGTGATTTTTTTAGAAGTATCTAAGTAAATTGTTTATGTCTTTGGTGATTGAATGTCTCCGTTGTCTTAGCATTCTCCCTGATAGTACATGACATCTATAAATGGAATTCCTCCGAAATTACCATGTCCCATAGTATCCCTCTTATACTTTCACTTCCCAGAATGAGTGGCCAGTGTTGATTGCCAAAGATTACGAGGGCAAATGGAACCCACAGGGAGAGTATTATATTAAAGATTGTTGAGCGAAGGTGGAAGTAGGTTATAATTTACATCAGTCTGTACTACTGGATGACAATTGATATTTTAAAATTTTGCACTGCAAGTCTCAGAGAGGACTTTACATCAATTTGAAACTTTGCTCAAGATGGTGCAAAACACTTGACAAAGGCAGACATATTAGCCATCACTATGAAGAAACCTGAGGAAAGTCCAACTTCTATTAAAATCAATTAAAAAATTTCTTTTTGGATCTTGCCAGGATTCTACAGGAAAATAAGAATATTGGTTTCAAGAGGGACTGGTACAGTACGGTGCAGTCAGAACAGATCAGACAGATAGAAATTTATAGTGGTGAGCTTGTGAATTATATATATTTGTATCATCAGTGCTTTTATCTTCCTACTACAAAAATGTCAGTGGTAGATTAAAATCTCCAGCAGAAAGCACAAATGCCAGGCAGATCCCTGAAGTAACTGAAAAGCAGTCTTCAAATTGCTGTTCAGGAAATTACTCTATGGAGCTCATATGAGTAGCTCTGCTGACTCTGGTACATCAAAGTTATTTTTCTAATATGCTATTGTTAGAAAAAAATCATGGTCAAAATCCGAATATTTGCAAGCCCAGAAATGGGGAAAAATGTTGTATTGAAATAAAGTTTAGAATATATTTGAAAATAAGGAATTGGTCTAATCTAAGAATAAATCATACCATTGAAACTGGTGAAGAGAATCTTTAAATAATGTTTTTTTTCTTCCCAGGATGTGATGGATTTTGTTTTCTCTGCTGTGACACCAAAAATGTCGATTTTAGAATGTATGTACATCAAGCAAGCTATTGACCTCCTACAGGTAGATATGGCATCTGTTTTTCTCTCAGATTCTGTGATTTGTTCTAGGAGGGCAGTAGCTCTGTATTGCATCCACTTTGCAGGGTTTGCTGTCTGGCCGAGACGAGAAGCAGCTCAGCGAGGAACATATTGCTCGCTTGTTTGTTTTCGCTGTGATGTGGTCAGCTGGAGCCCTTCTGGAGCCAGATGACAAGCTGAAAATGGAGCTGTTCCTACGGAAGCACTCTGCAGTGAAAGAGCTTCCAGCTGTGAACGGAGAGGAAACCATGTTTGAATTTGGTATCAGTGCCTGTGGCCAGTGGGAGCACTGGTCAAAGAAGGTTCGTATGCTGCAACACGCGAAGCTTTCTTAATGGGTATACAAGATGTATTTGGTAAGAGACATTTTATTTCAAACCCTACATAATTTGGTTAGGAAGATAAACCCTACCGAATTCTCAAGAGCTTCTTTTTTTGAACGGTATTTTTCTTTTCCCCATAAATGTCTTTAACAAAGAATAGAAACGTGCATTTGAAATAGCTTTGGAAGTGAAACAGAAGTGATCTTAACTTTGTCTACTGTCTATCACCTTACTCTTTAAAAAATTCCAGCAAGGAAAAGCTTTTATCAGGTACTGGAGGAATGAAAATATCCTATTAGTCTAACACCCTTTCAGAAAAGCGTGGTAAGATACTGATTGATTACGAAAGGATACTTGGCTTTCAGGAAGAAGAGTTTTGCTGATGTAAATTTTATAAAGTACATTTAATTTTGTGTTCTGATGCAAAGTGATTGTGTGGGCAAGTAGGAATTCTCAAACTTTTTGCATGTCTTTCTTATGCAGGTCCCCGAATATATTTATCCTAAAGATTCAGTGCCAGAATATACTTCCATTCTAGTTCCAAATGTAGACAGTGTCCGAACAGAGTTTCTAATGCACACTATCATGAGGCAAGGAAAAGCTGTTTTGCTAATTGGGGAACAAGGAACAGCAAAAACTGTTATGATTAAGGTATGTGGAATGGAAAAACATATGTAATATATTAGTATGATAACGTTGCAATAATTGACATTGGCACAAATGTTAGGCTGAAGTTGACAATAGTTTGATTTTTCTTCGGAGTACATACCAGCATTCTTACAGAGGCATTTTGCCAGTACTCACATGGACCACAAGCAAAAAACCCCAAGTCTCTACATTTTAGTATAAAGGTTTCTTTTAAACTTTGCTAACTGTGGCCACAAGGTCAGATGAAAAATGCTCTTTCATATGCTTTCTTTTCTTTTGAGTAGTCAAACAGAAGATTTTGCTAAGAAAATGTTGATGCTTGGAGGCTTTTTTATTTTCCTGTGCTTTGCCGCTGGTGCCATGTGTGAACTGATCTTTTGTACACCCTTGTTGCACAGCCTTTCTTCAAAGGCCAAATGAAGGAGAAAAAAGAACCCTTCTTTTGTCAGGGTGGTTTTCAGAGGGTAAATTTACTGTTTATTATCTGCTCTCTCAATTTCTTCACTGAAAATGACATGTTGGTTTTCTAGAAGAAAATAACAGGATTCTATTAAATTAACAAATACATGCTTTCTTTATTATAAAATGGTGCAGGTTAATCATATGACACAAAAAATTAATAACTTAATACAGAAAAGTCAGTAATCAAAAGACTGAACAAACCCAGATGTCTTACCAAACTTGGCATCCCTTTTTTAAAAAAGTGGAAGCATGATGTTTTTCAGCAGGGTCTCTGTGTTTTTCAGGGGAGTGTGTGGATTCTTTGATCAATGAGAGGTAGCTAAATAAAACTAATCTACTCTTGGGACCTCTGAATTTGCTATACAGGCATCTCCTCCACTGGCGGATTTGCAGTGGTCTTGAAATAGAAAATAGCTGAAAAACACTGGCCTAAATTGACCTTTGGCTTTCTTAAAATCTGGAGCCATTTTGTGTGCCCCGGCCATGTTCTCTCTGAGCCCTGACAGAGAGTGAGTTGCACCCGTGCCAGCAGCCATTAGTACTATATTTTCAGCATAGCTGTCCATGCCACCAGGCATGCCGGTGTAATGTCAGCTTCTGTTCCTGGCACCAGCTGGAGAACTATTTTAGCAGAGTGAAGAGGCGGGGTCTGGGTGGTGGTCTTGATAGTCTGCATACTGGATCTTGTCCAGATACTGCCAACCTCCAGCTTTCAGCTGCCATTCCTGTCCCTAAAAATAATTGGAACTGATTCTTGGGAGTTGCTTACGCTGAGTCTATGCTATAGAGCGGAACATGTTCCTTACACAAGGGAGTATAATGCCAGCAGATACTTGATCTCATGTAAGGTTAGGAGTGAGTGTTAACAGCCTTCACAACTGTTCCCCTTCTGCTTTTATCTTCTGTAGTATTTTGCTTTACTACACCTTCTGGAAAAGAAGGTACTTCCAGATATTAAACAGTTGATTTCATGAAAAAGTAAGAGAGTCTTCATATAGAACACTTCAGGTAGTAATCTGAATTAATCGGAATACTCCTCGGTGTTGAGTAAACCATCAGTATAAATCAAAATAAAGAACTTATAATGGAATGTTAATTTAAGACCTTTATTCTCTGTACTATTAATTCACAAATTGCAAACAATTTCTAAAAGTGATGTTAAACTGGTAAAGGACAGTTGAAAATTCCATGACAGTTTAACTAACAAAAATAATCCTATTCAATACTCCTTTCTTTTTTGAAGATAGTTCTCATTTCTGTATTGTGCAATATTACTGTTACCATGTAAACATTCTGAAATGCCATAATGAATAAAACACAAACGTGTTTTTTGAATGATTGAGAATTCGTAGTTGCAGTTTGTTGACCTTGGCCAGCTGCAAGACCATCACCCAGCTGCACCCAACAGCAGAGGGGTTGAGGTAAAGACAGGGAGATCTCAACTCACGATTACTGCCATGTGAAAAACATCTGACTTGGGGAACACTTTTAAAATTTATTTCTAATTAAAAATAGAATTTGATGGTGAAAAACAAAGAGAATACTGAAAACACCCTCTTCTCACACCTCCCTTCTTCTCAGGCTCACCTTCATCCCTGACTCCTCTACCTCCTCCCTGGCCAGCAGTGCAACGGGATGAGAAATGGGGGCTGTGGTCAGTACATAACAGCTCCACTCTGCCTCACCTTCCTCCTCATGCTGCTCCCTGCTCCCACATGGGATGCAGTTCTTACCAGGGCTGCAGTTCTTCATGAACTGTTCCACCGTGGGTCCTTCATGGGGTCACAAGTCCTGCCAGCAAACCTGCTCCAGAGTGGGCTTCTCTTTCCACAGGTCTGCAGGTCCTGTCAGGAGCTCCAGTGTGGGCTTCCCATGGGGTCACAGCCTCCTTTGGGCATCCAGCTGCTCCAGTGTGAGGTCCTCCATGGGCTGCAGGTTGATCTCTGTTCCACTGTGAACCTCCATGGAATGCAGGGGACAGCCTGCTTCACCATGATCTGCACCACAGGCTGCAGGGGAATCTGTACTGGAGCACCTCCTGCCCTTCTTTCTGCTCTCACTTTGGTGTCTGCAGGGCTGCTTTCCTCACAATTTTTTCACACTTCTCTCTCAACTGCCAGGCAGCATTTTGCCCTTCCTGACACAGGCTGAGTGTCTCCAGTGGGTCTGCTGGAGGTGGCTGGAACCGGCTGTGTCTTGCATAGGGAAGCCCTGTTCTGTTCTTGCAAGGGGCTGCCCCACAGCCCCACTGCCAGCACCTGGGCACCTGCACCTGGCACATGAGCTTTGTACAGATTGTTGGAGCCCTGAGGAGAAGTCTGAGCACTGACCTGCACCAACCCCTCAGCTGTCAGGCGTATGCACCAAAGACAGGACTGTTGCATATACATTGCACGTGTAGGTTGTCATTTATGTGAGGTCTGAAAGAAACCTATTTCTGAAGGGCACCTTTTCTTAAACTGCTATCACTCTATCAACAAAATTAACAGTATTCATCAAAATATTTTGAGGGGATCTAGCTGTATCTTCCTTTCTGTTGTCACACGGAGTGTATGTCTCACTGGAGTTGTTCTTAGAGCACTTCATCAGCAATGATATAGATTTATTTTTCCAAGGTACCAAAATGGGAACATTTCTATTCAACCCTCTTAAACAGATAAGAATTTAAATGATATTCAACTTCATCATCATTGCAGAAGAATGAGATCTTAAAAAAGAAATTGTGTTGGAAATATGGAATTTTTAGTGCTATCTCTAAGCTCCAGGACTTTTCCTAAACAAAATATTTCCTATGCTATATATATATCCCTTGGTGTGACTCCAGGGTTACGTATTTTTATTATAAAACCTCACTAAATATGAAAAGTGGAACTTTGTTGCTTTGGGGCGTCCTCAGCAGCTGTGGGAATAGTACATATTCATAAAATTCAAGGATTCCTTTCTTCATTAAGAGAAGATAACTATCAATAAATGTGATGTGGCTGGGTTTAATTTTACACTGCCATTCCTTTACACTGCTTTTGTTTCAAGAGTTTTGGTGTTGTAGTGTAAACATGCAAATGCATTTGGCTTTTCTCTTATTCCTTGCAGTCTGCTGTTAGATCATCACTAACAGCTTAAATTTAGAAAAACCCTGACAATTGCTAATGCAAAGTTTATTTGCATCTTGAGCTGGCATAGGTCTACTTGTTGTAATACTTAGTGAAGTCTATTAAGAGCTTATAAGTTTTAATACTTAAGAATTTTATGCAAAACATTAACTGACAGTTTGTTTGAATTTCAAGTTGCAGGTGGTGTATTTAATAAACTGTGTTGGGAGATTTTGAAGTTAATAGCAGGACCGAGATTTTTGCAGGGCTGCTGAGCATCTGCGTCTCCTTTTTTCTGAATTCTCCTGGTGTTACTGGTGCACTTGACTTAAATGTAGTTTATCTTGCAGAATTACACAAGCAAGTATGATCCCGATGTTCACTTGACCAAATGCCTAAGCTTTTCTTCTGCAACTCTGCCACATATGTTCCAAAGGAGCATAGAAAGCTACATAGGCAAAAGAATGGGCACTACACATGGTCCTCCAGCAGGGAAGAAAATGACTGTCTTTATTGATGACATCAACATGCCTCTGATTAATGAATGGGGTGATCAGGTAAAAGGAAAATGTTAGCATTTGGGAGTTTGCAGTCTTACCGTTGTTGCTGATGGAAATACTGATCTGTGGGTGGAAAAAATGGGACGGGTTAGAAAAAAGGTATCATAATATGGATTAGAACAAATATGTTTACTAAAAACAATTTCCCCAAGCCAGTTTTTGACATGACTAATAAGCTGTCAGTCCCAAAACATCAAGGACAGTGTCAAGCCACTTGGTGTAATCATTGTAGTATTTGAGCCTTTTAGTTTGGTTGCATACAAAGCTGGTAGGATTTCCAAACTAGGAGTCCTGAGAACCAGTTTGGGAAAGGAAGCATGCAAATCTAAGAAACACTCAGAGATTTTTCTTTGATCTGCTCTGGACTTGAAATTGCAGTTACTATCATGTGAAATCTAAGCTGGTCGTGAGTCTAAAGAACAAGACTTTGGAGAAGTGGCTGAGGAAACTGGGGTTGCTGAGCCTTGAGTAAAGAAAGCTCGGGGGATATCTTATTGCTCTCTACAACTACCTGAAAGGAGGTTATAGTGTGGTCAGTGTTGACAGGACAAGGGGAAATGGCTTCAAGTTGCACCAGGGGAGGTTTAGATTGGATATCAGGGAAAAATTTCTTCACCAAAAGGGTTTTTGAGCCCTGGAACAGATTGCTCAGGGAAGTGGTGGAGTCACCATCCATGGAGGTATTTAAGAGAAGTGTAGATGTGGCATCTGGGCACATGGCTTAGTGGTAGATTTGGCAGTTTAATGGTTGGACTCAATGATCAAAAAGGTCCTTTGCAACCTAAGCAATTCTATGATCACAGCTGACATTAAAGACTAGCAAGCTGTCTTGGGGTATTGATAAAAGAATACTTATAGACCTATACTCTGAAAATCTGACTTAAAATAAAAAAAAATTCTGCTGAGAAAAAGCAATTTTTCTGCTTCCAGTATAGCTCTGTAATCCCGTTCTCTCACTGCCTCTGTACAAGCGGACATGTGACTACACTTTGTGCTAAATTAACCATTCTTTGTCACTATCTAAGTGCCTGTGTCAGTCTGAAGATATAGCCTGGACTGAAAATTTGAAGTGCTGGTTTTTCTTAAATTGAAATTATGCAAATCCAGTTGAATGTCTGACTTCTTGTTCACAACTACTTAGCACATGAAGCTTACATGCAGCCAGTGCACTGCATCTGAGTGCTTGGTTGCCATGTTGCATGTTGACAACCCTGAAACACCTAAATACTCAGTTTCTTTTTTTTTATTTTTGGCAATATTTAGGTCACCAATGAGATTGTAAGACAGCTGATGGAACAGAAAGGTTTCTACAGTTTGGAGAAGCCAGGGGAATTCACAAATGTGGTTGACATCCAGTTTGTAGCTGCTATGATTCACCCTGGGGGAGGTCGGAACGACATCCCACAGCGCCTGAAACGCCAGTTCACCATCTTCAACTGCACACTGCCTTCTAATTCCTCTATTGATAAGATATTTCAAACAATAGCTGAAGGCTATTTCTGTGAACAACGACATTTCCCCGCAGAAATATGTAAACTGGCTTCAGCATTAGTATCTACAAGTCGAAAGATTTGGCAAATGACAAAAGCAAAGGTAAAATTACATCTATTAAGCCCTTGAAACATCTGACCCAGGCCTTTTGTACTGCCGTGTGTGTTTGTAGTTCATATTGTGAGGCTGTGACCCACGTGTGTAACTGGTGGCTGATGCCTCTATTCTGAGTTGGTTGCTCTCAGCACCAAGTTAGCTGACAAAAATCCTAATCACATGCAGTGTCTTCTGCAGCTGATATAAGTATCACATTATACACATATAATATAGCAAGCATAGCTGATAGGAAGATTGAGAGATCTTCCAGTGGAGAAAATGTCAAGAGCACAAGGAACACAAAATTACATAGGAATCTTCTGTAAAGCTGTTTGGGATTGTGAGAAACTTTAAAGATCTGAATTAACGGAAAGAAGTCAAATTTGGCAGAGAGGGAATCAGTTCAAAGCAAATAAAATCTGGTATTTAGTAATTTATAAATATTTACTTTTTCCATTTCAAACAGACTGTTAAAAACATTTGACTGCCATTCCTGGGCAATTTTGCTTTGAAAGAGACACAAAATACTAGGTATAGAATGAAATTTGAAAAGAATGAAACTACAGCATAGAAATATGTGTCAAATTTGTTCTTCTTCTGAGAAGAGTGGAGGAGAGTAGTGGAAAGATAGGGATTTGTTAAATAGTATTTTCTAGTCCAGAAAAGGTTGGGCAAAATTTCACAAACAACTCGCTGTAGACCTAAACTTTGTTTGCACAGAGAAAAAGAGAGACTTCTAGCGAAACTGTTGACTAGTCAATACTGACCAATATATTCAACAGAAGTGGTGCTTATTGCTGCTAATTAACATCCTTTCCTAGAGAAAATGTAGCTTTTGCTAGGTTGTAAATATTTTCCCAAATATTGGTTTTTTTTTTGCTCCCTCCCCTCCCCTCCTCTCCCTCTTAAACACCAAGCATGTATATCTGCTTTAATGCAAGACTGAATTTGTGAAAATATCCACATTCAGCTTAATAACATGTAAAAATATTTTTATTTAGCAGTTATTTGAGTATAGTTCATGACATTATTTTGTAGATGTTACCAACTCCATCTAAATTTCATTACATCTTCAATTTACGAGACCTCAGCCGTATTTGGCAAGGAATACTTACAGTTACTTCTGACGTCTGCCAGAGCATCAGTGTTTTGATAGCCTTGTTCCAACATGAATGCAGACGTGTTATTGCAGACAGGTTCATCAACCAAAGTGATAAAGACTGGTTCGAAGATATGATGAGGAAGGTAAGCAAATAGTATTTTAGTGTTTGCCCCAGAAAGAGGCCAAGGACATATTTCATTTCTAAAGCAATCCTTAATGTGTTGCTGTAGACTGTTTCTGAAGAACACGGTCAAAATCTATCTGAAGATAAATCCACAGAATTATACTTTGTGGATTTCTTGCGTGATATCCCGGAAACTGCTGGAGATGAACCTGATGATGCAGAGTTGAAGGCTCCAAAAATTTATGAGCCTATCCCATCTTTGGATTACTTGGCTGAAAGATTACGGATGTTCATGCAACAGTACAATGAAACTGTCAGAGGATCAAAGATGGATTTAGTATTTTTCAAGGTATTACTGCTTGTAATTGTGTTAATACAGAAAGTACCGGGTCTTTTGCACTTACTGATACATAGATCTTGTGTGTTTCTATTACATTATTTTGGAGATAGCTCAGGACAACTGGGTTGTTTATATAGTGCACACTGTGAATGTCACCTTGCTTTCCTGAAAGTTACCTCCTTCTCAAAGGTCTTGATGCACAATGCTTTCTTCAACTTTAGACTGGGTGGTTTGATAAAATTTTAGGGTGTTTCAGATTAATTCTTGCTCTAAGATGACTACAGCAGTTGAATAAGAAATGCCTATAGTGCACTTGTGGTTTACTTTTGTCAGTCTATTTAGAGAGCTTGTAAATAGGTCAGCTAAAAAGGCTGGAGGAGTCCTTTCTGCTTTTCCTTCTGTCCCCTAAGGGGCATGCCCTCAGCTCTGCTGATGACAAACTGTGCATATGACATTGCTTCATACAAGCTTGATAGGATGACGTTTCTCTCGGGCTAGCCCTGCTGCCCACAGAATTCAGAGGGAAATCTGTTGATTTTGATGACTACACAGCTGAGTCTTTGGAACAGGCTCCAGTGAAGCCATCCAGCTGTTAAGAAGCAGTTGGTTGGTGACATGCTTCTAGCTGATTATACAATGCATTATTTTTGCATCACTTCATTCCCTTTTCTCTCAATACACAGGATGCGATTATCCATTTGATTAAAATATCACGGATTATTCGTACTCCACAAGGAAATGCATTGTTGGTGGGTGTGGGTGGATCTGGAAAACAGAGTCTGACCAGACTAGCCTCATACATTGCTGGATACGAGAGCTTTCAGATTACTTTAACAAGGTAACACAATGCAGTGTACATGGACATTTGCTCCTTAACCTGCCATAGAAATGAACTCCTCACAATCAACTTAAAGAAATGCAAACCTCTCAAACTTCTTGTCCCTCATTGGAAACTACGTTTCTGATCAAAAGTAACTGTGCAAATGCATGTCTATGTGTGACAGATCCTGGGCCTTCGTTTTGTTGACTTTATGCTATTGACAAGAAATATGTCTTTTCTTCAGCATCTGAGTCTGCAATGCACTTTTGTGAAATCACACCAAAATACAATTTTTCACTAAAAATAACAGGGAATAATCTGCTGGTGAATGCCGCATAGTAGGCAAACGCTGATGGCCAGGGGAAATAGTAACTTTTTCTATAGATCCTTATGTAGACAAACCGTATTACAACAATTTCTGTCAATGACTTACTATTTTGTGCTGCTGGAATTCCGTAATTTATAGAAATTTGAAGTGAAAGGGAGTAGCTACTGCTTTCCTTCTGTTTCTCTTTTGACATAGGGTTTACAGGGGTAAGCAATGAAGACCAGCAGAGTGTATTCTCCTTTGCAAACTATTTAACATGCTGAGAAATATTATTTAGAGAGATATATCAGGTCTATGAACAATGTTATGAGGCTTCTGATGAAAGGAAAGATAAAGAAAGCTATATCACAATCTCTTCCTGTGTCCCAGAAGCAGAAGGAAGGAACAGTGAGAACAAAAAAAGGGAGGGAAAGAAAAAAACCAAAGTGATGGAACAGAATCCCTAGATTTCCAAGATTAATAAGGCAAATATTAATAATGGCAATGAATATGGAGGGGGGAAGAATGAAATTAGCAGTGAAGAGTGGATGCTGGCTCATGTTTTGTCTCTAACTATAATTTCCCATTGCTGTTGTTAGATTTTTGAACTAGATAGACTGCTATTCTGATGGTAGCGAAATTCTTATGTTCCTATCAGAATACCACAAATCACTGTAATAACTGTAGCTGACACATGCAAACTGAAGAGTTGGATTGTTTTACAAGCTCTACAGTGCTTGCTTTATGAGTATTTATAGAGCAGAAATAAGGTGGAGGCGGAAGAGAACCGGGACACTTCCTGTGTGGCATATTTAATATGTGAAGAATGGGTTGTGCGTGTATTGCACAAATTACTTATGACTTTGAAGAGATTCTTGGAAATAAGAGACTGGTTACAAAGAAAAGAGGTTATTAATTTCAGCTTTAATTGGCTAAGGACAAAATCTGCCATTTTATTAACTTTAGTTTACATCATTTTATATTACGCAATCTGAAATCTGTAGTTGAATTTGTGTGGACTTCATCTGAATCTTACTGGTGTGCACCAGCTACAAGACACGTAACAACAGAACCAGTCATGGTCTGCAATTGCAGAAGAGCTGATCAGCCCAAGTGATAATGTTCAAACATCATTTCTGGGGCTTGATTTTAGTTAAACCATATAACACAATAAGCCCCTCAGTTTCGTTCTCTCTTGTCTCATAATGATTTCCTTTAACCTGCTCTCAATATCTTCAGAAGATAATCCAGCTGTATTTATGTAATGGTTACAGGTATCAGAACCTACTTGACAACTTAATCCAGCTGTATTAACCTACTTTTCTAATAAAGAATTTACGTCTGCAAACCATGGGGATACAAAACAGTATCATAATTACCTCAGATACAGTATTGCTCTCACCATACTTTTTTCCAGCACATTATTTTTTTGACTTCACCTCATTTCACGTGATTTATGTTACTGATCACTCACTTTGGGAAAATGTTTAAGAAAAAACCCTAAAAAATGTAACCAGAAGCTATGGTATTAATTTCTTATCTAGACTTTTTCTCTTGCCTTAAGGAAGCTGATCCAGATGATACATACTTCCTAAGATTGTCTGAAATTTTTGTTCTCTCTTTCTTTAACCCTTCTCTATTCCAGAACATATGCCATCAACAACCTTTTGGATGATCTGAAAACGTTGTACCGCACTGCTGGGCAAAAAGGAAAGGGTGTTGTCTTTATATTCACGGACAATGAAGTGAGAGACGAATCTTTTCTTGAGTACATGAACAATGTTTTGGCTTCAGTTGAAGTCTCAAATCTTTTTGCACGGGATGAAATAGGTGAAATCACACAAGACCTGATACCAGCAATGAAGAAGGAGTACCCAAGGCTTACTCCCACTGGTGAAAATCTTTATAATTACTTTCTTGCTCGAGTTCGGAATAACCTGCATGTGGTTCTTTGTTTTTCTCCTGTTGGGGAAAAATTCAGAATTCGTGCACTCAAATTTCCAGGTCTGATTTCAGGCTGTACCATGGACTGGTTCCAGTGTTGGCCTAAAGATGCTCTTGTAGCAGTTGCACAGCATTTTTTAGCTTCCTACCATATTGAGTGTACAGATGAAGTGAAACAGAGTGTTGTTAACACCATGGGAACAATTCAAGATATTGTAGCTGAAAAATGTGTTGAATACTTTGAACGATATAGGAGACGAACATTTGTGACACCAAAATCGTACCTGTCCTTTATTGGAGGCTACAAAGCTATTTACAAAGAGAAGTTTGCCAGTCTTGGAAGTTTGTCTGAACGCATGAGAACAGGTACTGTAAAAGCTTTTTGATTCTTGTTTCTTTATTTGTTTTTAAAAGAGTGAGAAGAATCTGAATAAAAGGACGTAAAAGCACGGATTTAAATTGTGAGCTCACGTTCATTTGGAAACAGACATATATTTTCAGCTGTATTGTGTGTGATTACAAAATATGCAGAGGTTTGGTTTCAATGAACTTTATGAATGTGCAGATTAGAGAGGAGTTTTGAAAATAGTATTAGTTAGCAGTTAAAATACCTGAAACTCCTGCTTTGACGTGTATCTATGCCAAGGAACTACCGAGATCCTAGTTTTCACATGTAGGCATGCCAAGAGTAAGTCTGAGAAAAGGTAAGTAAATGTTCATATTCAGTCCCTCTGAAGAATTTTTTAAAGAAACAGGTATATGCCAAAGGTAAAATTTCGAAAATATAGCTGTGCACGTGGTCAGACATGGTAAACAACTAAACAGTTTCCTAAACTGAATGCTGTTTGGAAGTGAACGTGAATTTAAATTGTTTCTTCTCCCACCATTGACAATGTCTGCACCTATGTACACATATGTCCAAAGGTAAAAGGTGGCTGGCTGTCTGGAAGAACAAACGTGGGTTTTCTTGAGTTAGAAAGATGTATAAAATGCATTTACATTTAGATGCATACGTTTATATATGAGGATGTTTATACTTAAGAGATTTTCTCATAATTTGTTCAAATTATTGGAGCATTGTATTGCTTAAGAATCTGTAGGGGTTTTTTTATCCCATCTCATCTGGACCTTCATGTAATGTTGAATTTAGAAACTCAGCCTACTCTCCTTGTGTCTTCACTTTCACTGCCAGGTTCCTCCTCTTTGTTTTGTACAGAGTGCAGCCTGGTACTTTTTATGTTCTCGTGGATTTCAGAAATTTCACACACAATTCTTAAGTGTCATTCGCCATGCTAATGTTTTTCAGAATGTGTGTTTAATATTTAGTCTCCTTCTCTTATATAAGAATATAAACAAGTGATCAAGTGATGGATTCTGGAGGTTTTTGCACATTAAAAAATAAAAATTCCCCTGCTTAATTTTGGTGTTCAACCAATGGGATCACTCACTGGTGTTCCTAAATATGAATCTGAGTGACTTATTTTAAATATCCACCTTGCTTCAGTGAGGTTACTATCTCCATAGGACTTCTTGTTGCTAAAATGGAATTTTTCCACCACAGGTCTTGCAAAACTGATGGAAGCTGAGGTTTCTGTAAGCCAGCTTTCCAAAGAGCTGGTTATGAAGGAGAAAGATTTGGCTATAGCTTCAAAAAAAGCTGATGAAGTTTTATTGGAAGTGACTATGAAAGCCCACGCTGCAGAAAAAGTGAAAATGCAGGTGCAAAAAGTAAAAGACAAGGCTCAGGCTATTGTGGATGACATTGCCATTGATAAAGCAGCAGCGGAAGAGAAGCTTGAAGCTGCGAGGCCTGCGCTGGAAGAAGCCAAGGCAGCCCTGCAGGTCAGAAGGAAATATATTCTGAACATATATGTAGTTAATGATTATTATGTGTAATAATGTGGCTTGTGCTTCTGACTTGGTGGGGGAAACAAAAAGATTGAGCGAACTGGCACTGACCTGTAAATCCTTGTAGAAAAAACCCTAAAAACTGAAGAGGGAAGAGGTAAGATGGGCAGTACTCTACTGTCAGGTAATAAAGCAGGCACAGAGTGGTACTACCTTTAGGGACTTCCTGCAGTAGTGCT
Source organism: Gymnorhina tibicen (assembly GCA_013399875.1). NCBI lineage: Eukaryota > Metazoa > Chordata > Aves > Passeriformes > Artamidae > Gymnorhina > Gymnorhina tibicen. Next base: position 2,587,864 of record VXAZ01002624.1, on the reverse strand, counting down.
TCTGAGCAACCTGCAAACCTGCAGCCATTGCATTACATACACAGTCCTCCCAAAAGAGCATAATTCTTTGCAATCGAGTGACTGCTTAAATAAATGGACTATTTTCTTTTATAATTTTTCAGACAATAAAACCTTCTGACATTGCAACTGTTCGCAAACTGGGTAAACCTCCTCACTTGATAATGCGGATCATGGACTGCGTGCTACTTTTATTTCAGAGGAAAATAGACTCAGTGACACTAGATCAGGAACGCCCAGGTGTGAAGCCATCCTGGATTGAGGCTCAGAAGCTAATGAATAATTCAGCATTTCTTAGCATGTTGCTTACTTTCCAGAAGGTAAGTAATTATTAGGGGTGCTCCTGCTTCAATAACCATCTTCAGAGTTTACTTGAAAGTGTCTTCTACCATCAAAGGCAGTTTGAAACAGTTTTGTCTATCTATAGTTGTAGATACTTTGTGACTTTATTCTTCTTCATTTTCATGGCTCATTATCTCAGTAATTTTTCTCCTGGGCCATGCAGTGGCTTCTAGCAGACAGAAGTATCCCAAGCACTAGACCAAATCTTGAGAAGCTTAGTGTTATCTTATTCAGGCAGTTCCTGCTTCTAAGTAGGAACTTGCCTTAGAAGGGCCCACTCCTGTTTTTTCAAATGGCTCACCTTCTCCAGTGCTACCAGGCCTGTTTGCCTGTAAGGCACTTGACAATTCCGTCCCCAATTTGCTAGGGAGCTAGCAGGAAATAAGAAAAAAATGAACAGGAAAAGAAATGACATAATTTGGGAACTTTTGGGGTTCTTTCACTAGAAAAGTAGTGAAATGAAGAATAGTCTCATTATCAATTGTAAGAAAAATAAAAGCGAAGAGGTTTTTATTTCTGTCAGGACAGAAACTTTTGCAGCAAGGTTCACTGAACTGTGAGACAAAGGCAACTTCTCTATAGGGAAGAGAAGAAAGATGTCACAGGTAGCTGGATCAGAAAAATACGTGGGTTAAAATATGAAATGGCAGAATCATAGCCCAACTTCATAATCCAGGAGACCAAGCAGATTTCAGCAAAACCTGGCTTTTCTGCAATGTTGCAGCACATATTCTCTCATTTGTACACTGATGTTTTAATCTACTTAGCTGTGCCTTTCGCTGATGCCTTTTCTTAGCTGCTGGAGTGTTTTTGCTGTGAAGATCATTGTCACTGTCCCCAGGAGCCATTTCTCCCAGAGATCCATATTGTGAAAACTTGCACTGCCTCTGTAGACAGTTTCTTCCTGGGGCTGTCAGTCTGGTCACTTTTACAAGCGCTATCTTGACTAAACAGAAAGAGGAAATGAGTTTTAAGATAGCAAGGACTAATTATGCACTCCTTACTCAAGCTTCTGTCTAATGAGGCTTCTAGTTTTGGCACTTATTAATAGTGCACGTATTCCTGCTGGTAGTTGGCAACACATTTAACTCAGAGGAGTCAGAACAACTTCTGTGGGACTGAGTTCTTGCAGGAAGTGATACTGATGAATGTGGGGTAGGATACTGGACTACTTCGATCCCTGATGAGGTGCTTCACATGCTGTCCTCCTGCCCCATTTCTCTTTTCTGAGCATGTATGACAAGAAAGCTCATTGCGTCTGGAGTTCTGAGTAGACTACACCGCTTACTTGTTTGTGAGATTTTTCTTCTTTCCTAGTTTTTTTTTAGGCAATGAAAATTAGTGGATGAAGTAGTTCATTGAATTCAAAATTAATTACTTGAAAAGCATGACATTTTCCAAGCTTTTGAACAGACATTTGGGCCATTGCTGATTGATCTTTGCTTCACCTTTGCCAACTTGTTAGCTCATAATTTTGAGTAGGGGAACAAAAATGTCAAAATGTTTGTCCAGCACTATTTTACACTTTAGGAAACGATCATAGTGAAAACATCACCATGGCTGATCTTGGGAATAATATAGTGAATGTCTTTTTTATTAGAGTAGCTAGGGATCAGAACAAGTACAAGGCAGTCCTTTCTGCTATGCAGAAAAACAAGAAAAGGGTAAATTGCTTGACAGTATGAATGGTGGATGATTTTTAGATGCATTAAAAGAAAGGCATTAATACATTGCCAAAAAAAGGGAAGATTCTTAACATGTCTATTGTTAAGCAGTCATTTTTAGTCTGTATAAGCTCTTCTACTCTCTACATTGCTCAAGGAGATGAATTCCATTTTCTTCTGACACTTACATAATTATAGATTAACCACCATCATCAAAGATCTGGCTTTTCATGTTCTCAACAGATTGTGAAAGGGAGAAAAAAGCTGATATTAGAATAACAGCTGAAAGAAATCTCTTTTACGGTTAAGGAAAAGGGTTAGCTTCAGTGAAGTGAAGACAGTGCCTTGCAGTTTCACCCTTTTCCTTCCTAAAGCTGCCTGCTTGGTTCCTTTAGCTGTGTTCACACCAGTGCCTGTCTGATGCCATGGTGAGCTTGTTTATGGAACTAGACTAGAAGAAAATTAATCAGTAGTTTGCTGACTTATGTTTCTGTCATTAAAGTTTCCAAACTAGCTCACTGAGCATTGGTGAGGGTATTAAAGATGGAGCAAGGACATCTGGTTGGGGGGGGAAAGGGAAGAAGATGCACTGTTGTAGCAGCAATAACTTAGAACAGCTTAAATTGTTGTGGAGCTACGAGCACTAGTAATGTCTGTAAATCTTATGTGTCAAATAGGGATATTAAATGCCAACTCAAGTCAATCTGTTGCAATGGAAGTAGGAGTTACTTTCACGCGTTCACAAAAACTACTAATCTGTCCTTTTAAGAGTGAAAGGCAACAGTGTTGCTTTGTTAATTTATTCTGTAAGAAGTGATAACCCCATGATTTTAAAAATGAAACTGTTTCTGTGAAGCAGACCTTATTCTAAAATCCATTTTAAAAAATAATATTTCCTTTCCATTGACCAGGACTCCATTACAGAAGAAACTGTGGAGCTTTTAGAGCCTTATTTGGATATGGAGGATTATAATCTTGAGACTGCTAAAAAAGTGTGTGGAAATGTAGCAGGTCTTTGCTCATGGACACAAGCAATGGCTTACTTCTATGGTATTAATAAAGAAGTTCTTCCTCTTAAGGTATTTAGTATTGATAATTTTATTTTTTCGAGGGATGAATATAGTCAAGTGGAAAAAAAGGTCAAGTTACTTTGGCTAAAAAAGAGATTCTTGTTTCTTCACACCGGGTTGTGAAGCCAAGCACAAAGAGGTTAGGTATGTCCTGGGAATTTTTTCCCCCTTACACAAAACTACCCTGTGGTACAGCTGTTGTGTGAACACAGGAAGTGTTCAGTGGGTTTATAGAGCCTGTCTAGTGGTACGTGGGAGATAATGACACCTTCTCTGCCCTCAGAATGGGTGCCAGGCACTATGGCTTCAAGAAAACTCCTCAGTCCTACTGGCCTGGGAAAGAACCTACTCATTGTGGTTGTGATAGAATATGGTAAAGAAGAGGAGAGACCATTCTTGGCACAGAAACAGTCTTCAAGGAATTTACCTGGAATTCATCTCCCTAAAAGAATTTTGGAGTTTCAAACTGCTAAATGCAAGTGTACATATATAATAAAGAGAGTAGTTGCCAGGTATAGAATTCTGTTGTAACATTGAACTGAAGTAGAAAGGGATCAGCCACTGTTGAGTGCATTCCTACAGATAGCTTTATTGTCTTGGAAATGTTTCATTTATGAGCATACTGAAAAAAATGGATTTTGCATATTTATATAATGATTTATAGTCATTGCTCCTACAGTGAGTTTTATGGCTCTTTTCTGAAGAAATACATCCAATCCATTATGCTTCCAGTGCACTCATATTTGGTTTCTTATTGAATAAGCCACGGTATCAATGGTATAGTCAAAACTCTTGGCTTAATCTTTTAGTATCGCTAGACAGATCTGATTAAAATATGTTAAAAGCATACTTTTTTAATTCTAGTGACTCAAAAGAATGCTTTATTTTTGTGATATATAAGTAGTTACTCCCTTTTCAAATAATGGGATGTTCACTAATGAAAACAGAATTTGAAATGTTGCTATTGAGAGCTACAAAAGGGAGCAAGACCTGGGGGAAATAGTTGCTTTATATGCAAATGTAACCCTGAAAGTTGAAAACATGCTCTTGTAGGTTTTATTTGAATATATATGATTTAGGATTACATATAAGTTTAGCTCTGTGTTCAAGTACTTGCATTCTTGTCACACTGTAGCTGATAAAAAATGAAACATATATTTCTTGGCAAAGTGGTGCCTATTGTCAGGTACAGTGACAGTCACAAACATTTTAGAAACTGAAGATGACAGAGGGAGGGAGGAAGTGTTCAAAGTATGCAGGAGATATTGCAGGAAGCAGTGGAGTGATGCTAAGAAAATAATTGAAAATAAATGTACAATTAGACTGCATAAAGTACTAGCCCAGGCTAATTCATCCAGTGCTAAAAGCAGGTTTACTGAATGAATTAATTAAGCTGCTTTATCCTACCTGCTGTTCTAGGGTATAAATCCCCTTCAACACCTGCAGAATGGATTCAATATATTTTTAAACTGCATCCTAAGTGAGACTCATTGCCTCATTTATCTTAAATATGACAGCCTGTGAAAACTAATTAATAGTGACTTATATTATAGTAAATATAGTGTGCAAAAATTACCTAATTCCTAGGAAGGGATATTGGCATTCTTTATATATGTGGCCTGCAGCCCAAGGGTTATTAGTTAGACTTTCCTGTAGACCTTCAGCATGAGGATGAGCTGTTTCTCCCCAGATTACTACCTAGTAAACCAGCCTGCTGCATTAACCTGAGAATTTTGGAACACCATCTGCTCCTTATCCGTTAGGTGAGGAATAAAAGAGCAGAATGGAGAAGCCCTGATTTTTGCTGTGATACTGTTAGCCTCCAATTAAAATACTGTGTATAGGAGTATAATTTCCCTTAAGGATGTCTCCAATGACTTTAATTGAGTTCTCCTTAGGCTGTTATGGTGGTCTAGAGAAGTTTGTCTACAGTTTATAAATTCTGCTTGATATTGAGGATTCTCCCTGTCAAACTCAGTTTTAAGTATGAGACTTTATTGCCTTTTCTACTTTCATTTGTCTCCATGTGAACTAAAAACCACAGCAGGCAATGAAAGGAAATCTTGCACCTGAAGAACAGGTAACAGTCAAGGAGTGTTGAAATTTGATAGCTGTCCATTTAAATAAGCGTGTCCTCGTCAAGGTGATGCCCACTGGGCAGGAAAACAAGCACGCAAGTCTGAATTCAAGGCTCACAATAACTGGAAGGAAAGCATATACTCTGGGGGGGCGAGGGGGAGGATTAGATCACCTAACAAAACAGAGTGAGATCAGGACCTGTAACTGAACAGAAAAATATGGAAAGTCTTTCACTAGCTAGAACAGACTGTGAAAAGCAGATAAGAGATAAGAGATATGATTTCTATGCCTTTCAAAGGTTATTTTAATCCCAAAGAACGGTCACTGATAGCAAAGAAAGTGAGGCCAAGATTTTATTAGTGTCACTCTGCGCGGATCTGTTTGCACATGTACGTATGTATATATGTATGCATATCTGCGTGTGTGTATATATATATTTTTAAATTTGTATTGGTGAGGTAAAACCATTGTTTTTGGAATGTCGGCAAAACCTGTGTATGTCTTTGCCTTTTTTACAATCTTTTCCTAAATAATGGTGGATACAAGCATATCATGATACTGAGTCTCTGAGAAAGTTGATCCAAAACCAATGGAGTGTCTGGAGGAAAAATCTGCAGCAATCTGGGACAGGGGCAGTTTTGAAATTGCATTTCCATGAAGAGTTTTCAGTTAGATGCCATGTGCCCAGAACAAGACTGAAGCAAAAGGCAAAGATGAGCACTCAGGACATCTCCAGAAGGTCGAGAGCAGAGTGACAGAGTCCAAGTGCAAGAAGCCTTCTGGCCTAGTCCAGCAGCAGTGAGTGCTCAATGGACTGTAAGAACAGTGGACTTGGAAAGCTGAAATTCCTTAACAAGAGAAGTGCTAGGAAAGCTCCAAATCATCCTTACCTGTAATGAACTCTAAAGTTTTGGACTCTTTTTTTTTAATGGGATTCTCCTAGTAACATTTTCTGAATTTATTGAGCAGCAGTTGCTCTTCAGAGTGATTTGGGGTTGATCTCGGCATTCCATTCAAGAGCAGGTATAGCGTTAAGTGGTGTGACACTTCTTTTTGTTGGAGAAGTCATTTTTATTGAACAGCTTCCTTGGATCAGGGTCAGATATACTTGGTATTTTGCAAAATTGAGTTTGTAATGAATCAGTGAGAAACTTCATGTCTATGTGAATACTAGTAAATGAAACAGTACTAGTGAATTTTTCTAGGCACTGGAAAGTGATCATTTGCACTGTTAAATTGTTAGTATGATCCCTAGTGTGTATTTGGTCTTGGCTAAGCAGCATTTTTCAGTAGTCTCTGGGTGCCTTTCAGGAGCTAGCCTGGTCCAAGAGCCATTCCCACAAGGCTGTCAGCATGCAGTCATACTGTTTTAGAGACTGGGAGTGCTTAATGTGAGCTGTTTTATGCTGGTTAACCTCAGTGCCAGAGAAAGGGGTTTCATTTAAGAGTATAGTTGTGACTGTAATTATGTGTTTATTTGTTCTGGTTTTGTGTGGAATGAAAAATCTGAAGAGGGACAAGATCATTTCACCACCTGCTGTGAAGTCCTCTCTGAGGGCAGCTTTGAAGAAGGCAAAACAGCTGCTTAATTCTCCAGGCTGTGGCCCTTGTTGGCACAGGTGCTGTCTCCAGACCTGCCCCACGCAGACGGATGCAGAGAGAAGGTAGCACTGTCTGGAGCAGGTGTTGAGAGGATTGTCTGTCTGGTTCCCCGCAATGCCAAAGGCAAGGAAAGGCTGAAGCTGCTGTTCTCACATGAGCCCAGGCATGTTCCAGCATAGCACCACTTCCCCAGGAGCACAGATCAGAGTGTGGACCTCATGTCTTAAATCCTCGTGATTCATCTGCATAAAATCCATTTATTCAGGCTTTCACACTGCATCCAACTTGAACAAATTGTGTATCCTTGCTTTACTGCATGATTCAGAGGGATGAAATTAAGGGTGTGAAGCTTGTTCACAGAGCAATGACACTAAAATTAGAAAGGCCACAGTGGTTCTTAGTGGTTGGGAAACATGTTTCCTTCCTGCCTATTATTGTCTGGAAGTGTTTGTATGGAGCTGATTGCAGCTGTAATAGTCTTCTTGTGCAGAAGATTCTCTTTTGGCAGCAGAACTTGCCTCCTGCTCTCATGGCAGAGCTCTATACAGGAGGCTGCCAGCCAACCTGCCAGTGATGTCAATACAAAAACTGTGTTTGTACCCATGTAATTTTGAAAAGTCAAGTTTGGAAAAAAAAAACCAAACCAGGAAGAAAACAAATAGTGATGATTTCAAAGGTTAATCTGAAACGAGTAGTCTTTTTGCCTTTGGGAATCATATAGGTTGGTCATCCTGGCACGTTAGCTGTCATTCTTGTGCAACCAACCGTTGTTCATCACATATGATCAAGTAGCCTATGAATCAAACATTATAATGTCTTATGCTTGTTATGGTTACTCTAAAATTGGCTGAGAACTTTGACTAAATTGTCTGTGAAATAGTTTCTTATTATAGGTCATCTTCCAGAAAATCTGTGAAGTCTTGTGTAAATAATTGTAGGGATTTTTTTTAATGTTAGAATACAATATGCTTTTTTTTGTACATATCTGAACTGTTTTTTCGTTGTGCCTACACCTTCAAAGCTGATAGCCTTTTAAGAGTTATTAAGAATGGGAAAGCCTGTTTTATCAATCTTTTGCACTTTTCTGAGTAGTTTATTGCTGCACAAAGACCTACTTTTCATATTTACAAGGCATCATTGCTCTTATGTATTGGGAATTCACATACCCATCCTTTTTGGTTGAAGTTCACATCCTGCTGTGATCAATGCCAAGGTGTTACATGAATCCACACAGCCAGGTGTAAGTTCTCTGTTGTTCCAGCTGTTCTGCCAAGGCTGTTCTCCACAACCCTCCAAGGATCTTGTTTCCTATGTAAACTCAGTATTTGTCAGCAGGGGCTGAAACAATACATCATAATATTGTCTGACTCCCATTTTTAGCCCTTAGAGAATTTAAGGATACAAGGATGTTCTGCAGTGGGGAAGGTGGCTGGGAGAAGTATAAGAGGGCTGGTGCAGGGCTCTTTTTGGATCTCAGTAAGAAAGGCCTGACAAGAGATGGCTAAATAAAGTAGCTGCTTTAATAAGACAGAATAATAAGAGGAGTTTTAAAGTAGTTTGAATGACCAAAAGAGAAAGTTTTCTCTTCATGGACAGGATCTGTTCTGCACAGGATACCCTGGGAAAAACTATCCAGGCTCTGTCTGATGCTGCATGAATGTGTGGTGTCTGGCATTTGAAGGCATGTAAAGTTTACTCACTGTTTGTCTTCTTCTTATGAATCTTTTTAAGGCCATTGTCTTATTAAGACATTTGTTGTCAGACCTTACGCATTCTGATGCAGAAGGAACCCTGCACACACACACACTCTCTCTCTCTCTCTCTCTCTCTCTCTTGTATCTCACCCTCCCAACCTTTCTCCTGGTGCAGGGCACAGTAACACTACATCACCTCCTCAAAACTCCTTTGCTGTTGGAGCTTTGCCTAATGGTCCAAGATTCACTGAAACGTAACAGCAGTTGTTCTGAAATCTGCTTATCTGTGTTTAATCAAGACTCACTGATTGAGCAGTGTTTATTTCTAAGCAATTCTTTTTAATGTGTTTTTTGATAAACAGTGAGGTAAAAATATTTCAGCATTCTTACATGATGGAAATTTTATGAGCAGCCATTTTACTGGTTCATCTGGATTCCGAAATATTTTTTTATCTCTAGGATCTGTCAACAGACCAGGTGGCTACAGTAAATGAAATTTTACTGACAGTGCTATTCTCTATCATATACCTTCTACATATACCTAGATTGCTAATATACATGGACACAGAACGTGTGGTTCACCTGTATCCAATACACACGTATACAACATACATGCACATAGGTATTAGTAACCTACTTCGTTGATTAGTACACTTATGCTTCTCTAATTCCCTGCTCAAAAACCTCTCTTTTGAAATACACCAGACCCCAACCCATGGTTATACTGTCAACTAAGAGTTATCCCTTAAGAGAGATGCCTTCTACTGCTACTCTTCTGGTGTGATGTAATGCGAGTGTCAAGTTTCATATTCATAATAAAACAGGTTTTACAGATTCTTGGTTTCTATCTTCATAACTTTTACAGAAGAAAAAAAACAGAAATAAGATACATGATATTTAAACAAGCTTTTTTAAATATTCAGAGTAAATGGAAGCAACCTTTATCTGTAAGTGTGAATTTCATAAGAACTTTGTCAGGCTCTAATCCTTTGCAAATGTATATGGAAATACATTCTGAATTCGCAGAATATTTTTTTCAACCCTGTTAGGAATATAAAAGTTAAGAGGCCACATTTAAATGACTGGTAACTCATCATGCAAATTTATAGAGAGATGTGAAAAAAGTCTCTAGAGTTTTACTTTCCAGAGGAGCAAAAAATACATTTGTTATATTTTTGTTGTAGAAGTAACGGAAAAAGACAGCGGAAGAGTAGTTTCTGTTATAATTATTCTATAATTAATGAAGACAATTTTAATTTTCTTTTGCACTGAGAAGGTATTACAGGAGGCATATATATAAGGCAACCCATTGTATAGGTTGCCTCATATGTCTAGTATACAGCTATTTCAAGTGTATTGTGATTTAAAATCGTCGGTCGTTGCGTAATCAATAGACCCTCCGAAAATATTATTAAAACATCTTAAGATTGACTTGAATAACTTTAATGCTATGCTTCTGTTCCAGAAGTAAAAAGAAAAAACCTTCTGTCATCTTAAATGGGTATTATTTTTAAAAGTACCCAATGCAGTACAGTATGTGCCATTAAATGATTATCATTTGCTTCTGCCAAATAATAGGTATTAACTACTCTTTACTTTTAAATATCTGTAGGCAAATTTAGCTTTGCAAGAAGGAAGGCTTGCAGCTGCCCAAATGGAACTGAACAGTGCACAAATTCAGCTGGATGAGAAGCAAATGGAGCTGGATGAAGTACAAGCCATGTATGATGCTGCTATGAAAGAGAAGCAGGCCTTGCTTGATGATGCTGAGGCATGCAGGAGGAAGATGAACAATGCCAGAGCTCTGATTGAAGGATTAGGGGGAGAAAAGGTATTAGCACACATGCGTGGTCTTCCATCACAAAGCAGGTGCGCGGTTTTGAGAGTGCTCCGTAATGATTGTGACAGTGCTCGAGAAACTGAAGGTGTGGTGACATCTTGATATCATATGACACTTTTTTTTAGTTACAGGTATGGTTGTTTTCCTTGAAGTTAATGTATCTAACAAAGTAAAACAATTTCTTGTGTCAGTTCTTCTGTATGAAGATTTATGTTATATCGTATGACTCGTATTAGGATAAAGTTCAGATTTAAAGCCAAGGAGCCAAATTCCTTTTAGCTTTGCTAAGAAGAGGAATTAGGCTTAACCTAAATAATTGCCCTAAAATATTTATAAGAAGGATTACTCTCTTTTCCTCACCAAGTATAGAAGAATACAAATTTGAAGCTTGATTAATTTCCTGAATTATAATTGAAGCTTAGATTTCTACTGGAGCCTTTTGCAGAATTATGGGCTAATTGTTATCGTCTGCACTGAGCTTGAAATTTACCTTTCCTATGCCTTTCTGGCTTCAGCCTGAAGGTTTTCAGAGGAAGCAGGATACTCTTTTTCCCTCTCTTATTATTTGCTTTGTTAATTCCTTCATTGATTTCACACAAAGCGATGAGAGTTTTGACTTCAACCATTGTGAGGCCAGGACCTCAGCATTTCTTTGCATAGCTGCCCTTCAAATTACATCAGTCAAAAATCTTAGATGCTTTACCATATTTTTTCAGTGAATTTCTAAATTTAAAAGCAACACAAAAATAGGAAATTACGGTGCCTTTTTGTCGGTTTTCTGAAGCCTTGTGCTATGAAGTCTTGTAAGAGCTGTTATTCCATTCTACTTTTGAAAATTCAGACAAAAAAATTAAAGACTCTGTATGGCACTTGGACTATTGGGCAAAACTGACACGGAGTTAAATGTGTGTTTTGTAAACTTGAAACATGTATGTCCTGACCAAGACTGCATGCAGAGTGATCGTAAGGGAACAGCAATCTGGAAAGAAAGGAATAAGCAGAAATATTAGTTAAGTGTTTTAAATTTTTTTAATACATTAAGAATAATAGTTATAAAATTGCAGAATCATGGAATAATTGAGATTGGAAGGGACGTCTGGAGATCATCTAACCCAAAACACAGTCCCCCCCTCCTCCCTACTCAAGGCTCAGGGCATTGTTTGGTTGGGTTTTGAATATCATCAAGGATTCCACAATATCCCTTGGCAACCTATTCCAGTTTTTGACCACTCTCACTGAAATAAGGGATTTTTTGTGTGTTGAAGTTGAATTTCTTATATTCCAATTTGTGTCCATATCCCCTTGTCATTTCACACAGTACTAGTGAAAAGAGTCTGGCATCTTGCTCTTTACACCTTCCCATCATGTATTTGTACACATAGATATATGTGTACAAATTTCCCCTGCACTCTCTGTGTTCAAGGCTGAACAATCTCAGCTAAGGCTGCCCCTGAATTTTAGATCCCTGATCAATTCTTTATCTGCAAGTCTGAGGTTAAGCAAACTGCCTTTCCCTCATTAAATCCTCACTTGACTGTGTTCAGAACTTTTGTCAATACCCTCCTTAAAACCTCAAGGATTGCTTGTGCCTTTCTGTGTTGTCCCTTCAGATATTGGGTGGTTGAAGCCCTCCATGTAGGCCAGGGCCTGTGGATGTGAGGTTTCTGCCTACTGTCTGAAAAAGCCCTCATCTACTGCTTGCTAATCACGTTGTCTGTGACAGACACACACATCTCCCATGTTGATCTTCCCTCCGATGCTAACCTGTAAGCTCCCAACTGGAATATTGTCCATCCTCGAGTCTCCCATGCAGAACTACACGCATTCCTCTGCTCTCTCACACGAAGGAAAACCCCTCTTCTCACCTTCCCAGCCTGTCCTTCCTAACAAGCCCATAGACAGCTGATGCTGCTCTCCAGTAAGGGAAGTCTTTCCACCATGTTCCCATGGCTCCCATGATATCATGATGCTGCAACCACGTGCAGAGTCCTCGTTTGCTCTCCATGCTGTGCACATTCATGTAGAAGCACATCAGACAGATGCCCAGCTGTGATAATTCATGTTCTATAAGCAGTATGAAAGCTGTCTCCACTGTTCTGCCTGGTGGACACTTTTTGTTTATGTGGGTGTCCTTAGGGTGGTCCTCCATTAGCCTTGTTTTGTTGATTATGAGGTCCCTACTGTTTATCTCACTCCACACATTTTGTTTGCCAGCCCGGTTCTCCACTTCCTCACATGACTATTGATCCTCCTCTGCCTGCCACTTCATTCCTTCTTTAAAGCTCTTCTTACCTGTTTGACCAGCTTATTCTCAAAGATGCTTTTTCTCCACTTGGTCAGGTGGTTGCCATCACTTTCAAGCAAACTTCTACTTCTGAAAAGAATTATTTAAAGCAAAAAACACTCCTGTTTTGAAGAAAAAGTATTTAGCAGAAGGAGATGAATTCTTAAGTTAGATCTTTCTGTTAGTTTTGTGTCTGCTTAAGCTAACTTTTTTTAATATTTTACATGCAGCTTCGGTGGACAGCAAGCAGCAAAAACTTTCAAAATCAAATTATAAATTTGGTGGGGAATGTTCTTTTGGCCACTGGATTTCTCTCTTACTCTGGACCTTTCAATCAGGAGTACAGGAATTTGCTACTCCAATTGTGGAAGAAAGAGATGGACAATAGCAAGATTCCCTACAGTAAAGTAAGTGTTCATGTTCTGTTTCTGACCTTATTCTTTGCCTTGCTGAGAAATTATATGTGGAGCATTTCGTTCCAGAAAAGTACATAATTGGAAGATTATATACAGGCTGTCATATTCTATCCAATTTTTAATAAATAAAAAATCTGAACAGTTGACAACCGAGCTTCTAAACCAATATGTTTTAAGTTCCTCTTTATACTGTCAGGCATTTCAAGATTGGTATGTAGGACACTGCTCCAGCAAATCTGAGAGAGAAATGCTGTCTGAGGTCAGCTGCCCTGGGAGAAATAGCCTAATACAGGAAACAAAATAAATTTATCAGCTTAGAATACATTTACTTTTTCATAAGAGGAAACATCACCTTTGCAGCTCCGTGTATTATCAGTAAATACCCTCCTGTCATACCCTCTGCTGTGTGCCCGCAACATTTAATTTTGTTTAATTTGAAGTATCTTGTAGAAATTATTGATTTAAACAAACCCTGGATTTTGCAGGGCTTGGTTTGCAGCACTTCAGCACTTTGGCTTGCTCCAGTGCTAGCTTTTAAATCCATGCACCTTTGTCACCAGTGAGGCTGTTCCAGCGAGGCTGACATTGCAGTATCTCCTTCACTGGCCTGTGTCTGTGTGGAGAGAGGTGGCCTAAAATGCAGTGGAGCTACGGTCCCATCATTCAGTTGCTGTTTCCTGACACTTCATATTTTACCTTTGTTGAAGTGAGAAACCTGCATGCTGGGACTGTAATACAGGGCAGGAACTCTTGCATGAATCTTGTCCTTTCCTTTTGCCGCTATCTGCCTCAGGAGTGCCAGACCTGGCAGATGTTCTGGTGCAGAGGCTTTGCTCATGGCCAGCAGCAGCCTTGCTCCTATTCCGTGACTTTTAGGAGGTCTGTCTAATATTCTTCCCTGTACCTGGAAGACACATTCATGCTGAAGGCAGAATTTAGGCCATAATAATCAAAACTGTCTTTCTGAGTAATCTGTGTTGCCTTCCTGTTGGTTTTGTGAATACCTGTGTACATTTTCTTCAGCAGTAAAGGTTGGACAAATAATTCAGGAACTCTCTCCCCCTCTCATCACAGGAGCTGAGGCATTAAGCTCAAATAGCTCCTGTTCTCAGCTGTCAAAGATTTTGACAGAGCAGTTGCTGCCGAAAAATGCTGTGAGCTGTCGAGCAACCTGTACACAGCTGTGTCATTTTGAAACAGCTAAAGGTAGATCTGCATCTTCTTTTCATGTTTTTGGGATTTGACACTTAAAACCTCTATTAAGGAGACCTCTTTTCCACAAGGGGTTTGTTCACCTCACGGAAGTTACTTGTGAATATCTTTTTTATTATTTTTCGTGTTAGCTTAGCATAATGCTTCTTGTAATGCTGATTAACCTTGACCCGACAGAGTGAAACTTGCAATCCAGCCCAATTTATGCTATGACTTAAAAGATGAATGATTCTGACTTGCCCAGTAAAGCTCTTTGAAAGCTCCTGATGATAAAAAGTACGTAAGGCCAAGATGGGTTTATTAATGAAGTACCAGGAGCAGTGCAGTTTCAGGCAAGATTCTTTACCAGTGTGGCATGGGAGTTATCCTGTATACACTCATCCCAGGGAGGCTCTTTCTCAAATTCAGTGTACAAAATATTCTTAAAAGCAACTTACCTTGGGGAGTATCTGTCAAAATTTTTACCATTTAAGGATAAGAAATTGGATGTATAATGGCCTTAGAAAGCAATACATAAAGAACTAAAATTCTGCTTCCATGAAGGTGTTCTGACCACATTACTATTTGGCTGCATCCTTGAGAATTTGAGGAATGCCCTCTAATTGTTTCTATGTTGCTTCCCCTCCCCCCCCCCAACATGTCTCGGTTAGATGGAGAATGCCATAATTAATGAGTTTCAAAACATATTTACCATTCTGTTTAGATAGTTCCCATTAAGGACAGAATTATGATTTCAATCACAGTGTGTGGAAGAGAGTTTTGATTTTTCCCGGGGAATTAAGTACTCACAAAAGGCAGCATATGGGCCTTTCTTGATTCTTCACACCACAGGAAAGAAAGCAGCTTTGCAGTTCAAGCAAAAGGCTTGACATCTGCCTTACTTTGTCACAGACTAACTGATCGTGGGCGTATGAGTCACTTAGGCATAACAATTTAAAAAGAACTGTTTAAAATTAGCCACCTATCTGTTTAGTTAGGCACTTAAATTAACTGAGTTTTAGAGTTGCAGAGCTGATACTTCTTGCTGTAGGTAAGAAAAAGTTCAAAGCTGTTCAGATCCTACTCATCTGCTTAAGGAGCTAAATATGGTTTTAGGTTCCAATTGCTGAAAAATTTGGCTGTTAAATGCTTTTCTGTCCTTTACACAAATGGAAATTTGATTCCTAAAATTTCTCTGTCTTCTGAGAGTGGTATGTGTTGCTTCATTGTGAGTCTTCAATGCAATAAAAAAATCAAAGGGGTAAAAAAGCTTTGGAGTCTTGCAACTACTGGTATCATTAGGTCTCATGATTTTATCACAGCTCTCACAGTATTTGCAGTTTTGCTTTAGGCTTCAGATGCTGAATTATGTGATTTTTGCAAGATTTTCAGGCTTTTTCTTTCTTTCTTTCATGTCTTTCTTCTGAACATTTTTTTAGAGAAAGCATACAAATAGGAAAATCTTCAATGTTATTATTTTTTAAATTCTCAATCCTTACTAAGGTGCTTTTCTAAATTGGAGAGTTTGGTTTGCTATTTTCAGCACTGTCTTCTTCACATACACGTTTTTGAGAGGCCAGTCACTTTTCATAGTGAATAAAATAAAGCAAGCTAGTTGACAAGTGCAAATCAGACTTTAGGAGAATATGTGAACTGTGAAGGGTTTTGACTTAGCAGCAATAACCTTTCATGATAGTTCATGGTTACTGATCCATAGTACATCTCCTCTTTATTCTCTTAGTCGCCTGCAGCCATCCTGTATTCATACTTGGAAGGCAGGTGGAAGCTCTTGTGAGCAAGATGACACATCCACTTGAACTGACAGGAAAATAGTTTGCTGATACCAAAATCAGTTTGTCATTAGATATTGAACTGGCTTCAGAGTTTTTCTGACACTCTTTGATGGACATCAAAACCTCAGCAGAATTCACTTTCATTACTGCTCAACTGCAGTGATAGAGCCACTGAACTTTAAAGAAAAGAAAGAGTAAGCAATAACTACCAAATGCACTCTATCATGCATTCTGATCAGAATAAGAAGAAAAACCATTCATGAGATGTTTTAGTACAGCTCCTCTAACTGGCACTTATTTTGTATTTACGTATTTTCTACTGGTACTAATTTTTTAATTGCATATTTTCTATTAGAACTTGAACCTTACTGGTATGCTTGTTGACAATGCTACAGTGGGTGAATGGAACCTCCAGGGTCTTCCAAATGATGACCTTTCAATTCAAAATGGCATTATTGTCACAAAGGCCTCTAGGTATCCTTTGCTGATTGATCCACAAGGTCAAGGCAAAACCTGGATTAAAAATAAGGAAAAGAATAATGGACTTCAGGTAAATAGTTAATTTACAAGCTTTTTAATGTGTGTGTCATGTGTGTCATCATACTTTGGCCATGTGTAGTTTAAATCAGATGTTTACTGGTATACGGTTATGCAGAAACTAAAAGAAGACTGACCCAGAACCTGTACCCTATATCAGGGTATCAATTCCAGGGCAAAATATCTTGGAATTATATATTATGGCATATCTACTTCTCTGATGAATCTTTTAATTGCTTGCCATAGTGAAAGAGAATCAAAGAGGGAAGTTAAAGGTTGTATCTCATTCTCTACCTTCCTGGAGACTTATATCTCTGGCTCTGTATCTGAGTTCTGCCCAGTAAAGTCCAGGAGGAACAGAGTTATGTCAAGACTCTAAATATACAAGTGTTTAGATTATGGCTTACATCTGGGATATTGTAATTTGCTATGTTCTTGTTAGTGTTTTGTTGTTGGTCACCCAGACACGAGCTTTATCCCTCAGCTGAATTTGAAATAAAAATGTAGGCAACATGCTGTTTTGGTGGATACACATATGCCTACATTATAACAAACAAAAAGTGCAGAGTGGTGGAACAGAGTATTAATTTTTAAATAATATACTGGTTTAATACTCTGTAATGTGCCTCTAGATATTTTAATTATACCTTTTTCAAAGAGCTTGCCTGCAAGACAGGGATTTATTTTAAAAACACGTCTATCCTAATTTTTTTTCCTGGTAAAAAAACTACCAGAAAACCATGACTTAAGAGATGCCTGGAAATTATTCAACTATCATCTCAAAGGATTATGTTAAATATATTAAATTTAAATCAATTGAAAGGAACCTGTGTGATTTTTAGCAATGTTTAGACTGGTGGAACTGAACTGGTAACTGAACGTCTGATGTCAGATCAGGCCTCCTATGCAACACTGGTTCCCTTTCTGAATTCCATAAATATTTCCCTACTTCACACTAGTGTTCTAAACATAAATCTATTCATATTTAGGATATATTAAGATATTACAATGATTAGGTAGATATGCAGATAAATAAGTAAATAGATAGCAACAAAGAAATGTGATCTCCTATCCTCCTAAGTTTAAAGCAAAACTTCCTTTCATGTCAGCAGAGGCAAGCTTTGGTCCCTAAAATGTAATCGTTTGTGTAGATATCCCAGGATGAGTATAATTTTTTAAAGCTGTAATACATTTTATGCTGTTTTCTATGTGCTTTCTAATGCATGCTGTACGGTGACTCAATCTTCCTAGGTTACAGCTATGAACCACAAGTTCTTCAGAAGTCATGTAGAAGACTGCTTGTCCCTTGGCCGACCTTTGTTAATTGAAGACATTGGAGAGGAACTTGATCCTGCTCTAGATAACATCTTGGAAAAAAATTTCATAAAATCTGGTTCAGCACACAAGGTAAGATGAATTGTAGATATGAAATTGAAACCCCTAAAATAGGACAGATGTTGGGTATCGGGTAGTCTGAATACTGACATGGTTTGTACCTTTAAAACAGTTAGAAAATGAGTAGTGAATTCATGGGATTGTTTGAGGTCCTTTTTAAACCTTAAGAAAGTTTAAAAAGTGTAAATGAAAATGTTAAAAAAGGAGTTAATAAATTTTTTATTAGATAAAATAACAGTTTTTCTGAATTCAGCTTTTGAAAATTGAGAAATGTGTTGTATTTTCAGGTGAAAGTAGGTGACAAGGAGGTAGATCTGGCGAAGGGGTTTACCCTCTATATGACAACAAAAGTGGCTAATCCTGTTTATACTCCAGAAATTAGTGCAAGAACAACTGTGATTGACTTTACTGTTACTATGAAAGGGCTGGAAGATCAGCTCCTTGGCCATGTCATCCTCACAGAAAAGCAGGTATCCAGTCTTGCAGTATTTGTATAGAGGGAAGTCTTGTTCAGTATGGGCACCAGGAGTGCATACATATTCAATGGCTTGGTTGAAATCAAATACAAGAACAGAAATGTGAATGAAAGTTTAAAGGTTGTGCATTTGCTGAAAGACAACGTGGAGCTGTTTTTTAATTGAATGGGGGAACCTAAACATTTATTTTAAAATCTGGCCTTGGAAAGAGAAGAAAGAAAACTATTCATTAAAAATACATCATAGGCATATACATGGGATACATAAAACAACTTTATTCCTTCATATACAGCAAGGGCTTCTTGTTCAGTCAGAAATCTCTTTTATTTCTGAATTCCTTTTTAAACTTAATTTGAATTACATTAAAAGATGCTTATGAACTTGAACTACTTTGCCAGCCAGGCTCTAGTGTGCAAGGACATAAAAGATTCTTAAGGAGCCCTGAACACTGACTTGACTCTGCTCTTACTAAAATTTGCATTGATTATGTGGAAGTTAATATAAGGAAGAAAATCCTCTCTCAGGTGAGAGAAAAAAATTAAGGTTTGGATTAGCAGAGCTGCTGCTTTCAGTAAGTAGCTCAGGTAGGCTTGCTCATGCGAGAAGAATTCCCTACCTAAGGGAATTCACTCCTTCTCTGACTTCCCCAAAGCATGTTCTAACCAGTGTTCTTTAGTGGTGCTGTCATTTTCTCCAGCCAACACCCTTCCACTTTGCTCAAAATGAGCCTTTGCTGAAGTAAGGACTGGCATTTAAGTGCCCTTCCTTCAGTTTGACAGTCAGAAACAGAGGCTGGAAAGTCATTGTAATACACAAACTTCCTGAGAATTGTTCCATGAAAAGCAGAAAAAATGTAACAGCAGGTACTGGGGAAAAACGGGGTGGGAGAAATGCTGTGGATGCAAAACTTTTAATCTTTACTCCAGTAGATGTAGGTTTCTGTAAGCAAAATTGAACAGCATCAGCAGGAGTGAATGGGAGTATCCTGACTAACCTCTGAAGGGAGGGAGAGGTCTAAACCAAGATAGAAGTGAAATAGGTTTCTCATGACTTACATATAAAACTCCTCTTCCCACAAGATACTCTTGCTCTGTGGGTTTTTTTCCCTGGACAGAACTGTTAGAGAATTCGTATTGAATGTGTGTAGAAACACCTAGACTGCATTTTGGGTCCAAAATATAGCCACTGAAAAATACTCCTCCAGTGCTGTACATCAGCTGAAGAGAGCTGCAAAGGAACCTGGTTAATATCAGCACTACTTGCTGCACCAGGACACGGTTGCAGCTGGTCAACATTTATTAAACTTCTTTAGGCAGACACGAAGACATCATGGTTGTTCTGTCTCTTCTGTCTCAGTAAGAGATGAGTGTTGCAGTGTAGATAGTCAGAGCCAATGGGATTCTGAAAAATTCAGTTCAAAGAAAAGGCAGAACATGAACAGAGATTCTGAAGAACAGGTTTTCTATTACAAAGAGACAACTTTATGATCGCTGAGCTAAAGTAATAGATTAAAGGAACCAAGACATTCTTAAAGACTGCTCTAGTGATCAATGAAATATGATCAAAGAAGTGTTTATTCTTCTCAGCTTTATAGGTTGATCCTGTAAATATATAAAAAAAGGTCAGCATATTTTTGTACTTTGATAATGAAGTTGCTGCCACTATTTATGTTCAGAACAGGTATTTTTTATGTTACAAATATGGTTGTGAAGTTCCCCTGCAAACAAAAACTTGCACCTGGTATATTTGCTAATTTTCTGAAAGATGCCTTTTACTGGCTTACTAATAGTATGGGTAAAGTGTCTGATCTTGGACAAAGCACATCCTTACGTGGAATTTAAGTATGTAGTTAAACGCATTTTTGAGTGTTTTGTGGAAGTATTCCTTTTGTGTAATTCTAATCTTTTTTTGTATTAATGGTATAGAAAGAGGAATAAATGTAGAAAGCAGAATTACTGATGCTTAGGCCATTCCCCTCTTTTGGGATGCAGTTACTTGTAGCTTCCACAGAGCTATACTCTGTAGCCCTGGAACATATTTCAAACAGGTTTCCAAATGAGAAGTTTGTGAAAATAAAGAAATTTGTCACTTCTTTGTAATACAGGAGAACCTCTCTTGTACTGTATAACTCTGTACATCTCCTTTTCTCTAGCTTGACATGTTGACAAAAATGAAAATAAACTGAAGCCATAGGTGTAGATAGACTATTATTAACTACCCTTTTCTTATAGGAAGGTTGACTTGATTGATTATAATAAAGGCAGGCAGCAAGGGTATCCCTGAGCTGTGCAGACTGTGCAGTCTAGATGCCTCATTTCACTTGGCATTGTGTTGACTCGTCTGCCTTTGTTCTCTTGTCATTGTCTGTCTTGTAGAAAGGGCACAAAAATCCATATGACATAGATAATAATTGTAACATTTCCTGTTTTATAAGGAGTAGAGGACTGTATCTTTCAAAATCACAGAGTCGTAGAAATTAGAAATGGAAAAGGTCATCCAGTCAACTTCGTTCACAATGTAAAATCCATCCATACAAAGCATCTTTCAGTCCTTTATCTGATTTAATTTTCAGTACTCAGTCTAATGTGGCTTTTATCACTTCCCATCAGAAAATATCTTCAGTGGTTTGTGCACCTTATGAGGAAGCTTTTCCTGGTGATTCTGAGATGTTTTCGTTCTCCAGCATTTATGCTGCATTAATCAGAAAAATACAGTATAAATTATTTTCATATATATATTCAATGTGCATACAAATTATTTTAGTACAGAAAGATGTAGTAATATTTGTGTATTTTATGAAAAAGGCAACAAAGTCCCCAATCTGACATGCAGGAAATCACATGTTTTCTGTGTCTTTATAAGGAGTCTTTCTTTGAATTGATAAAATTCTAAGGCAGATTTTTTGAATACAGGAACTGGAAGCAGAGAGAATCAAACTGATGGAACAAGTGACATCCAACAAGAGGAAAATGCAGGAGCTTGAAGATAATCTGCTCTGCCGTCTAACGAGTACAGAAGGCTCACTGGTTGAAGATGAGTCTCTGATACAAGTCTTAAGGATCACTAAAACAACAGCAGAAGAGGTGAATTTTGAATGTACTGCAGATACATTTTGTAATTGTAATTTAGAGATTGTATGTATATAGATTTTCATTCCTGTTTTATTTTTTCCATTCAGAGCCACTATATAACATTTGACTTCTTAACAAATAAAAAGCAGAAACACTATTTTTTTCTTCATTAAAAATTGCAAAATTAAACTGCTAGCTGGATACTGTTCTATATTCAAGGCATATTTTGCAGGTGTAAATTTGAATCAATTCCCATTGTGACCGGAGTTGGAACACATGAAGACACGATGTCTGTGTTGAAACACTGACAGAGGGAAGCATAGCTCAGCTAAAAATACTATTGTGATCTTAATCAAGAGCTTTTCTTTTTGCTTGTGTAGTATAAATCACTAGTAATACAACTTAATCTTCATGGTCTTTTCCATTAATTTTAAGGTCAGTGAAAAATTAAACACAGCAATGGAGACGGAGGTGAAAATCAATACTGCACGTGAAGAGTATCGGCCCGTGGCAGGTCGTGGTAGTATCCTTTATTTCCTAATTGTGGAAATGAGCTTGGTTAGTGCCATGTACCAAACATCCTTACGGCAGTTCCTTGCAATTTTTGACCTATCACTAGAAAGATCTCAGAAATCTCAGATCACAGCAAAAAGGGTAGCTTATATAATCGAGCATCTCACCTACGAAGTCTTCAAGTACACAGTTCGAGGGCTGTATGAAAATCACAGGTTCCTGTTCACATTGCTTCTGGCACTGAAGATTGACTTGCAGGCCAAGAAAATTTCACACGCTGAGTTTGAGACACTGATCAAAGGTAATTTCTCTGAAAATGTTCCTTTACATATGTCTGTGAACTGCCAAATTCAGATTTTGCAGTACTTGCATTAACAATGTGTTATATCCTGTGGGTCTACTGATTGTTAACTAACTGGTGAATGAAAGCATATACAGCCCAAGAAGGAATTAAGAGACACATTTTCTAAAACAAGAACAATATAGGTTATTTGTTATCAAAATAATGCTTAGATGAGGATTATTTTAACTGTTATACATTGCAAAATGGGTAAAAATGAAGTCCATTACTTTGTAAGAGAACCTATAGTCTCTACTGTCTGCCTCTTTCTCAAGTTGCCACATATCTGCGTCTGTGAGGTTGTAGACAATCAGCAAAAGCTCTCTTGCTGGCTGATGAGCAGGCATGTGAATGCATCAGGACTCTGTACCAGACTTAAGTATCGGCACAAAAAGGTGGAAGTCTGTTACATGTTGTAAAACACTTTTATATTGCACTGCACTATGTCACCACTGTATGTCACTACTCAGACACAATGACAAAGAAAAATTTTAGTAAGGTGTAAAAAATTTGGTGGGTGTTGACCTCACTGTCTCCAAGATTAGATAAGTGCAATCTGGTACAAAGACAAGTGCAGTCAGGTGCTTGGCATCCAGATATCTCAGTTTGTTTGGCAAACGCTGTGTTACTGTTCAGCTGTGGCTCAGCTGTGCTGGGTGTGCAAATGGGCATGAGCTGAGTGGCTGTTGAGCTAAGAGGCTGTTGGCGTTGCACAGCGCTGGAAATGAATGCACCATGTGCTTTTTTATTCTTCAGTATAGATGAAAGGAGGCTCTGCTAACCAGAGGTCCTTTCTGCATCCGGTATGAAGAACTGGGTTTGAGTATCCTTTTAGGTAGTCATGTTTTATTCCAACTCTACAGATGGAGTAGAAGCAGCACAAAAATTAGAGGGATATCAGCTTTGGGAGGAACTGAGCCCCTTCCCAAATAGGTCTTTGTTAAATGATTCTTCTGCGCAAATTCTAGGTCTCCATATCCTGGTTTACATAAAATGTTACTCCCTGAATTATATAAATAAGTATTTTTTATTACTTGTCATTTTTCTGTTTAAAAATGTTTGTTTTCCTCTGTAATACTTTTTACTTTGCAGGAGGTGCCAGCTTGGATATGAATTCTGTGGAACCAAAACCAAAAAAGTGGATCCTTGACACGACATGGCTCAATCTTGTGCAGTTATCTAGCTTGTACCCTTTCAATCAACTTCTGGTGCAAATTGTTAAGAATGAGAAGTCTTGGAAAGCTTGGTTTGATGAGGAAGCTCCTGAAAAAGCTGTTATTCCTGATGGTTATGACATCTTACTGGATCAATTTCATAAACTGCTCCTTGTCCGTAGCTGGTGCCCCGATCACACCATTGCCCAAGTAAGATACACTTTTGTGCAATGGTTAAGCCGTGTGACATCTCCTGAAGAACTGCTAGTTCCAAACTTATGTTCTCTGAATTTCTTGTTACCGTAAGATTTGTTGTAGAGTGAGCTATTTTGAAAAATCAGATATTGAAATTCTCATTAAAAAATATGTGCGAAAACACTAATTTATTTAATTGCAATGAAATAGGAAGCAGAACACGAAACAAATGGAGTTGGAGCTACCATTCTTTTTGTGTGGTGCTTTCAAAGTGAAGTCATGAAACCTGTAAAGAAGTTGCATTCCTCTGGTGAATCAAAAGATACGCCCCTATTCTTTTTCACAGAAGAGGTGGAAAAATAACAATTCACTTTTATGACAGGTGCACTACAATAGCAGATAAACTGTTTACTTACCCTCTCTACTGAGGAAGTAATAATTAAGGCTGTCTCATGGCAAATGTCATAAAAGAAACTGCAGTAGACTAGCAGTTTGTTCACAGTCTGTGATATTTTGATTTTCTTCTCTATGTAGGTGTAAAAGAGATGTATGAGCCTATGAGTATCCTCTTTTCACTTTTGCTTTTTCTGTACTGGAAAGTAGTAGTTTTTCTTCCCTGTATATCTCAACTTCACATGTTACATGCTGTGATAGTATTTGTGTTGTATTTAGAGGACACCATATTTTCATGGACCTCTTTTTCAACGAGGTTCGCTCCATCCTTTTTCGTTTTCTACTCTTCAGTCAGTAAGTCAGAGAGAAGTAGGGGAGCTCCAACTGCCGTAATTTAAACAGAGCAAAATAATAAAGCTGCTACTGCTTATTTATCAACACTTATCTATCAACTTATCAACTATTTATTATTGTCTTGCACAACTATCTCTGAAAAAGAATGTCTCTGAACAATGGTTGCAAAAAAAAGCAATTATTTTAACTTTTGAGGAGAGAGGGTATCTCTTTTGTTACCCTCTTCTTTATCTCTTCTTTCCCTACTGTGTTTTCCCAAGCATTAGAAATGTTACCTGTCTTCACCAGGACAAAAGTTACTTAATAACGGATGACTGAGGGGTTTTTTTTCTGCAATTGACATCTTCCTCAGTTCACCCTGTTTCTCAATGCTTCTCGTCATCATACATGCCTCAGAATCTGTGATAGTTATTACATGGCTAGGAAATCACACCAGTCAAAAAAGAATTTCATGTGCTAGGGTAGGTTTAGAAGTTCTTTTAGAAAATGTCTGTGAAAAGTAAAAAAGTAGAGGCATAAGGAAGGTTTGACCTTTAAGGATCAAGTCTGAGCTGAGTTTATGTTTTGTAGAAATAGATATTCAGCCTAAGAGACTTGAACTGGATAACCACTGGACAGGAGAATTTGTTTGAAGTTCCAATAAATACATGGAAGATTGTAACTGGGTCAGATGAAAGATCTGTCTAATCCTCTATGCTGTAGAGAGAGTGTCAACAGTACATGCTTAGAGGAACTAAGAATGGAACTGGTATAGAGAAACTCTTTTATTTGGCTATCCACCAAGTTATAGCAGGCAGTAATTTAGGGGCAATATCTGGGCTGGCCTCAGAGCTGACACTGGATCTATTCTGCGTGGATTTTTTCCTTCCAGTTCTTTAAAAAACCCATTTAGCATCTTGTAGCAACAGTGTTCACAGGATGGCTGTTGCGCGAGCAGAATTCTTTCTCTTCTTTTGTTGCCTCCTGTGGACTGTAACTTTTGTAACACCAAAGTTGAAAATTAAAGTTTAGACAGTCATTGCCTTCCAGTGTAAGTATTGGTAAATTCCACATCACTGATTAATGCTAAATTAAAAAAATAAAGATATATACTTTTTTCTGGTACCTTTTTTTTCCCAGGCTCGGCACTACATTGCAGAATCTCTTGGAGGGAAATATGCAGAAGGATTTATTCTTGAAATGGAAGCAATGTGGACAGAAAGTGACTGTCGAACACCTTTGACATGCCTTTTATCGGTGGGGTCTGACCCCACTGAAAATATAGAACGTCTTGCAAAATCAAAGGTATCCTCCTAAACTGAGTTTGCTAGAGCTGATAAAGACAAGTTTAACTCTTCTTTGTGCTAGAAGTGGTATTTCTACATTTTAAAGAAGTTCAAATAATGATACTCATGTTCATACTAGTGTTCCCCAAAAGTTAATTTTTGACCAGTAGCCAAAATGCATTTACTGGGAAACGAAAATGTTGCAGTCTTGGTTTTTGCAGTTGTTTGATTGCAATGAGACCTCCATCTTTATCCAGCAGACTATGACAGTCCACTACTTAGGAAAAGTACTGAGCTATGAGAACAAAGCAACCTTTGTTGTTTACATTGTGTTGCATTCACTGTAGGAGGTGACAGTAATAATGATTACAAGAAGATACAGAAAAAAATCATAAATAGGGTGACAAGATAAGTTAATTTTAACACCCTAGCATTCAATCTGTGTGCTTGATGGAGACATTCAACATTTCCTACAGAACAGAATCACTTTAAGGCACTCTGTGCACTGTTTTGTGGTTCACATTGTAGACACATCTAAAATTTTCGCAAGAAGAAGTTATTTACAGTAAATCTCCATAAATTTTCCTCCTTGTTAAAATGCATCTTCATTTAATGGTGCAGGATTTTAGTATACACTAAGTAAGACATACTTTCAAAAGTGGGGAGGACCCACAAATCTCTTTCGCTTATTAATTAGAAAGTGGAGATGCTTGTTCTGTTTGAAAATCAGGACTGTTATTAGTCTGTTTGTGTTGAAGGTGGCTTAAATTATGACCTAACTCTCACTTAGTGTTTAAATTTAGGAATCTTAAATCTGAAGTCATTAATTTGATCCTTGTCTGCTGTCAGGCCAAAAGTATATTGCAGTGGACAGTCTTAATATGTTTTCATGCTTTCAGGAAATGTGTATAGAATAAAAAGAAAGTGAGGTTGCAAAAGAGCTGAAGGGATTGCCTTGTTCGTTCACACATGATTTATGAGCAAGGCAACGTCATCTAGGCCATCATAACCTGAAGTTCAGCTCTAGTGTCACCTGCAAATATAAAGTCAACAACATTGTTGAACTGTAAAGTCCTTTTCTAATCTCTTGAAGTAAAGACCTAACCACTCAGCATACAGGAACCTTTCAAGTTTACAAAAGCCATCCAAATGCCACAAAACAAAATACAAACACTGATGCTTAAAAAAAAAAAGTATACAGCAATGTGGAACTTGAGGAGCATTTCAGCAGCTCTTTAGCTTTTGAAACATGTATCTAGAAATAATTTAATAATTTTCAAGGGACCTTTATGTTTGGTTTGCTAGGATGTCAACAAATTGTATTTAGTTCCTGTCTTTCTTTGGGATTTCTCTGCTTTTTTCTAGACTAAATCTTTGATACGTTAGCTGTACCAAGGATCTGATCTTTGACGGGGGTGGTGATGGTGCTGGGGTTTTCTTCCTCTTAATGATAAAAAACTTGGGCCTCTTTTTTCAATGATTTCCCTTTTACAGTCATGACTTCTAGTCTTAAAATGGATTGCCGGTCCTGATGGTACCTCTAAGTATGATATTAGCAGTATAAATCAGTTATCTGCAGTTGGTAATGTTCAAATTTGTGTCCAGAATTTATTTTTCACTCTAAAATTTAGTTGTTCAGGTGTCCTTCTCCCAAAGAAATGAGAACAGTATCTGTGGCTACTGAGATATATAACCTTGTTTATCAACCAAACAAGCTCTATCTTAAAACTAATTGCATTTCTGCCCCCCTTTACTTTCACTTTAGGATGGAGTGAAAATTTAACTTTAAGGAATAAAATGAAATTTCTTATGGCAGCACTTTGACTCCATTAAAATCAGATTTTTTTTATTATTATTTCTTTTTTTAGGGAATGTCACGCAGAAACTTCAACAGAACTGTTAGGGCCACTGTAGTGACTAAAATGTCAGCAATTCAGAAATGTATTAAGATGACATGGATATACTGGTATGACTCACTATTGAAAGAAATGTTCTCTATGCAGACATTTTGATAGAGTTCTTTCAGAAGGAGTAAAATGAGGACAATTCATTGTGAAAAATTTTTTTTCCTTCTCTCAATCTTTCTATAACCTTTAATGATTGTACATTTGAGAGGTAACATTGATGAGAAGAGCAAATTATGAGAAGATGCTTTGTTAGGGAATAATGTACCTGCTGAATGTTTATGCACTCTTATGCAGGGGTAGTCATAGTCTTTGACTTAGGGGAGCGCTCGCTATACTCAAATGCATATTAGAAAAGGTAAAGTTTTTTGGTCCTCTGGCACATAGCCAGCTTCACAGGCTGTTCAGCTTTGCTTCTTTTAGCTACAGTTTCATGTTTCACTGACCTGGGAGTAGGGTTTAACTGCTTTCTTATCTTTGGCATTCTCGTCTCCTTAAATCTTGCCAGGATATGGGGGATCATATACAGCAGCTGTATTTATACTGTTCTGTAAAATCAGGTCAGGGCCCATTCTCTGACCCTAAGGCCAAATACCCAGCACAGTTTGTGTCCATATGCTTAACCTTCTTCTCCTGCAAAGTAGGGCAGCCTCCTCCACGCTGTTTAGGAGTGGATGTCTTCCTTCCTTTTTGTTTCACAGTGAGAGAGTCTGAGTAGCTGTACAGGTCAAGATTAACCTTTGTAGCTCTCAGCCAGCTGAAGACAGGCCCAGATTGATAATGCAGCTCATCGCTCACTGCATGGGGAGTACTCAGCTGTAGGTCTTGAAAGTTAAACTGTCTGTGAAACAAAGTCTTTTCATCTATTCTTTCGCCCTCAACATGTATGCAGAATAATATGTTTAACTGGGTTTGATAATTCTGGTTTTCCCTGGCAGGAGTCAGGCAGCCAACCTGAGCCAGACTCAGAAAGAACAAGAGTAAGAAGAACAATAAGCAATCTGCCTGCACGTTACTGACAGAGATGTGCGGTCCTGATCTCAGGCTTATCTATTTCAGATCCCCTTGTGAGAGCTTGTATCATCCTCTGGTTTGCTGAACAACTGGCTTTATTCTCCCATAGCCTCTGGAAAAGAGACCATAAGATTCCAGGATTCTTATGTTTGCATTTATAAGCTTTGTCTCTTCTGAGTCTACATCTGCTCGAGATCTGCTAGAGCTAGCGGCTCACCAGACTGGAATCCTCTGAATCAGTGGCTCCACAGCTGCCATGTAACAGGATGTTAATACGGGATGTTTCCTGAGAAATGCTTAAATGTGAACCAGTCTTTCCTGTCCTACCTGATTCATCAACAGTTCTCTTTTAAATGAAATATGTTCAGACAGTAAAACAACAGTTCTCTTTTAAATGAAATATGTTCAGACAGTAAAAACTCACCAGAATTGTTGGGTTTACGCTGTGCATTAATTATTATCTGAGGCCCTAGTATCTGTCCGTCTCAAGATAGTCCACATCACAGGAAAAAGAATGGTCAGGCTGTATTTATGTCTTGCTTTATTTGGAAAAGTGGTGAAAAAGCTGAAAAATTGTTTCAGATGTCTTATCCCATAGATTTTGTTAGACCAATAAAAAAATACTATTTCCAGTGGGTGTAGTTTTCTTCCAACAGTTCGAAGATGAGAGGAACTTGAAGAGGTTTGTTTGTTTGTTTGTTTTTGTTTTGTTTTGTTTTCTTTACGCTGTTTTAATATAATCAATCTCCATTGATATTAATGGTTTTCTTTGGGGCAGAATGTCACTACACATGGATCTATGGAACCAATACATCACATGTGTGATTCTAAGGAACTACATATAAAATAAACTTTTTTTTTTACTTTTAGAACATTCCATGTCATGCCATTTCAATGGGTCAGGGCCAGGAAGCCCATGCAAGGCACCTGTTAAATCAGTGCATGCAAGATGGAGGATGGCTCCTTCTACAGAACTGCCACCTTGGCTTGGAGTTTCTTAATGAATTAATGGACACCATCACAACAAAAGAGTCTATGAGTGAAGACTTCAGAACCTGGATCACTACAGAGGCTCACCCAGAGTTTCCTATTAATCTTTTACAGTCCTCTATAAAATTTACCAATGAACCTCCTCAAGGTAGGAATGACTTCCCATCCCACTGGAGAGATCACTGCTGGTCCAGGAAGGTTGGGCAGAAAGTAATGTTGGTTTCTCTGTGCAGCTACTTGCAGCTGCCAGTCCTGGACAATACCGACCTGTGTCCCTGGGCATCCCCCGGTCTTCTGGACTTCCATGCACCTCCTTACATCCAGGATCTTTCCCCACTTCCAGGATGTTTCCTCATATTCAGATGTTCGTCTCATTTTTTCTGGGCCCCTAAGCCCCCAGTTTTCCTAACCTAAGTAGCCTATGTGCAGAAGCACAATGCGAGATCTGCATCTTAACTGGCAGTTTGGACTCATGTTTCTATATTAATAGGAGTGCAGGAAAGATATGGAATGAGTCCAGTGAGAGCCCAGAAACGTGCTGAAGGAATTGGAGAACATCCTGTGTGAGGAGAGGCCAAGATGACTGTTAAACCTTGAGGACAGAAGGGGTATCTTATCAATGCATATAAATAAATAAATATGCTCTTTCTTTATGTAAATGTATTGCCACTGATTCCAGTTGATGACGTCAGTAGGAGCTGAGAATTTGTATGCAAGGTCCTATTTAAAGCTTCAGACATTTAAACCTCTTATTTCAGTATTTAGCTTCCTTTGAACATTAGTAAGATGTCTACAAAATATTTGATCTTGTGAAATACCTCCTGTTTCAGCATTTATACTCCGTCTCAAGAGCAGGTAGCCAGTCTGCTGATAAAAATTTCTTACTTCTTCCTCTTCTCCTCTCCCCCTTTTTAATTCAGAGCTCAGCATCTTTTTATTGCACAGTGGCCCCCTCCTAATCATTCTAATGGTAACAACCTATAGCTCCAAGAGGCTATTTTAGAAGTCAAGTTATGGCAAATTTGCAGCTTGCATTTAGTGACATAAAAAAGCCCAGTGTAACAATTTAAGTCAGGATGAAATACAGATAGTTTTAGTTTTCTAAGACTGTCCTGCCACACTGGTAGCACAACATGATAAGACACTCTTGTTTGATTTTGGAACCTTCTCATGATATCTTTTCAATATTTTGAAAAGCTATTTGAATATTTGTGAAGTATGAACAAAGCAAAGGACTTTTATTGTGTCATAGGAAGTAGGATGACTTGGACAATATGTTCCCTGCACTTGAAATCTACCCTTCTAGACTTGTGTGAAACTGATTAGGTGGAAGGTATCATAAGAGGGACCTGATGTCAGTAACTCATGCTCGGGTTGTCTGCCCAAGGCAGAAGATGTTTGAGTGGCACTGCCTGAAAACATCTGGGAGTAGTCAAGCTTATGTATTCCATGGAAGCTGAGACTGTATCAGTATCAACTGCCTAAAGCTGTTCCTGGGATATGAAATGTCAGTGCTCAAACAAGCCTCCCCAAGTATTAGTATTTGCACTATGAATTTAGGTTCTCATCTTGTCACCTTGGTGCCTGTAGGCCAGATGGAGAAGCTGCACACAGAATTTTGAGATTTTTACAGGAATCAAATCTAAACAAAGTTATCTTAAGTAAAACTAAAATCTCATTTTATAAGTAAATATCAAAATAAACTCTTGGATACCCAGTGCTACATTTCATATTATGTTAGCTGTCTTTTTTATTGCCATGTAGTTGTGAAATAGTTATGTTTATATTTCAGTTGTTATTGGGAGCATTTAGAATACAATTACTTAATTTTAATTCCTTCCAGACTCTTGAAATTAATTTGTTGGGTTATCTACTTAAACCAAAATGTTATTGAAGTTTGCCTGCTACGACCAGTTGAACAGATAATTGATTCTAAGATATTATTTGAAGGTATAAGTAAGATGATACTGCAAATCAGAATAGAGAATTATGCTTAACAGAGGTTGGACTTACGGATTCCATATATTTATTTACCAATGTATTACATTTTTATACTTACTTTCTAGGTGTGAAATCTGGCTTGAAACGAACATACTCAGCTGTAACTCAGGATCTGCTAGAAGTGAGCAAAATGCCACAGTGGAAACCATTGTTATATGCTGTAGCATTTCTTCACACAACTGTTCAGGTTTAAAAATATATCTCTTTTCTTCTGTCATAAAGCCATGTTTTATTTATTAATGAACCTTGTTATTAAATGAAAAACATTTTTAAAGGGAAGCCCCATGTTGGCAAATTGACACAAAATAAGAAAGAGAACAACATATCTCTATTACTGAAAATGGGTTAGAACTTAAAATTTTGCTCATGTTGGTCTTGTACCTCCAACACGGATGATATTTCAGAGGAAAAAAAGGACAATCAAGCAGTGATCAATTAGAGTGCTCTTCTATTAAAGTCTTGACCGTGTGATTTGTCTTTCAACTAACTGGACTTCTACTAATATTTTAAATCATAAAAGCATATTAAAGAAATTTACAATTTATGGTTTGGAAAACCATAGTCTTAAACTGCTGCATTCACAATGAGAAGGTATAAGAGAGTGAATATAAATTCTTTCTGCTCTGAAACCTGTAGGATTGGAAATGAAAGTAGATTTTGGGTCTTGACTTTCAAGACTGCCATTAAAGAAAGTGCTTTATGGATTAACCACAACTTTTCATCATCCTATCGATAGATTTTGCAGTATCCTTAGTTTATATTTGGAGCCTGGTTAATTTAGCTCTGTGGCATCCATGCACTGATATATTGTGGTCCAGTGGAAGCATGTGGTATGTTTTTCTTTATATCACTTTGGTGCCACTTCTTTCTTGGTGGAAATTAAAAAATTGCAACTACCAGATACTGCCCTAACAGCTATGTACTGCCAGCTGAGTGTGTAAATGATTCACTAAGAAGCAGTTTTTCCTACTTGCATCTGCGCCATGCAGAGACAGCAGTGATAGGAATATATCTAGTCCATAGGAGGACCGCACACAATGATCACGGCTGATGAATTTGGACACCTTGCCTCAAATACTAGCTTGATTTTTGAAATTCAAAAGCTATAGTTCTAGACTCCGAGATTTGCTGCACTTAAAAAAAGTGACTTTTTTTCTTTGTAAAAATGTTAATATTCCTATTCTTTCTTTGTATTCTTTGGAGATAATTAATCAAGCGTTTGACCTTGTGTGTGTTAAATTGTTTTTTTTTAAAGTTGATGAAATAGAATTCCAGCTGGACTACTGCATTCTTAACATATTTAATGTATTTTTCTGCACTTAAGTTTTCTCCACAATTACTATCAATCAGTCTTTTACCTTTAACTATTTTACAGGAAAGACGAAAGTTTGGCCCATTGGGCTGGAATATTCCTTACGAATTTAACCAGGCAGACTTTGCAGCCAGTGTGCAATTCGTTCAGAACCATTTGAATGATGTGGATAACAAACACGGAGTGAACTGGAGCTGTGTTCGCTACATGCTTGGAGAAGTGCAGTATGGTGGCCGCGTCACCGATGACCTCGACAAGGAACTGCTGAACACATATGCAAGAGTCTGGTTTGGAGAACACATGTTCAGCGAGAAATTTTGTTTCTACAAAGGTTATGTTATTCCAAAAGGGAACACAGTGGAAGACTATCTCCAGTACGTAGAGCAGTTGCCAGTAATTGATACACCAGAGGTAAAATATTTTAATATATTAAAGGGAGTTTTTGTCAGATGAATAACTTAATGAGGTGGGTTTTTTTCAGAATCGTGTGCGCATAGGTCAAGATTAGTGGGCAGACCATTATAGTGGGTATTCAATGTAGATCTGCTGACCAGGAAGAGCTAGATGAGACCTTCTTCAAACAATTGGAAAAAGTCTCATATTCACAGGCCCTGGTCCCCATGGAGGACTTTAACAACCCCAGTTATCTGCTGGAAGGTTGATACAGCAAGGGTCAAGCTCTGTTATCAAATTGTATAAAAACCTGTTGGAATGCTGCAAAGATGGAGCCAGAGTCTTTTTGATAATACCCAGTGAAAGGACAAGAGGCAATGGGCATAAATTAAATAGCAGGAAATTCCATCTGAGAACAAGTGAGCACTTTTTTAAGTGGAGGTGATCAAACTGGAAGTTTGCCCAGAGACATTGTGGAGTCTTGATCTTTGTAGATATTGAAATCTCAACTGGACACTGTCCTGGAAAGCCTGCTCTAGCTGACCCTGCTTGAGCAGGTGACTTGGATTAGATGACCCTCAGAGGTCCCTTCCAAACCAAACTATTTTGTGGTTTCACAGTGCTGTATGGGATTGAGCAGACATGCAATCTGAGAAATAATGGAAGTAAAAAAGCCCTATGGTCTCATTTTGCAAGTTATAATTGGGAGTTTATTCTATTTTGACAACAGAAAGATATGGATGTTGCCACGAATTGATGGGGTAGGGTGCAGGGTAGCTCTTGGTTGTAACCTGTTTTACATGACCCAGTGTGCATACCACAGTGGTCACAGTGATTGGAGGGTGGTGACTTTCTGCTCCCTCCAGTACAGGCACACATGATGGAGTTAGTTAAAACTGAAACAGAAGAGAATGCTCTGGAAAATTGAAACAGAAGTGAATGGTCTGGATTTTTGTCTCATTTTTATTAAGTTGATAAATGCCACTGGAAATAAGTTCTATTAAAATTAAATAGACGGAACAGAACAGAAAAAACTGGTTTTCACTTACTGATAATGTGCTGGCTGAGAGGGTGAGAAGTTTCCAAGGTCATAAAATAAGCTTGGAAAGTTCTGAATCTCTGAAGATAGTGAAAGCAGAATGCAAAGGTATTTACCAGCAATGATGCACCTTTTCCAAGTGAGAGTAAATGCAGACATGATAACGCATCAGTGGGATTCATTTGAGCCGAGATCATGAAGTGGTTCCTATCAGCATTTGAACCATGGCTCTATCAGATTTCAGGTGCTGCTTTCGTGGATCTGCTTTTTTAAGCACTTGAGAACAATGCTGCAATGTATTTTTAGTTTTTTGATGCCTGTAAAAAATCTGTATGTATGATTTGAGGTAGGGGAATTTTACCTTTGGCTTTTATGTAAATAGGAGCAAGTCCAAGAATGCAAACATCTTTTTGTCCTTCACATTCTCACTTGTTAGGAAGAAAGCTATGACTTTCTTCTGTCATTCTAAAATCTGTCAAAATTGCTCATGAAAACCTTTAACCTTTTAATCTCTCAATCTTCTTTGTTTCACAAAGGATACTGTGCTAGTCCAAACAGTGTATCCTTTATTCATTCCTTTTACATTTTTAGTTAAGAAAGAAAGACTGAATTGGTCTGCTTGCTGTATCCTTGCTCTTTTGATGAAATTTCATCCTCTGAGCAGAATGAACACTGTCTTCTGAGGAGGGCAATGAAGTTGGTGTATTGGGTTAGCATGGAAAGGTTTCAGTAGCAGGAGGCTATGGGAGTGGACTTCTGTGAGAAGCTTCCAGAAGCTGCCCCCATGTGTGACAGGGCCAAAGCCAGAGGGCTCCAAGATGGACCCACTGCTGGCCAAGGCCAAGCCCATCAGCAGTGGTGGCAGTGCCTCTGGGATAATGTATTTATAAAGGATAAAGATCTGCACATGAACCTTCAGTCAGAGAGAAGAGTGAGAATATGTGAGAGGAACAGCTCTGCAGACACCAAGATCAACGAAGAAGGAGGTGCAGGAGGTGCTCCACTTACAGGAGCAGAGATTCCCCTGCAGCCCATGGTGCAGCCCACGGTGAGGAAGCTGTGCCCCTGCAGCCCCATGGATGTCCGCAGTGGAGCAGAGATCCACCTGCAGCCCCTGGAGGACCCCACACTGGAGCAGGTGGATGCCTGAAGGAGGCTGTGACACTGTGGAAAGTCCATGCTGGAACAGGTTCCTGCAGGACCTGTGGCCCCATGTGGAGAGGAGCCCACACCGGAGCAGATGTGCTGGCCGAAGTTATAACCCCACAGGTGACCCACGCTGAAGCAGTCTGTTCCTGAAGGTCTGCACCCTGTGGAAGGGACCCACACTGGAGCAGTTCAGGAGGAACAGCAGCCCATGCGAAGGACTCACATTGGAGAAGTTTCTGGAGGACTGTCTTATGTGGGAGGGACTCCATGCTGGAGCAGGGGAAGAGTGGAAGGAGTCCTGCTCCTAAGGAAGAAGGGGTCAAAGACAGTGTGTGATGAACTGACCACAAATCCTGTTCCCCATTCCATGTCTCACTGTGCTGCTGTGAGAGGGAGGAAGTAGAAAATTTGGGAATGAAGTTAAGTCCGGGAAGAATGGAGGGGTGGAGGGAAGTTGTTTATAGGATTTCGGTTTATTTCTCATGATCATACTCTGATTTGATTGGTAATAAATGCAATTAATTTCCCCAAGTCAAGTCTGTTTTGCCTGATGATAACTGCTCGTTGATCTCTCCCTGTCCTTATCTCACACCATGGACTTTTTGTTATAATTTCTCTCCCCTGTCCAATTGAGGAGGGAATGATAGAGGAGTGATTTCAGAGGAGTGTAGCGCTTTAGCAATTGGTTTTGAGGATTCATAAGGCTAAAAATCCCTGAAAGACAGAATCCAACATTCTCTTTTTAAACAACATTCCCAGAGATTTTGGATAAAAAGAACAAGAGATTTGGCTCCTTGATTAATATACAGGACATTCAGAAAACTGGTCCACCCACTGGTTTCTTTTTTCTTTTTTCTTCATACATCACTTGCGTAAAACCATATGACCAGAGCTGCCTCCCATGTCTCCCTGTCTTTGCTGATACTGCTCCAATGTTTAAGGTAGGCCTTGGACTAGCACACTGTGCCGGTTCTGGCCAAATTCAGAGAAATGTCCAAATTTGAACGTCCTCTCCTAGGAGGCAGGTTACAGCCACCCCTCCCCCACCAGGTTCGGGGAAAAAAAAAACTTCCCCAGAGGAAAGTGAAGGAAAGAAAACCCCCTATTTATTTAACAAACACACAGGAAAAGAATAATAATGCTAAATAACAAAACCTCTCGCTGTGGAGAGAAACCCGGGAAGATTTTAGAGTCCTTCTGTGGGTGTGGTCTCTTGCCTCCTCCTTGGAGCTGGGTCAGCGTGGGGGCCCCTGTCCAGGCAGGTGGAAGGTCCCCTGGTGGGGTTCTGATGTTCTGATGTTGTTCAAGCAGTCCAGAAGAGAAGATGGGAAAAGCTTAAGTCCCAGAGGAAAAAAACCCCTCAACTCTCCGTCTCTCTCTGAAGAAACAGAGCCGAAAAGCCGGCTGAAAAGCAAGAAGAGTCCTTCCTCTGCTCCTCAGCAGCAGCAGCTAATCCCTGTGTCCTTGAATCACAAACTGTTTTGAAAAGTTGGCTCAGTTTTTTTCTCTCTCTCTCTCTTGCACCCAGTTTTAAAGGCACAGAAAGGCTCAGGAATCATGTCTGGGCGTAGAGCGGTGATAGGGGATACAACAGCATAAAGTCACACCAAGACACACACCAATTTACATTCACAGATATAGCAGATATTCTTCATGGTGCTAACTTGGGCTATAACATTGCCACAAAATCTGCTAGAGCAAAACCAAACAATTAAGCCCTCACTGTGAGAGAGCAAAAGCAGAAAAGAGTGTATCTTCAAATGTGTATTTCCTTCCACATAGAATATGAGTGTAATAAAGAGCATTGGCATTTTTGCCTTTTACAGCTCTAAATATTTAGTTTGAGTAAACCACTATGTGCAAAACATTAAATCCTGTCTGGAATCTACCTGCAAGTTGTTATAGTCACACTGTCTCTCGAATGTGGTATTAGGTCTGTACTGTGTTCTTTGTGCTGTTGTAAGGATAAGATCACCAAGTGGTGTAAAGCAGTGCAGCTGAGCTGGCTTTGGAACCAGTGCAGCCACTTATATCCCTTATCCCTGAGTGTTTAGATTTGCAAGTAAAACAATATTACGTGGCCCTTTTAATTCTGTGTTCAGAGTATGTAAATACTGGTTTCTAGATGTGTCTTCCTGCAATATACCAATTCTAATGTAAAACATGAAAACTGAATATACGAAAAAATGTGAAAAATGAGAAAGAAGATTGCTTGGCTTTTTTGCTCAGTTTGAGGGCAAGGCTTCCTCAATGTCGGATCAGTGGTTCAAAGTTTGTAAGAGATATGTTATAGCTATAATTAAATGAAGGCTGGTAAAATAAGTCACAGTACATACAATTGCTTCTGGAGAAGAGTTGCAGTTGTCAATCTGACAATTATAGACTTTCTGATATTTCAGTGGAAGTTTCTGAAAAAGCTATTATCATTCAGACAAAGGGCAGCTTTGCAGTAATTCTGTGCTAGCTGTATCTTAAATAAAATAATTCTGTTTCAGGAGAAGGAGAAGTAAGGAGGGGGAAACTTCAACCAAAAATAGATAAACCATAAAATATCCTAAATATATCATCATCTTTAAGTACTTCAAATGTGGGCATTATTTTATTCACCATGCTACATACCTTATAAGCTTGAGAGACTGAGTAAAGCAAAACACATTAGAAGTGTTGACTGGTCTGATAATTAGGGGAGTCTACTTGAGCTGGTACCACAGCAATAGACCCATAGAGACAAAGAACTAGTGGTAAGGGGTCAATGTCCATATGTGACATACTTCCAACAAGCTCTAGTCTGAATCTGTTCTCACCCCCTAATAGCATTCCACAGCATGATCCATGTCAAGATACCCAGATCAGCTGAAAAAACCCGCACTGATATAAATGAAAACACTTTTGCGTATGCAGCCTATGTTAATGTTGTGTGTAATTTGGGTTTGGTCCCTGGCCATTTAAATGGATGAACTTCCACTGACCTGTCCATATCTATTGTTTCATAGAGCTGAGAATTTTCTTCCTTGTTTATCCATTTTCATGCATTCTGTAATGTATATACTTTTAGAAGAAAAATCACTCTTTCCCCCCAAATTTTTTACCTTTTACTTTAAGGTATTTGGACTTCACCCTAATGCAGATATAACTTACCAGACCAACCTGGCTAATGAGACATTTAGTACCATAGTGAGTATCCAGCCTAAAGACAGCAGTACTAGAGGGGGAGAAACCCGGGAAGCAGTGGTGCAGCGTCTTGCTGATGAGATGCTAGAGAAGTTACCTCCAGATTATAACCCTCATGAGGTATGTGCTACTTTATAAAACAGATGTTCTATGTATGCATGTATGTACATTTGTGTTTTATAAGTTTTGTTGTGCTTCTTAAATTTAACTGGTGTGTGTTTTAAAAAGGTCTTAAAATTATGCATAGGGCCTTATAAGTCTGTTTTGGTTTATTATCTAAAATATTCCTACATCAGAAATACATATTTCAAATGCCACAGTCCACTTAATTAGTCATTTGAGCTCAGAAGACCCATTAAAGGCTTCAGAAAGCTCTTGATTTCCTTAGAAGCTTACAGAAGGAGCCCGGTGCCTTCTTCTGAAGGACTGGTGATCCTATAGTGGTTGCAGCATTCAGTTTACCTACTCCCGTTATGACACCACCATGATGAAGAGTCAATTTTATCACCGACCTTTTCATGCTCCAGATTTTTTGGGGTCTGAGCCATAAAAGGTATCTTCGTCAGTCTTTTCTTGCATTTTTAATTAACAGTCCCATTAAATGGAAAAATCCAGCATAGACACTCTTACATTAGTTGATAAGTAGGATCTGTTGTCTTGCCAAATGTTTCAGGAATGGTAAATGTGGAAAATCCCTCATTTCCATGATTTTACTCTTTACAATTATTTTGCATTGATAGTGCCTTTTTTTCCCCCTGGTTGTAGTTCAAGCTTGTAAAATGCTCAGTATGAATTGCAACTTGTTATGCATGCTTTATTTTCTTCTCTGGCCAACTTAGAACGTCCACCTAAGTAACAACTAAGAGTCTTGCGGCCCTGGCAATGCTTCCTGTCTTCTCCTCTACTATTAATCTCAGATTTAATATGCCTTGTATAAATAGCCACTTTTGTACTGTCATAATTTAGCTCAGAACTTCTCTTTTCATTCCCCTGTTGTCAAGCTACTTACAATCTGCAACTTTTTTTGGTGAGGTTTCCTAGCATCTATCTCCATATTGTTATTTTTCTATCCTGCTTGTATCTCTCCTTTTTTGTCACCTTCTTATTAAGTGATTCTTAGTGATAGTGTATAAATAATTTATTTGTAGAATTTTATTAGGAATGGAGTCAGTTTTCTAGTTTTCATATTATTATTTATAATGAATAAATATTGGAAATAGAAAATAGAATGAAATATAGTAACTGTAATAATAATTAATAATGTAATAAATGTAATAATTTTCATGTTGGATCTACAACTATCATTTACATCTTAAATTGTTCTCAGTCCTTTTCCCTTACCTTCCAATCAGAGTAAAGCTTTTTTTATGGAACTAAATTCTCCTAGTTTCATTCAGTTCCTTAATTTTTTTTTCAATTTACAGTAGCAGTAAAATACTGAATGCCTGGATAGCATGTATGCTTTTGCCATATTTGTAATATGTGTATTGAGCTAAGTTTTTACAATATACTTGCTAAATCCTCGAAAAGACTATTTCTTCATTCCCTTGTTAAGCTGCCAACTTTTTTCCTCCTGAAGAATTTGTAATACTTAGAAAACATCAATAGTACTTACTGCACTTTATGTTGTAACCAGAGGGTAGTCTTAACCTCAGGTTTTCCCCCTGGGAAATCTGCGCAGTGCCTTTTAGTCATGTAAAATGCACACACACTTGTTTAATCCAAATTTCACTTCAAAAGGGTTTGAAAAAATACTGTTTTTCTCTTATTTCTTCTGTTTAATCTTAGTGTCATTCACTTTCTTTCCTTCTTGGTTTATTCCTGAGGTTATGCACACAAACCACACATAGAGGAGGCCTCCCTTTTTCAGTCACTTCATCAAGTCTTAGCTTTGGACACCACTGATTTTGGAGCCACGGGCTGTAGTTAAGGGCAAAGGTTCTGAAAGGGTTTTTGGATATTCCATCCTTCACTCTTAATTTGTGTCTCTATTTTACTGCTGTATTTGGGTATAATACATACTTTTCCATGTGACTGTATTACAAAAAAATCACCACCAATTGTTTTCATTGCTCTTTCACTCTCATCATCAAGTAGTATGACAAACTATTATCTTTTTTCATGATCTGCCAATCATACATGAGGGGTTTTATTTTCTTATAAGAACTCATCATTATAATGATGCTTAGAATTAACATTTCTTTGCTTCTGTACTGCTTCTCTTACATCTTCTATGAGCTTCAAAGGAAACTTCTTTTGCTTGACAGCTGTCCTCTTATGATTCAACCAAGATTTGAGTTTGTACAGAGGATGTGCTGTTGGATCTACTTTTTCTTCTGTATTTCTTGTAGATGCATTCTGAGCTCAGTAAGTGTACATAACACCTCTTCCTGGGGACATCTAGTTTTCTAAGGCTCTGTACATCTTGATCTGTGAATTACACTTCACTTTGATTAATCATACCACTCTATTTACATGCTTTTTCTTCAGTCTGCATTACTGATGGATGACATGGTACTTTTCCACAGAAACATCCAAAAATTATGCTTTGTTTCTGTAACATGGTAGTCATTCCTTTGCTCTGACTGTCTAGAGAATATACTCTGTTCTTTTTCCAAGAGTTTGTTGTTGCTAATAATGTATTCCTCTGTATATCTCCTTGTCTGTCTCAGCTGCACTACAACTTCAGATTTTACTTCTGCAGTGTTATGAGATTTGGTGTTGTTTCTTCCAGTACTTGATTTTTCAGTATTTCTTTCTTCAGTTTGCCTAGTGAATTTACCCTTTGTCTCTTCCTCTACATTTTAGAACTTGTCTCATTCTCTACATTTTAGAAGTTGATTTGGTCTTTACAAATTCGTTCTTTGTTGTAGGGGAATTTCCCTTTTCTGCCACTAGTGCCCTCTTCCACATCTTTTGTGTTGCTTATGTGCCAGGAGTGTGGCCACATCTACACAATAAGCAAAAAAAAAATCTATATTAAATGTGTTTCTCATCTGAACTGTCACTCCATTATTCTGGAACCTCTTAGAAAGCAGGGATATGGCTGGAGTGAGCTGTAAAGAAAGCTAAATTTTTAAATGGAAGTTTGCATAAACTGAAAAAAGCCCCAAACCCAAATGTCTAAAATAACAAAATAAAAAAATAATATTATGCTCACTAACATATAACTGAGAATTTAATTAATCAGAGCAGAAAAGAAGGGAGAGTTTAGATATTCTCTGAGGGAAGAAGCAACAGAGTTTGGGAGAAGCTACAATACACCAAATGAAATTATGCTTGCAAGTATAAGGAGTG
The DNA here is from genome assembly GCA_013399875.1 of Gymnorhina tibicen. Taxonomy (NCBI): domain Eukaryota; kingdom Metazoa; phylum Chordata; class Aves; order Passeriformes; family Artamidae; genus Gymnorhina; species Gymnorhina tibicen. The sequence continues at coordinate 2,545,908 of VXAZ01002624.1, read as the reverse complement.
AAATGGATTATGTAATTACTTCCTGTGATGTCTGGGAAAAAAAGGGAATTAGATGAGTTCTGTTGTTTGTCAATCTGAGTCAACATTTGCTCATTCAGGACATTGTTATATACTAGATCATTTTAACAAATCTGAAACAAATAAAACCAATATCCTAAATTGTAAGAGACTGAAGGAATATGTCCGAAGAAGAGTTTATATGCATGCCTCATTGGAAAAGAGCAGTAAAAAGAGAAACATTCATTAGTCCTAGCAGTGCAGGTTGAGTTTGCTTTTAGAATCATATTGTGCTCCAGTAAGGCCGTGACATGTTAGTCTCTGAAAATCTAGGTATAAAAATACTACCAGTGGAGAAAAGGAACAAAAAATTTTGGAAACAGTGAAGGTAATTAAAAGCAAATTCTCTTCAGGGAAAGTGGCAGGTGCCTTTGCTACCTTTGATCTGTTCTTGTGGCTCCCTTTAGAACGTGTGGAGTGAATTTGCACAGAGCTACAACCCCAACAGACTGGGTTAGGGACAGATGGTACCAAAACCAATTATTTGCTGACATTCAGAGCTCCGGATTGTATTTTCTCTTGATACATTGTGAATCCAGAGAAATTTCAGTCTGTCACAGAGAGGCCTTCATTTCTCAGTTATTGGCCTTTGGCAATGACTTCAGTCTCAATAACATTCAAAGCAGGGCAGCCATTTTACCCCATGGTATATGCTTCTTCTTCTGTTGTTCTTGTAATGCTTCTCACCAGTCAAGTAACTTACCCAAAAGAATAGAAACAAAACGAGTCACCTTTGCATGCTTTCTCGGCCTGTGGTTTGACACAGGTGATGGAAAAGTAAAATAAACCTTCCTCCTGACCTAAAATTGTCCTCATTTTTCTTTGAGTAAGAATTCTGCTTTCATGACCCCTTTTTGCTTCTGGGTCTCGCCTCACAGGTTACAGAGAGATTAGTGGTAAAATGATTAGGTCCAGCCAGTCCATGTGAGTGAAGACAGGTGCAAGAATAAATGTCAGCCTGTCACACAGAGAAGTTTGCAATGAAAATGATCCTTGCAGCTTGAAAAACAGCTTTCTAGGGAATAGCAAGTAGCAGTGGTTTTTTGCCTTAAATATTTTGTGTAGTATTGATTTAGCTGCAGTTCCTCTAAGGCTATGGCTACATTAGCAAGCAGTGCATGGAAATAAGAATTGTTCTGAGGATCCCAGGCCTTCATTAGGTGTTTTACTGGGGAATTTGCCTTGGTCTCACTCCAGTCTGGGCTGTAGGCTGAACCCATTAGTGACTGAAGTACCTTAGAGTCCCTGAAGCACACTTTTTGGGTTAGTTTAATTTGAAGCTAAGACCTTTGTGTGCCTGGAATCTAGTTTTCAGTGCAGGTTTTTTGCTACAAAAAAACCCAAAAATAAAAAATTTCGGGGTCTGAACTGAAACACTCACACAGACGATTCTGTGATGTGTCCCTGGTTTATTTATCACCACTATAAGATATGGTGGCCATCCAGCTCTAGAGCTTACTCTATTTTCTTCATATTTCACTGTCAGCTTCTTTGTGTACAACAAGGAAGGGATCCTTGGCATCCCTTGAAAAGAGCTTTGGCTTGTCCATGTACAGAGTGATGGACTTCCCATTTCTGCTGACAAAGAATGTAGCAAGTAACTAAGTCTGATTGAAAATAATAGCATTTACTGAAAACCATAGGCAGTCACTACTGCAGTTACTTGATCAGTGGTCGTGGCATGAGTTCAGCAACTACTGTTCTACTGATAGTCCTATAAAGTATGTGGTGACAAAGAAACTGGTGACCTGAGGGGAGTTAAGAAATATGCGTAAAGGAATCTGACACAGTAGAGATATGCATTGCAAAATCATGTAGACAAAGCTATTAAGATAATGATTTTAGTAGCGCCTTTCTTAAATCACATTGTTTTATTTTAGATGACAGCTGCTTGCATAATGAAAAGGAGATGTTCTAAGTGGGCTTTATGGAATTAGTATATTAATCTCGGAAAAGCTGTTTTGGTTAATGACTTTTGTCTTTTGAGGTTTTTTATTTCTGAGAGTCGGTATCCATTTCTTTATGTCATAATAAATACAGCACTGGATGTAAGTCATCTGATTGCTTGATAAGAATTCTAATACAAAACTAGTTAATCATACCTCAGAGCTTGTGTTTCAAATGAATCTTCGCAGCAAGATTTCCAAGAAATGCACTATATTATATCCAGTAAATCTCACCATAGATCAGGACTGATTTGTTTACAATAAAATAAGAAGTATGTAATTTTTTTTCATTTTTGATATCTGGTTATGCTTGGTGCTCCAGACTGAGTGCTGTGAACATTTCTAGGTTAGATTAACAAATTTCTGCTTTATTGTTTGCCTCCATTATTCAAAAGATGATAGGTATTTTTGTGGGTACATGAAAGTAAATCAGAAGAATGTGTAAATTCTGAGAATTCACCAGTTAAATTGTATCATTATCAGCGCAGTAATATTTTAGAATCTTTATTTAATCTCCTCTTTGTAGATTCATAAATATCAATGTTTTGGAAAATAACCCTTTTAACAACATCTTCCATACAATTTTTCCTCAGATGGGAGAAATTCTTCCTCTAAGTGATCCCCAAAAGAGACACATGCTTTGTAGACTAGAAATAAAAAGTGTGTTTCTTATTTAAAGGATAAAATGCATAGACTATATTCTGTGTAATTCCTTTCTTATTAGTGGCATACACTAGACTTCTAAGTATTCTGAAAAAATAAATCAAATGTTTTTACTTTTTGTCAAGAGGAAGAATTACCAATTCCTGCGAACTTTTCAGAAAGCAGAAGGTTGCCCTGGATTTTGTATGAAATTATCAGAATACTTCATTGTGTGGATTATCCAAAAACTTTATTGTCTAAGCTCTAGTCTTGTAATAGCTGATTTTAGTATTTTTTTCTCTTTCACAGGCAGAACGCATTAACTCAGTCTGTAAAATGTACTGTCACACTGCAAAGCATTAGCATAATTGGCTGGCACCTATTTCTTGGACATTCTGTCTGACAAACCCATGGGTCCTTGTGATTAAAATATGATGTATAACCTTGCTGATAGCTGTCTCCCAAGGAGGATAGCATAGAAAGTTGAGAAAGAGTATTTTATTGGACTTGGAGTTGAAATTTAAGATTTGGAAATTGCCAAAGCATTTGCATATTCATACTAGTGATTGTAACTACTCAACTGCTGTATGATATTCATTTTGCAGAAATTTGCTGTTGGCTGTAATAACTAAATCTTTAGTAATGTTTATTATTTGTATAAACTGTATAGTATACATAATAATGTATACAATGAGATATATGAGCCACTGGCTTTCTGAAAGTGGGGAAAACCACTAGAAAGTCTGAAAAATCAAGAATTCTGGTTCTGTGTGGGGTATAGGCACCATGATTTTTGCAGGCGCCATTAAACCCTCTCTCATGCACTGTTATATACAGTGATCTTTGATATACGCGGAACATGCAGTGCATGTCTGAAACACATTCCATACATATCATATGCAAAAGCGAGACAGGGAATGCTATTGCTTCTGTTACTATGACACGTCCTTAACTAACACAGACAACTGATTCCATTTTGAAAATATTCTCTGTTGAATTTTAGAGAAACTGTTATCCTTTAGAAACTAAAAAGGCCAAAGACTTCTACTTGCAAAACGGTGCACATAATGGTGTAACAGATTTCTGTGGCATCTGTATTATTTCTGGCAATCTTGCCTCTCTTGTAATGTATCCATGAGCGTCTTGTCTTATGAACCAGTCACATGCTACTGAAAGTAGCAGCTTTTACATATCATTGTGTCTGTTAAGTGGAACTCCATTTGTTGCATTATTTAATCTCAGCAGGGCAAAAAAAAGGTGAGAAAGTTCACCTGGCACAATTTGGAAATACGAAGAAGTTACCATCAAACGTGCTTTTGTATAGCATGTGGGTTTTTTTATTTTAAGATCTAAGACCCTGCTGCCTAACAAGGACAGAAGGAACTGCTTTGTCCCTTCAAAAAGAGGGAACTTTCCCTTCTTAGAATGATGGAGGAGCTCGTTCTGGTAAGCTAATGAGCCACAGTGTGCTAAATCTTACAGCTGGCACAGGACTTGAATGGCCATCTGTTACTAAAAAAGTTTCTTTTCTGAAAATGTTTTTGCTTTCAAAAATTATTGCATGGGAAACAGGAGATTAGATTTTATAATCATTGCACTATTCTTTTTTAGGTGAAAGCCCAGCTTCAAAAGATGGGAGCTATTCAGCCCATAAACATATTTCTCCGTCAAGAAATTGACCGCATGCAACTTGTTATAGCCAGAGTTCGAACTACACTGACTGATCTCAAATTGGCTATTGATGGTAAGCTACAATGTCAAAAATCATAATTAAGGTGCAATATTTATTACTAACAGTTGCTTATACTGTATAACTAAATAAATATTGCCCCTCATTTCCTTCCTTTCTCTTTCGTTCCCTCCCTCACACAGTTTTTCTCTTTTTCTCTTTCTTTATCATATGACCACTAATTCTAGTCCTTAAAATCTCCTGATTGCATCTCTAAGGACACTTCACCTAAATTTATTCTGCATGCATGTGCTCCAGTGTTGCAGTTCACGTCCCTCAGAACTACTTCACTTCTGTGATTCTCTCTAGGATCCTACAGAGCTCAGAGGAGCTGAATTGCGTGATTAGGTCCACGGGTCGTGTACCAGAGTCATTTATGAAATTAAGCTGAGACATAATGATATAGAACAAGGTAGAAGTGTTGCTGCTAAGTAATTAAGAGACAGGGAACTCAGGAGGCAAGGTGATAAAGACTCTAATTTGAGGTGAAATTTGACATTTTTGTGAAACTGGTTATACCAAATGGCATGTCTGTAAATGGAAGCTGAAGTGAGTGGCAGTGTCAGTCAAAAGAGAGAGAGAGAGTTCTTCTTTTAGGCATCACAGGAGGCAGGCAACAGCACTCTGTATCTCTCAAAGACAGGAGTATTTGGCTGAAAGTGAGCAATGGTGAAGGAAGTTAAAATAAACCAAGAGTAGAGGCAACTAGAAGCAGATGGAAAATCTGATCAGAAAAGGCGTGAGGAAAAAGAAGGGATAATAATGTTACCATCTGCTTTTTTTTTTCAATTCCTGTTTTTCTCATCTGCAAGATTTGAAATACCCAGGAAGGAAAGTATACTGTTGCTCAGCCAAGCTTCTTGAATTAACAATAAATTAAAATTAAGCAGGAATGGGTCAATTCCACTGGTTAAGATCTCCCCCAAGTCTGCTGTTCTCTAGCAGAGAGATAGAAAATATCTGAGACAGCAAACTGTCCTCACAGGGAGCAGGATAGAATGCCTCAGAACTAGTCCCTTCTGACATAGCTGATGGCATTACTGTAATTTGTCTTACTGGTGTTTTCCAGTCTTTTGACAATGTCTTTCATGAGGGGAGATTTTTTTAAATTTGTGGTTTTATTACATAAGAATCAAAAGGGATTTTTTTCCTATCATTTGTATGATACACTAAGACAACAATACATGCTTCAGAAACCTCATGCCTATAATCTGCATCTAGGAAAGAGGTTCATAAATGTGCCCAAGGCTAGTAAGCTTTCATATCCTGTAGTAACATATGCAAAGATAAAGCTGGAAGAAACAACTGTTCTCTTCCTGAACTGAAAGTTCCCTTTTATATGCGAATAGAGTCCCTTTTCAAGTAAATAAAAATAATATTTTCCATCCAAGAAAGAGTTAATCTTTCCTTGGTTGTGACAGATATATTTAAATTCTCAATATGTATAATATTCTGCAGAGGGGTGGATGAGTAACATAATTTATTTGCACTTCACATTCAGTTCCACAGTGGGCAGAGTCCTCTGCCAGATGTTTAATCAAGTTAATGCTGTAACTTTCATGCAGTTCTCTAAAACATAATTTCTTACGGACAGGCAAGTTAAAAATAGTGAAAAATTGCTCTGAAAACAAAATTGGATGTATAGTTAACAATAACAATTAATGGCTTCTGGCATGTTCATGATATATCAAGTGCACATGGTAGACTGTTAATTAGGGGATGGAAAGAACATTTAGGCACTCTGCCTCAGCGAAAGGGAAAACCCCAAACTGTCTCACACTAGATTCTCTCCCAAAACTAGTCAACTGCAATCTCAGGTCATCTGAGGTGCTTCTTTTTCTTTACAATGAGGTAAACTGATCTGCCTGCTCAAACAGGTCATGTGATTTTTCACATCTGCCCAGCTCGTGTATCTGGCTTTGGCTTCATGCACCTGCTACAGCCCCAGCACCCGCTTTTAGCAGACCTAAAATTTCAAATAAATTTTGTGTTTAAGAATACAGTGCGTCTTTAGGTAGTATCATGTAGCGTTGTGAAAGGAAGTCTGAATATCTGATTCTGCAGTTTGGATGTGAATGGATGGACCTTGTCATTTTGATGTTGCTCACCAAGTTACATTTGAGGTAATGTAAATCCCTCCTCAGGGAGAGCCCACGTGCAGCTGAACATGAGGGATGTAGAAGAAATTAGCAGAGACAGTTTTGTCCCTCTATCCAGAGGGCAGATTAAGCACTGTTCAGCTTTTGGGAGGGGTGAGGATGCTCAGCATGTGTCCAATATGTTTGTTGGAAAATATGCCCCAGAAGTTTGCATCTCCACCAATAAACTTTGCTGCCCAGAGGGATACTTTTTCTGGATCAAATTGTGGTAATTAGATTGTAGCTGCACTTTGTGCTCTCACTTATGTCCCAACCATTACTTCTGCTTTAATTACTTATTGATCGCCCAGAGTTTATTTCACAGTTGGCATAATACAGTGCTTCACCATAAATCAGAACACAGCAGTGATGGTTGTCCTCTCGAGTGCCCTAAATGAAAGCCACGTTCCAAACAGAGAAATATTGTCAGAGACAAGGAGAAGTAAGACGTGGGGTCTGCACCAAAAATGCCACATCTTAGTGGGTTATGAGCAGCAGATCTTGAGCCCCTGTCAGAAGATGGCCATTCTTTGTAGGGCAGTATGTGAGCTGTAGAGTTCCTGTGTACTTACCTCCTGCCTCTGGTGGTGTAGAGGCCTCTGGCACAGAATAGTAATCCCCCACTCTTTATTGCAGAGTGGGTACTTCAAACCTGCTCTCCCACTAGTGAAGATAGTGTCTCTAAATGCAGTAAAATCTAATGACCCATCCAGTTATTCCTAGCCTCTTAGAGTTTGTTTGAGTTGAGTTTGTTTGAATGTGGCCTGTCTGTGAGATTTTGTGGGGTTGTCTTTATTTCTCCATGCACTGAATAAGAGTGGTAAGCATTTTGATGTGTCTTCTCTCGGTAAAGAAAGTGAGAAGAGAGATTCTGTGGGAGTGTTTTCCATGAATGAAGTGGAGCATACTTGTAGTAGCACTGAAAGCGGGTATCAAATCCTTGGCAATGGAAATAAGCACAGATTTTAGTTTGATTTTAATCCTGATTGTTTCTAACCCATTTAACATTGTGTTTAGGGGCTTCTTTGGAAAGAAACAAATGCTTAGCTCATTTACTTATATCTAGATTCTACTTTGGTCATAAAACTGCATCCATGTGGTCCTGGTTTCTGGTACCTTACAGCTTTGTGTTTTCAAACTAATCCTTTGGAATTGCCTGCTTCATGAACAAGTGAAGAACATCTGAGAAACCTTGGGGTTTTTTATCTTTTCATGTCATATATGAGCCGCATGATCACAGAACTCCCGCTGCTATATGTACAGTACTTGCAGAGTTAGGAGAGAGAAGTCCTTTTCCTGTTACCACATTTCCTGAAAAAACAGCAGTTCTATGGCAATGTAGTTCTATGCACATTACAGGAGTTGTGTAGGATTTTTATGTCACCTACACAAACTTGTGTATTAAGCCCAAGGTAAAGATTCACTACTTTTTTCCAACTCAGAATACCATGAAGTTGAAAGTAGTGTTTGCATCCTGATGCTGCAAGGAATTTCTGTTCATTGTGTGTAGCACCTTCTAAGAGGGATATAAATGAAGTCCAAAAGAGTCAAAAGAGGTAGCTGGTAATTTATTTTAACCCCCATGGTGAAAAAGTGAAGCTCGGGAAACTAATCTTGCCAGAGTGCACAGGAAAGGTAATTTCCCATGAAAGGGAGAAGTATGGACTCATTCCCCCTCTCCTATTTTGACTCATAATGGTGTAAGACTGCTAACTCTAACACAGTTTTAGTTTGGCTTGCTGACAATGGTAATAGAATTTTGGACTGAAAGATCTTTGGCTCTTGCCTTACTAAGTTCTACTGTGTGTGTGTGTGTGTGTGTGTGTGTGTGTGTGTGACTCGTAGGGATCATCACTTTTGGATGAGGCTTTTATTTGAAAATGATTAAAAGCACTCAGTAAAGACAATAATGGAATTTAACAATGGGGAGATGGTTTGAGGAATGGAGGGGGTGAGTCTAGTATGTCTTGTGGTGTAGTTACTCTTGGCTCAGCAGCTCTCATCCATTATTTACTTCTCATCCTGATAAGAATGCCAGAATGCCTCCTGTTGTCTTTCACAGTGTGGCACATCATTTCTGAACTTCTTAATAGGTGTTACATATGCTTACCATGACGCTGGCCAGGACAACTGTTTAGAAACACACACTGCACATTAAGGACAAACTGCAGAACAGAGTTTATCTGCCTGTTGTATTACTCTAGCTCAGGGTAGTGATTTGTATTACCTTTTTTGTACAGTTGTGTGTGGATTTTAATCTTCAAATTACTGCTTTAAAATTTTTATTTTCATTCCTTTGATGGAAAGGACTCTTCAGCCAAGAGCATTTAGTACTGGAGCTGGTAAATTTTCAGAACGATTTGCAAGGTTACTTTCAAACTGCCATCTTTCTGACTGAAGGATTTAGCTGTTGAAGAGAATCTAGGATTTTTGTGCTCTTCTATGTGAAAAATTGCATGCTACTCAAGTTTCTTAGTCCCTCTCATCTCTCCTGACCTGAAGAATGAAATCAGAGGATTCTGCACCAGAAAAAAAAGGTGGGAAACAAAGAGAAAGACAAAGGTGAGACATAGCTGGAGAGAATACCAGTCTACAAGTAAAACATGGAGAGATTGTTGTGCATTGCAGGTCTCAGCTGTCTGTTTTACTCTTCCTCTTCTGGAGAGCTGGAGCAAAAGGAAGCAGTAAACTGTTGAGAGGCCTTGGGATTAAAACAGCGTGGTGGAGTTAAATGAGCTTCTGAGACCTTCCCAGGAATCACCTCTAAATGCTGATGTGCCCAAGCACTGCAAGTGAAGAGAGAGGAAAATACCCAAAGAACTGCCTGAAGCAAAGAAGTAGATTTCTATCAGCACAGCAGTGGTGGTCACAGAGCTGGGAGAACCATACTAAAGCTTGCAAAAAAAAAAAAAAAAGAAGTTTTAGGTATAGGAAAACATACATTAGCTTTTATACCTTGTACATTTGGGTGGAATAATAAAAAAAAAGCTTTGGAGAAAACACAGGCAAGTGTTAACTGTTGCCATAAGGCAGAAAGAGAGGAAACCTTAGGAAGTTATAAACAAGTTGGTATTTTCTTTTCAACATGTTCAGCAAAGAAGAGGAAGTTGGAGCTTGGTGGTGGAGGCAAGGTGTGACTGCTTCAAGAACAAAGCAGGTTGTTTGGGAGGTAAACGTGGGTGGGGATTAAAGGCTGAAAAACTCAGCTTCTGGGGTTGCAGCTGGGACAGTCAATAATGGATTTATGCTTTCACTAAACTTTTTTCCTCTATGTACTGTTCAGGCTAGCTTAACAGACTCATTGTCTAGCAAGTATTGTTCTCCAGGGCTAGTCTCCAATTTTATTATAATGATATCAGCTACTGGCAAACTGTACTTGATGGAGAAAGTAACTTTTTCTCATCTCATTTATATCCTACATAATTATTCCTGTTATTTTTGATTTACATCTGTGCCTGTGGGAAGAGAATCAGTCAGTGGACTGAGGCTTTTTTTGGTTCATGCTGGAATTTAAGATCCTTCCTTTGTTCCTAACTTTAGCTACTCATTTAAATGAGATATGCAAGCTTCCTAGTCCAGATAGACACTTTCATAAATGTGAAATTCAAAACAGATCCGAATTTTACAAATTCCACAGTTTTCAGATTCAGTTTGTGTGAGGTATGGTAGTGAAAAGGGTCAACTCCAAGAAATAATACAAGTTCCTGATGTAGTCTGTTCAAAACATTACATCTATTGAATGAATCACCCTAAAATGAGATCACTTTAAAAGAACAGACTATTTACTTTATAATCTATAAAAACTAGTTATCCTCAGAACTGAGAAGCTTTATTTGGGTTATTCACCACTCAGCAATTGGATAGATTTAGATGTGGTTTAGAAGGGAGTTAGTATAAATTTAGGGCAATCAAAGAGGGGAATCCTAATTTCCAAACTGTGTATACTGTGCATACTCTGCAAACAGTATGGTTACAGTGGATATTATTTTTGAAGGATGGAAATGCCCTAATGTCTTTAACTGACCTGACCCTTCATCAGTCATTTTGAGATGGGGTTTATTCCATTCAAGAAAGGGACTATCATGGAGTAACCCCTATAAAATAACAAAGTTATAAAGAGTTGGCCTGTCTGATTCATAGAACATTCGAGCCTGTCATGTTAGGTTCATAGGACATTCAGTCTCTTCATATAGTACAGTGCTCTGAGGTTCTCAGAAGTTAAATATGAGAAGCCTATGACATTGTACTACTCGTTCAACTTATCAAAGATAGTTTTTCAAACACCTGTATCATTTTTGCTCAGAAAGATGGCTTGATTTTTCTCCTATGGTACTGATTTTATTTCTGACAATTATTTTATTTTGCTAATTATTTTTATTTTTATCAGAGTATTTCAGCTACAGGAATGCATCCCAACACCCACAGATGCCATTTAGTGCTGAAATTCAAGCACTGTATGCCTATTGCCAGAGATGACACCCACTCACTAGGAATATTTATGCAGCTATATGGGCACGGCCGGAGCTGTGAACATACCTCATCCTCAAGAACACTCTGGCTTAACATTCTCAACAGCTGCTCTGAGTCATAGCAGGCAGGCATCCTAAGGGATTTCACAATGCTTCGGGGCAGAGACTGGTTGTATTTCCCTATCTGAAGAGCTCCAGCCTGCCCAGAAGAATAGAGGACGAAAGGAGAAAGTTGAATGTATCAGCCTGAAAACAAGGAATAACTAGAGATGAAAGAGTTCTTTCTTTCTCGGTTCAGTGGTAGTGATCCCCAGGGCTAAAACAAGATGCTCTTCGCTTGTTTTGTGCCCTCAGTGCAGTTGCTCTGAAGTTGAAAGCAACATGCATTGCAAGACTTTTTCCCCACTTTTTCTGTCTCTAAAAGGTGAATAAAGGGTATGGTGTAATATTATGTTTTTCTAAGGAAAGAGGAGAAGACATGGTGTGGCTTCTTTCTTAAATGTTGGTTTTCTTGGTTATATATTAGAGAAGATTAATACCCAAAGAGAAGGTTTATTAACTGTGTTACAAAAGTCTCATAGCTACTGCAGAATGTGATTCTGAGCCTCACTACAAAGCAATTGCAGAGAATGCAGGATAGACAGTATTTTAAAATATTTACAGTTTTGTAAAAGAATGGTTTTCTCAAAGAACTTGTTGCACTAAAAGAGGTGCATATAAATGGAAGAAGATCATTCATTGTCTGCTAGAAGAAATCAAAGCCTATTTGCCATTTATTTATTGTAGAAAGCACTAGATTTGCACACACTGCTATAGGAGTGTTTATGTTGTAACACTGTATTCTTCAGAATTAAGTTGGTGTTTGGTTTCTGGATATGCTTTTCCTTCTCCTTGACTGAAGCCCTGTCAACCTCATTGGAAGGAAGGGATTTGAAATGCTTTCTTACTACAGGCCACATTTCCTTATGGGTATTTTTGGATGGACCACTGCAGTTCTTGTTTGCAGTCACCCAGACTGTTTTCCTTTCCTTTACATGTTCTGTGGTGGAAGCCACCTAATTCTGTTTGGTATCTTATATTGTCCTTTTGGCAATTACAGCATCTCTGTGTGTGATCATACATTGAGCTTTGGGATTACGTGAATATTTAATCAAAGTTGGGGCTACCAGACCAGTTTCTATAACAGAATAATAGAACCAGTTTCTGGAACAGAGAAGTCATCCTGAGGCTGGCCGTGTGCCGGATCTCAGTACCATTGAGAGTACATAAGGTGTAGGGGCTTCTAGCAAACGGAATGGTGAGAGTCACTGAAAAATCACTGTCTTAGTAAATCCAACATTTTAGTGGAGAGAACAGTACTCTGCATGGAATATGTGAGTACGCACTGCCGCTACTAAAAAAAAATCTTGCCTCTAGCTTTATTCTACCTATTGCTTTCCCACTGAGAATCTTGGTAATGGAAATGTACAAAGTTACCACTAATAATAGCGAATTTCATGAATATAATCACTGCCAGTACATGCTTAGGATATAGATGAGTTACACAGTGTATCTCTATCATTGATCGTGCATGTAGGATCCATTAAAATTTATTAAAAAGTTTTAAATGATTAATCACATTCCAAACACACTGTGAATATAATGAATATAAATAATATGTATGAAGGAGACGTTGTTTAAGAAACATATCTTTGTTTCTGATCAAAACAACAGAAGAAATATCATTGATCTTATCGCCTTTAGCTTTGAATCAAGTCTTATAATTTTGAACAAATTAACTGCAAACTGATAAGACTGCAGTGCTACAGGTGTGCAATTAAGGCAGAACAAAAGAGGGTTTATGAGACTCGGAATGTCATTTGGAAGTTTTAATTGCCTTTGCAAGCTAGGGGAAAGTTCATTCTGAACATTTTACTTATCTTCCAGGAACCATAATTATGTCAGAAGAATTGCAAGATGCTTTAGATAATATTTATGATGCTAGAATTCCAAAACTGTGGTTTAGGATTTCCTGGGAGTCAACTACTTTAGGATTTTGGTTTACTGAGCTTCTTGAGAGAAACCAGCAGTTCAGCAGCTGGCTGCAGGATGGCCGTCCAAACCAGTTCTGGATGACAGGATTCTTTAATCCACAGGTAAGATTGCCACGTTGACCTTTATAACTTCTGAGTAACAGTTCAATCAGACCTCGGGAGAACTTCAAGCTGACTTAATATTGACTATACGAAGTGTAATCTATATTAATTTTTTAGCATAAATACAGGATAAATTATCTTCAGTATCTACTGAAGAAATTTTTGCTAGAACAAAATAATGCTCCTGAAATAATGAAATGCATGTTTTGGCTGCCTTAATTATAGTGAGGAAATTGGGTAAGTACATGCTTTCACATTTCAACTTAATCTTCCTTTTTTTACCTCTTCTGTTACAGTAAACTGTTTTTTATTTATTGCATGAAAATCCCTCTGAGTACAAAACAAGATAAGTTCCAGAACTCTGACATAGGAAGAAGAGATTTGGACTTGGTTCTCAATCCTTACAAATCAGTTCCTTGAAATGGAAGGTTTGTTATTCATACCACCCCAGAATTGTGCCAGACATGGTCTGCAGAGACATATAAAAAATACTCGTCTGCACCATCTAAAATAAAAACCTGGCATGAAATGAAACACGAAAAAGAGAACAGCTGAGAGCAGAGTTAAAAGAAGTAAAGTATACATACCTAGATGATGTGTAGTTTCTTTGCCGAGCTAGCCACATTCATTAAAGCTTTTTATGATTCACAGATGTTTGTGGGAAGTGTGAGTTGTGGAAATGAGTCATTGTGAGAGTATCCAGCCAACAGGTTTCTATGAAGCCTTAGGAAAGTGCTATTTTAAAGATCTATTTTAATCTCAGTACTTGTTAGCAATGCAAAAGCTAGCTGAAACAGCTGCCTAGAATAGAGAAAGCAACAGTGGCAAATATTCTCTAGGACTACTGCTGGGAAATATCCATCTATCATCTATCCTGTGTGTGTCAGCTGTCTGCCAGTACAACTTTATAGCATGGAAGGGGTTCACAAAACCCCTGAGAAAAGGGTTCTCAAGCATGAGGGAAAGGAATAAGAGTTCTAATAAAATTGCTGTGCTTCCATACTTGGTTTGCTAGCAACACACTGATAGCAGCATTAAATACTTCAAAGTAACTCTTGCAATGATCAGGCTGGATGCAACCCTAACAGGCTTTTGGCTTTGTTGGTGTTTGCTTTTGCACTACAGATGAGCAAGAGCTGATAGAGATTTTGTACGGGACATTTTAGCTGGCTTTTTTGTGCTCTGGGGTTGTGTCAGTTCTGAAATTTTGCCAGCCCAAATTTGGCATCCTACATTTTTTTGGATCCATATAGCTGGATTTCTGAAAAGAGCTGCCAAATAATCAGTGTAAAATGTCCCCAAACAAATTGTGATTTAATAGACCATAGTAAATGAGAAAGCCTCTAGAAATACAAAAATTACACACTTTGTAACCCCTATTTCTTTAAGTCCCTAAATACATTATGTGCAGAGATTAAAAAATTTATTTGTGCTGACAATCACCAGCTTAAGAATCAGATGGTTATTGCTGTAGTGACCATTTTCTGTAACCCAGGCTGTAGGAGTGGCTCGTTCTAAAAGCAATTCACCTGAGCAAGGACTCAGTTTCTTTTTAATTAACTATTATTTTGTTAATGGTTGTATTGCTGCATTTAAAATCAGTATTTCATATGTTAAGAAAATTGATTTTTGTCTTCTCAAACAAGCTGAGGTGGTGGGGTGTTAGCGCTGCAGTTCTAATGGCTTGTTTGTAATACCTGAGAAGTTGTCAGAAAAATCCTTTCATTTGTGAGATGCAGCTCCTAAGTCATTTGCCTGCTTGCATATATCTCACTGTTTGCTTTACAGTCAATGGATAAATGCCATGGATAACACAAGGCAATAAAGTAGATTTATAGCACTGGGAAAATGAGGCATTCTGGCAATAAAAAATAATATAGGACCAGACTCTGCTTTCTCTTGGACTGTTTATTCACTAGGATAAATTCAGTAATTTCACAGAAGTTAATCTTTATTTTTAGTGTTACAAATGAGGGCTGGCTCAGACTTCTATGTAAAAGAAACCTGATTCCCCTTGTGTGTCTGCATTGGGCCAAGATAACTGGAGTGAAAAAAACAAGAAATGCCATGGATTTTCTTCCCTCGTGGAAGTTAATCTGATGTTACTGGAGATTTTCATCAAAAACTTGACATTAGTCATTTCTCATTTCTACCTCCCAATTTCTATTTTATGGCTGACACTGTTTTACTGTTTCCTTGTTTGCATGTCTGTATCCAGTTCCTCTCACTTGTCCTATATATAGATTTTAAGCACTGTGAGGCAAAACTGCCTTTCTGGTTGTGTAGTACTCAGCATAATGAACCCTTAACCTACTTCTACGACCCTTAGATGCCAAAGCAATGTGAATACTGATCAGAATATGAAGTACAATGCCTCCATTCCTCAGTGCCCACTTAGTTCTAGCAAACCTGCCATAATTTGCTCTGTATTTGCAAAGTAAGTAACAAACAAGGAACCTCCAAATTAAGGTAAAGGAGAAAATATGATTGTGAGAGCAATAGACTTAACTGATTTCCATATTTTTTGTCATAGCTTCCATGGGTGCCTGCTTTTCCTTCACTAGAAGGTTCAGAGTTCTCATGAGTTGTTTAAAGGCAAAAGAATAAAGCTTAAGCAGGCTTCAGTGAGCTGGAGAGGGAGAAATTCAGGAAAAGGCAAACACACATATGCAAAAAAAATACCAAAACCCTAACCAACCAACCAACCAACCAACCAATCAACCAACCAAAAACAACCAAACCAAACCAACCAAACAAAAAAGGCATGGATTAAAGGATTACCAGAAATTGAAACAAATGTCATGGCAAGTGGTTCATTATGTCCCTGACAGAGGGTTTTGGGGTGAGCCAAACCCTCAGCTGTGCAGTGGTACCTCAAGCCACTTGATTCTGTCTTGCTCTTTGTTGTGCCATTCACCCACTCTGGGACACCCAGCTGGGCTTCCAGCTCACAGCTGCAGTCTTCAAACGCTGTCTAGGATTCATTCAAATGAGCAGATAAGCATTAAAGGTCCCACTGCAGAAAGTGTATAGGTCCTGCCATCTCTGTAGGAATAATCTGCTATCTAAACCTTATCCCTGAAGACAACTCACAGCTCTGAGCTTACTTTTATTCCAGTGTTTCCATGGTGCCTTTGAACTGATTGCCTTAATACAGTCATTGCTCTGTCCTCTTCAGGCTCTTCTTTCTTTAATATTTCAGTTTATCTGGGATCCAGTAGCCCTCTGGGGCCTTATGGCAGTGAACACTTCATGTATTTTAAACTATTGGTTCTAGCATGTTTCTACAAATTAAAATTCCATGAATTACTGCAAGGATTCTGCTTTCATTTAATGGCATTTCTGATAGAAGAATTTGGCCTTTAATCCTGTGTCCTTCAGCTATACGCTGGAGTTCTCAACTACTTCAAACGCAATTACAATTATCTGTACTATCACAAAACCTCTTTAAAACACTTGTCCTGGGGTCTTTGGGATTATATTAATGAGAAGCAACCAATGTAAGTTAACAGAAATATCTGAGTTTGTAAAAGTCATCTAAGTTCTCATAACTTAAAGGGTATTACATGGCTACAGAGTGCTTGGAGCACTCCAGTCCTATCAGCCAGAGACTGGCCCCTGTGTTCAGTAGACAATTTGCTAATGTTCCCACATCTGACTTCTTTCCATTCATTTGGCCCTAATGGTAGCCCAACAGAGCATCCTGCACTGTGAATACTGAAGAAAAATAAAAACTTTTTCAATTCCCTCATTGCTCCTGATTTCTTCCTAGTGGAGGTGTTGGCTCACTAATTCCCACTTTTGTGTGTTCCTCACGTGGCTCTCTATCCCCCCTTCTCTGTCTCCAGATGCTTTCATTCCCTCCAGAACATTTCATTCATGTTCTGAAATATGTTGGGAAACTTACCCTTTCCTAGTTGTCCTTTTTGTTGCTCTTGCATATTCAAATTTGTGTTTTATTCATTCACCTCCTCGCTACACAAATGAGCTTCCACAAGGTAAAATAAGATGCACATCTACAGCACAACCACTGGAACAGCAAAGGAGTCTGCCCTCCCATCTCTAAGGACTAAGGCGCTTCCCATGTACTGCACTGTGCTGTCCCATGGGCAGCTGTATCAGGGAAGCTAGCCAGCATCTCCAGCCTGGCTTGTCTTTTGATAGCTTATGCCAATGTTTTGTGATTGTAGCTCTCTAGAACAGAGAGTTAGTTTTATTCTATGCTGCTGAAGTGCTCTGGGTTTATCTTGCTGTTGTCTAAAACACTATGTCATTGTAGTATGTAAAGACTTCACTGAGCACAATGTCAGAGGCATTTCAGTATTTAATGGCATGATTCCAGTTGGCATTTCCTTTGTGTTCTGTAAAATGCTTATTTGTTGACTGAAAAGCATTCTTTACAATGCCAATATAGGAAAAGATGAATAATATAGCCAGTGTTAGAGGAATTAGAAATTACCTGTGTTAGGAATCTCTCAAAACACATTAACCTGGCAGCCTTATAAACCTCTCTCCATCTGGTTGGTTGTAAAAAAGGCATGTGAGGTGAGTTATACAGGCACTTCTGATATGTTAAATAAGCCAGCTTGAGGGCTTCTTAGCACCAAAATGTGCATACCAATTATATATGGATGCATGGTGCTGAGAAAGTGTAGAAAACCACTGGATTTACACTACTGAATTTATTTTATATGTACATGAAATTCTGTGGGATGAGCTTTTATACAGCTGATGTCACATAGGAAAAAAAACTTGTAAATTGTTTAAATTCAAGGCTTTTAAAAAAATCCTCTATGTCATATGCCTGTGTCTCTCCTTAGGGATTCCTAACAGCCATGAGGCAAGAGACAACTCGCATGAATTTAGCCAAAGGGTGGGAACTCGACAGTGTGGTTTTGTACAGTGAAGTGACCAAGATGATGAAAGAAGACGTTGTTGGCCCTCCTCCTGCTGACATTGGTGGGGTTTACATACACGGCCTGTTCCTCGAAGGGGCAGGCTGGGACCGCAGGAACAGTAAGCTGATCGAGTCAGCACCAAAGGTAAGGATCAAGTGAGTGTAACAGGCTGTGGCATAATGCAAGTGCTCAGGGAAAACCAGGAAGTATGCTGAGTGCCTGCAGCAGTGGTCTCACAACAGGTTTTAAGAGGGTAACCAACACTAGTGGCGCTGGGAAGAGGAAAGACTCTTTACCCACCAGAAGTGAACAAAAAGACTTCTGTCAGAAAATGAATTTAGGATGTGTAGCACTAGAGCAGACCAGATGCTGGGCTTCTTGGCTTCAGGGGCCCTAGCAGCACAGTTATGTTTGAATAAAATAGTGCAACATGTAGTCAGTCTTCTTTTGACTGACCAAGGGGGACCTTATCAAAGCTTCCAAAGCCCTGGGCTGGATTTGATATAGAGGTCAGTGTTTGGTTGACTAGAAATCCCTGGTGTTTGTTTTATAATATGAGGCAGGGTATTAGTTCTGGGCTTATGCTCAGTTATCCATGCATTGAGTTACATTTCGCTGATGTGACTAAGCAGATTTAAAGTCTAGCTATGGAGTAATGATTAGATACTGTAGTCATGGTCCAGGGAAAATTGACATTGTCTGCACTGGTACACTTTTTCCAAGCCAGTGCTAACTGTCCTGGAATTGGAATTGAGGTAATTCCTGTCCACAGGTAAAACACTTCTGTGTCTGACTGAGAGAAAAGTTTTCCAAACCAAACCCTGCCAGCTGCAACTTCTGTTGTCAAAAGACCCCTTCAAACATGGAGTTTACTCAAGTGCTCCGGAGTGTTCAGCAAGATTCCATGTTGCACTTGGATTTGGGTCTGTTTTATCCCCTGACAATGAATACTTTATCTTGGTGGAAGACCTGAGGGGATCTAGTTTAGATAAACACCCAAGAGGCACCTTGGATCTTGGAAGCTCCACTGTCAGCAGTGAAGAGGTAACAAGGAAGGTTGCTAGTTGCAGCTTGGTTTTTGCAGCTCCAGTCCTGCCATTCAGGAAAAAGGAGGTGGAGAAAGAATGGGAAAAATCAGTGAAAGGGGCAAAAGAAGGGAAAAAAGACAGTGGTTGGTGTCCCTCCTAGAACCACCATGCCATTTTTCCATCTGCCTCCACAGCGTGCAGTTTTCCAGGTTTCTACTGCTTTCCTTTTCTTCCACCAGGCTTCCTGATGGCTGTAGTCCCTGAGCTGCCACAGGCTTAAAGTTAGTGTCAACATGGCACTGAGTGTAGGACTTGTGTTCTCACGTGTACCTCTGCTGAGGTGCTGGTGCTTTTGCTGAAGGCCATCACTGAATCTAGTTCTGGCATTTATAATTCAGACACCCTATCCTGCTTGTCTAATGCTGAGCCCTGTGTATGTTTTAACATTCTCAGGTGCTGTTCACAAGCCTTCCTGTAGTCCACGTGTATGCTGTTAGCACGGCAGCACCGAACGACCCAAGGAAGCTACATGGAAATGTGTACTCCTGCCCTGTGTACAAAAGGCCTCGGAGAACAGACCTGACATACATTTTCTCTTTGTATCTGAAAACATTGCAGAATCCTGATCATTGGACTTTGAGGGGGGTTGCACTGCTCTGCAGTTCGAAATAAGGACAAACAGCTATGAAAGAAAGAACCACCAAGCAGGATTAAGCTGCAGCCAATATGACTTACATTGTTATTGTCAAAGTGGTGGCTACCTTCTCACAGGAGGGTGGGAATTAGCAGGTGATACATAGAGATTATGTTAGTTTCACGTAGATCAGCTTACTCTGTTCACAGTGAAAATACTAAATTTGTTTACCCTGGGAATATCAGAGGGAAAACAGCTGCAGGTGTAAATTTGGCAACTGTTATAAAGCAAGTGAAAATATAATCAACTAACTTGCTCATAATGGAAGCACTACATTAAAAAGTGCGTGTGATAGTGACAACTCCTCTGACATCTTATGGTGGTCCTCTTGTAGATGTTATCTTTCTTCTTAATACAAGAATTTTTCATATTATAATATAATTATTTTCAAATTCAACTTTGTAGTTAAAATCTTATCATCCATAGCATTATTAAAGCTGTAATGACAAGATAATTAAATGCATGGTAAAGCTTTATGTTTATCTGCATATATTTCAATGCACAGTTCCTTTGATTTTGCATTTGTCAGCTTGCTGGGTGGTTTTACTAATGGCTGCGACCATTTTCTTGAACAGTGACTTTTTAATGTAAACAATCATAGAAACAGGAGTGTTTATCTTCGCACAAGAAGTGCTCTTTGCCCCCATTAACTAATTTCTAAACCTATGTCCACTCATAAGGAAGGTGTGTACACCCCCCACTATTAGCAGGAAAAGAGGTTTTAAAGTTTTCTCAGAGGAAACACATCCGAACACCAGTTTGGCTCTATTAGTACTCATTCCATTTGCATTAGTGCCTGAATCCTGCAAACTCAAACCTCTTGACTGCTTTTTGTTCTGTATTTTGCATCAGTTTAGTTTAAAAAAAAGAAGACGACACACAGGCCATACTTCACCTGAAATGGCTGAAGTATTTTTGTGTTAACCACTACTGCTGTCTACCCTGTAACTGAAGGATGATTGATACTTCTCTTCTAATAGACAGGCAGCTATTGGCAGAAAATATGTTTGGCTTTTTTCGCTAGCACAAATTCAAAGCAAAAGAAAATTTTGTTGGGTGATATGGAAGAAGGACTTGCAGTCAAGACTTCGTTAATTTTTTTTTTCTCCATGTAAACACTTCCAATTTTTTATAGCAAGTGTCTAAGAAAGTAGTTTATCCCTTCCCATAGCCAGTTTTACTCTGCAGTTAGCAACTGTGGGGCTCTTTCCATGAGGAAGTTTGATATTCACACTCACACCCACAACAAAGTACAGAGTGCCAGCTTTCGTCTTGGAAAACAGAGCAGACAGGAACAGGGTCCCTTTTTTACACTGAGCTAGGAGCAACAGTGCCAGCAAGATTATCTTTTCAAGTGGAACCAACTGTTCAACAAAGATACACCAGACCTCCCTGCAGTGCAGCTGTACGTCAACCAATTTCATTGAGAATTTTGTTTCTGAGACGGCTGAAGGATTTGGCTTCATGATCATCAATCTTGGAAATTATGAAAAAGTTGGGGGAGACTTCAAGCAGCAAAGGGCTGTGCTGTTACACAGAAATTGAGGTCGCAAACCATAGTTTTTTCACCATAGCCTATCTTTATGAGGGAAAATGGAGTAATTTAACTTTGATCTCTTGGTACATGTAAAAGTCAGGTTGGTAACACTGATAGTAATTTAAAATAAAAAGTGTACATTGAAATACTTTACACACCAATTGAAGCTAGAATTAAACATTAAAAGATAAATATTTGATAGAGGTTATATCCGGTGCTGTATTATAAGCTCCATGGAAACTGCATCACTTCTTTTCTTTGTCAAATAAAATGAGAACATTAAATGCTATATGAAGAAAATCTAGAGGCAATGATGTTCTAGCACTTAGTGTTCTGCTGTATAAAAATGCAAAGAAATAGCTCATTTGAACATCAATGTTTTCATTTCAATAACTAAACCCTGTTTATCAGTTTAGGAAAATGCCAAATCTTGCAGAACAGAACGCAGGCCATATTACTGAAGAACCAGAAAAATCATACGGTATTTCACTGAAGATAGACACAGTTTTATACAGAACTGAAGAAGAACATAAAGTCACTTTGTTCCAGAAAGGCTTCTTGTCACTATTAAAAAACACCAAACAGAACCATCGGTGTATCCTATAAGCAAAACACTTTCTTTCCTTTTTGCATGCGATTACAGCAGAGTGGAGGTGAACGATTTACTATTGACAGAAATGTGTTCCTTTCTCTGTCTGCTTCTCTTGCTCTATCCTGCCCTTCCACTCAGTGGAGTTGCTGCTCCCAATCTGACAACATTAATTTGATTTGAAATGTCACTGGTATAGTAAAACATTGACCTTCCCCAACCAGTGTTCCCTAGTTACTATTGCTAAAGCTGTTTCACTTCAAGTGGGATGTACACCAGACTAAATGAAAGAACTGGCAGGCAGAATACTTGAAATCAAACTAATTATATTTAAATGATAGATTAACAATTAGTTGGAAGTCCTCAAACAATGTATATAGATAACCAACTTATGCTCTTCTGTTAAAATGAATTCGAGATATTAAATACAATCATACAGCTTTTGGCAATATTGTACAATTTTCACACAGATAATAATGACTAACATTGCTTTAGATAAGTGCTTTGAAGGCAACTCCATTTAAGAATGAAGAGAGCAATACAGTCCTGCACACCATGTCAGTGTAGCAGTCGTGTTTACAAACATATCTGATGTCAGGGCACTGGCTCCTGAGAGTTGCAAATAAACAGCATTCCATAGTCCAAAGGGTGTCTGTCTCATAATCCCTGAGGCTGTGACTGGTCAATAATGATGATGATAGGAAAAAAAGAATTGGGTTATGGATTGTCCCTGTACATTTGTGACTTTGTAGAATAGATTTTAATTGCAGTGACGCTCGGAAAAAGCACAGAGAGTGGAAAACAAAACAGTTCTCTTGTCTGGTCAGTTATGCTCATAAACCCTATGATCCTCTGTAAAGAATAATAGTTTTCTAAAAGCTCTCAAGGAAACTGTAATTACAATATTCTAATTTTTCTCTCTATTTATCCAGAACCCATACATTCATCTTATTCCACTTTTACTGCTTCGTATCATTGCCTTTCTCACAATCTCATCTTTCCAAAACATGAATATGATACCTCCTTTCCTTTTCCTCCTGCTATTCCATATTTAATGTGTCTCCTTTTTTCTTCTTACTCCATAAGCGCACGAAACACATTGCTTACTTACAATGAACCTTCCTGTTCCAGAAGTCTGGAAATAACCTGTAGTCATTTCAGGAGCTTCTCTTTTCCACTAAGAAAAAACACAATTTACTCAAAAACCTACAATTCCTGCCACATTTTTTCACATCTTGGGTAAAGCAGGAATATGCTCTTTCTGCTTTTTCTGTGAGGGCCCCTAAATGATAATATTTGTACAGCTAAATGACATTTTCCGTAGTTCTTCCTTTTGCTAATATGAAGTAATAGCTTTGTTATTGTTTTCTGATTAGATGAGTTGGTATAAGATAATGGAAATAAATTTATACTGTTGTACATAAAACAATGAGAGTGATTAGGCTGTAAAGTGACTGCTAAATCAATCTTGGAAATGCAGCAGATTCCTATCTCCCTTTGACACTGCGGGTTCCATTTGGGTTAACGATGGCTATCGGCACAGGCCGAGGGGGAGCCCCTTCATTCAGTTTGCATGGCTTGACTTTTGTCACAAAGACAACACTACAGACATCTGTGTGGATGGCAGAACAACACCAACACGGTTTGTGGTATAACACAAATTCACACATTTTTCTAAAGCTGAGTGAGTACATACTGTGTTCTCTCTTGCTCAGTGAGGACAGTATGGTGTGTTTGCTCACTGACTCCTTATGATGATTGCTTTAAGTCTAGCAAAGGGACGTCATCATCACCTCCGCCTCCTTCTTTTCTTTCCTGCTTAAGGACGACTTCTGGGATAGTCACCCCTATTTCAGTTGACTGGGAAGCAGCTCTTGTTGCACTATTCTTGTCTTTCTTTACCTTAGTGATCACTTCCGTGTAAGAGATTTCTTCAGTGAAGGGCTCTGCTGCTGGGAGCTCAGAGGCGATGTGTACGCTGGCTTCCTGGATCCCCTCCTGACCTTCGGCTCCCGTTCGTTCTTTGTTTTTTTTATGGATCTTGAATGTCTCCTTTGTTGGAGCAGCTTGTGAAATGGTTTTCTTGATCCTTATCCCAGATTGTTTCAGTCTCTCTCCTGACTGCCTGATCCTCTCTCTCCTCTCAGGGGTCACTATCCTAGTTTGAAGCCTGTTTACCTTCTTGCCAAAATTTTGTCTTGTCTTTTGCATATTTTCCCTTGAAAATGCCTTTTTGATGTCATCAATGCGCCTCATGCCTGATTTCTTGAACTTGGTTGCTTTGCTTTCTTCGATATAATATTCTTCATCAGAAGACAGATCATCAGGTGGGAAGAAATCGTCCTCTATAGTTTCACCTGCTGTCATCTCTTTGATAACAGAGAGAGATGAAGGACACTCGGTTTCCTCCTGCGAATGAAAGCAGAGAGTCATGTTCCAGCAAGTGTGTTTCAAAAAGATGGTGATTCAAGTATTTTTTTTTTTTTTTGGTTGGCTTGCAGTTAATTAGTGGAAATATAATACTATAACAAAGTAAGGTAGGCCTGTACCATCGTACTCGATCTGTGCATAACACAAATGGCAAAAGAAAGCTTTGCCAAGTTCTGTAAAGATATCATATGCATGATTAAATATTTCTTTTCACTGTGGTTCTACCTGAAATTAATTAATGTAATGGTCCTATGAGTACTGGCCTCTAATGGTTTTCAGAGCAGATTTGTCTAGGTCTTTTCAGTTTGGTTTTTCCTTTTTTTTGGGCTTATCTGCTTCTCTGGATTGGACCTAGATCCGTTATTCCTCGCCAATAAAAGCAGACACTGTAGACAAAAGAGGCTCTTGGGCTTGTATCAGCTGTATACTGTGCAAGCAAATGCCTCAGTGATATCAGTAGCTTCAGTCTGCTACTATTACCGAGACAGTTGTGCATTTTTGACTATTTGGAACTTAGCAAACACTTCTGTTGCTGCCCAGAACGGGATGAACCCCAGCATATCAACTTACACGTGCTGGCTGCACAAGGGGACAAAGTCAGTAAAGCAGGGAAATGTTATTTGGTAAACCCAGTAACATTCAATTCACTCAGCACCTGTACCATCCCTGAGATGGACATGATTTGTCCCATCTGGAAATGCATGATATTCCTGAGCAAGCACCTTTGTCTCCTGTGGTGACTTTGGTGGCCTATTTGAGAATGCCAAATTATATATTTAGATCACACATTTAATGTGTATCAGCTGCACGCTTGGAAGTGGTGACTATCCTAGATACCTTAGCCCTAGGAATTCACGCAGCCTCTCCAAAGAAAAATTGCTAGAGGCTCAAAGCTCAAAGACATGGAAGACTTCCAAAAACTGTCCACAGAAACAAAACCAAAAAAATTTACCTAGAATCAGCTAGTGGTTAAGGACATCTGAGAAAAAAAAAAAAGGGAAAAAAGCTTATGGCAGTGAAGGAGTTATCTGAACAGGGAGAATCTCCTAAGAAAGTTGTTTCCCTGATCTGCATGGACAGTACAAATTTGTGGCTCAGTGTCAGTGAGTTACTTCTATCTAGAAGTGCAGTGTATGCAGAGTAGAAAAATTGTAACTTGTAGGAGGTGTATGAGAGGGACAATGACACCCCCTTCTTCCCTCCCAGCTTCTCACATGCACGTGCATGTGCTATTCTCCCACAAGGAGCAGCCCTTTGAGGTGCAAACAGGCACTCTCTAAGGTGTTTCCCATTAGTACTAACCACTTCGGCTGATTTCTGATGCCTGACAGTGTCAGGACTCTACCCTTAGTATTACCATCCTAATGTAGGAAATAGGAGAGATATTGAGGCTGTGAACCCATGAATAGCAAGTCAGGATAACTGAATATTTTGCTGTGAACTTGTTTCCAGCCAAAAAGATGTCTGTCATTTTTCACAGTGACTCATTAGTAGTGAGTCATGCTATTTTACTGAGTGCTAGCAATACATAAAATAACATACATTGAGCTATTTGACAGATAAAGCCCACTTAAGAATCTCTCATCATGCCTTGGCTTCTATAAAAACCCTCTAGTAAAATAGTTGTTAATGCTTAGAAAAAATAGGGACAAATTATGTTACATTGATTACAGCAGAATGTTATTCAACTCATCTGTCAAAATCAGCAGGAACAAAACTACAATGCTTTGCTAATAATCATCTTCATTAACATGTGCAAATTAACATTAATTATATAACGACTTCTACATATAAACATAATCTCTTTTTTTTCTGAAAATTAACTAAAACACAGCTGGATAATAATTCCTCAAAGTTTTTAAATTATAGCCCACTCCTTCAGCTGAACTGGTAACAAAAATATTTCCAGAATGAATATTCTGACATTTCAGTATATACAGAGATGAATACAATATGGGGAGAGAAATATGCCTTTCATATGAAGATTGCTTCTTAAAAGGAGGGAAGGCAGAAAGACTATTTTCTCTGCAATATTTGTCTTCCTTAGGAAGAAGAATTTGTCTGTACTTTTTGTCAATTGCCAGATTTTTATTTATTTAGCTTTATGTATTTACCTTTAGTCTGTTAGCTGAAGCAGAGAGCACTTTAGCTTTCATACACACATTAGAATTAAAAGTTATGGACAAGAACGTGTGAGATGCAGATCTTGTAGATGAGACACGGAAACTAGAGCTGCAGATCCTGAGAAATATTTTCATTCTCCTAGAGACTCACAGCATAAACTTTGCAAAATCTTTGATATTCTTCTTTTCCTTGGTCTGTGCACACATCTTGCAGAATCAAATGTAGCAAGGCAAAACATTAATGTGAGTTTCTATCTCCTCTGAAGATTTCTGGATGTTACCGAAGTGGAAAGTATTAGTGAACCTGTCTAGCATGCTAGGGAGATTTTGGAATAAAAATACAGTGATTTAGGCTCTGTAGGTGAGCTTTTTCATCTGCTTCCTTTCTCTCTCCTGCTCCTAACTCATTTCTTCTTATCACTAGATATCTGTGGGGCAGAGAGAAGAGCAGAGCTCATCCTTCCTGAGGCAGGAACAAGACACTTTAGTACCAGGTGGGAAACAGACAGAGTCAAAGCATGTAGCTACCAGCTCCTTTATAGGCTCACTAAAACCAAAGACCAAACACCTACTGATTTCAGCAGCACAGAACAAAGCCCTAAACTGGGTGAGAGATTTCTCCTTGTCTAGAAAGCAGATGGGACTGGGAATAGCAGGACTGGGCAGTCCAGTCTTCAGGGAGGGTGAGAAGGGAGGTCAGCCATTGGTGTTGCTGCTGCTTGCAAGCTTTTTGTTAAAAATCTGCTTAAGCATTTTGCTAGGAAGAATTTGTACCTGCCACCACCACCTCATGGGAGGTAAGGGAGGATCTAAAATGAGGACAGGAGATTATTTCACAGTAAAAGATTATTCGACAAGCAGTCGATTATTTTTAACATGATTTCTTGTGGAAAGAAGCATGCAATCATATGGGCTGTCTATCTATTAATACATAGAACATGTACTCTGCTTGCCTCGTCTACTGGAAAATACTGAAGACGTGCAAAGGCCAGAATCCAAAAACAAATCTGTAGAAGCTGAGCATTCCCTTTCCCTTTTATCACTCCTCCTAGAAGGAGCACCTGCAGAGGGTGCTCACACTGGTCCTGCTGTGTTTGTTGGCCATAATTGCTCATGTGCCATAATCTCCTGAAAAGGTATCCACCACTCAACATAAGGGAAACAGACCTTTCAAAAAGAACAATATTTTTTCCTTCTCTTCCAAGAAAAAAGTTGGTAAATCTGTCATGTAAGTGGTTGATTTGGAAGTTGTCTTGGTTTGTACAAGAAATACACTTGAACACTTATATTATGCATCTCCCACCTTCTCACACTTACATAGCCCCTCCACTAACACAGAAACATTCAGGCATTTTTCACCAATCTGAGAATGGAGCTGGGTTCTGACACAAAGAAATAAGTGCTCTTCTACGAAGCTGGCTGTGTTTTGAGTCATCCTGTCTGTCCCCCCAAGCTGGCATCTGTTCTGAGCAAACATGCCATGGCTCAGGTACCTTGCATGTAGATCTGAACCTTGTCAGGGGACAAGGGTGCTGAGAAGAGGGCTTGTGTGTTATGAATGGGTGTAGGAGGAGAGAGAGGAGAAAGAAGTCAGATTAGAGGGTGTGTTGAGACTGGAAATGTTTTGGAGAAATGCTTATGTGGCAAAGGAAATGAAGGCTGAAAGGAGAAAGACTTCAGGTTTTGTGGTAGCAAAGGAGGGACTGAAAGCATTGGTTGAATGGCAAGGGAAAATCCTGGACACCTTTGCAGTTGTGGTTGCAGGGTAGTTAGATCCACTGCTTAAGAAAAAACTTTAACAGACAAAACTTAAAGGTGTAACACTGTAACAGAGCAATTGCACAATTCAGGAGTGGCTGGTGAAGGCCCCAGCACAGCGAGTTTGCTAAGAAAGCATCTTAAACCTGAACTTCATTTTTTTCCTATTTTTTCAGTATTTAACCTCTCAAATATGCTTAGCCAAGGAATTTTGAGTTCTTAAGGGCCTGGCTGAATACAAAATAAACATATAAGTAACCCTCAGCTTTGATGAAGAAGGCCAGCATGGCATTGATTTGAACAGATGGCTCCAGGGGCAGAGAATATTGAAACCCAATGAAGTCTGACTCCATCACTGGCATTTTCACCCTCTGCTCTAATTTCAATTTAATTCACAGTTAGAAAATTTTCAAGGGGACATAGCCTGTGTCCTTCAAACCTTCCTTCTGCTCTTCAGCCTTTCCATCGGCTGCCAAAATTCTAGCTGCTCAGCACCCATGGGAGGGAACAGTGACCAGTTTGCAGGCACTGCTGACATCTTCTGACAACAAGGAAGGGATCAAAGCAGTAGCATTTTTTTCCTCATAGGATATAGTAAAGCATTTATGAGGGAAGGCTGATGCATCTGCTCCTTAACCACACAAAGGGAAAGGTGCTGACTTTTCCACCTCACTGATACCTTAAAACCAGTAGGTAAATAGTCTTAAATGTGGCAACACTATGAGACTCTCAAGGCGGCAATGCTCAGATAATTGAAACCCGCAGGGGAAAAGAGGCTGTTTCAGAATGTGCCTGCTTGATAACCCTGCCTGAACAGTCAGGCTCTCCTCTTCTCTGGGAAGAGAAAGGGGGAAATGGTGGAGCAAATTGTTTAGCAATGTCTCAGGTATTTTGCAGCCATGGTGTCCTGGCAAAGATTAGGTTGGCTCTAAAAGCAGCCTTCACTTACTGCTGCACTAAGGAGCCAAAGCGGGCTGCTGGAAGAACATCATGCCTTCAGCAAGGACTGTGGGGCTGGGAAAAGAAAAACTTGTTGAAAAGATTCCCTCACAAACATATTAGCTAAATTTCCACTCTTTGGGAGCACAGATGGGATCAATAATTTATAGCAGCAGTATTTTATTTTCCTTAAGAAAATGGTTGTTTTTCATTTAGAGTTCACTTGATCTGCTAAGCGACGCAGCGACATAATGTCCCTGTAAAACAATACTTGGGCTTTAAGTACCTGAACACTTTTAGTGACAATTTCAGTAATAATTTTATTATATCATTTGAAAATAAAAAATAATGGAAGATGAGGGCACTTTAATGAATGTAGCCAATTCAAGAGCTTTACATCCCTTGTCCTTTCCTGTTCTTTGGCACATGTATTCTAGGTTTGTATTTCAAAGCTCAGACTGGGCTTCCAAAGTTGACAAAGAGAAAAAAAGGTAATACACTGTATTACATGTAAATATTTGCTAGAAATGCTATAAACTGGTTTTGTGTTCTCTTTTCAAATAGCTTGAAAATGTAACTCTAAACAGCTTTAATAAAGGCAACAGTTATTAGCTCTCAACTATTACCTAATTTCAATTAACACTTTAGAGAACAAAGCTTTTTAAAATAAAAAAAAACAGAAAACCAATCTGACCAAATAAATAATTCACTTTTATTTATCTAAAATAACATATATATCTATAAAATTATGTACTGTATATATAAAATCAAGACTCAAAATGGTCCTAAAGAAACTGCTCACAGCATAAGTAGGGAGGAGAGACTGATGAAACTCCATAACTTGGAGTCATTGTGTTGCACAGGGAAAAGGTCACAGCAAATGATCTTTCAGTCCTGGGATGTGTGACAGGGAAAGTGCAGGTGATGATTAACATAAGCACAGATGGGACTGACTGGTGATCACCTGACAATTCTGAAGCAGACCACGAAGCAGCAAAATGGTCAAAGGCTACCCAGCGCCTGCTCTGGCACTGCTGCTGTGTCTATGACAACTGGTGATGCAAATGATGGGCAGCTTATGAGCAGGAAACTGCATTGCCACAATGTTTTAAAAAAATCTTAGAAATTTGCATGTTGAATGAATGATTTGTTATTCAGACTGGTAGCCAAGGTAAATCAGCAAAACATCTCATTGAAATTGTGCTTTAAATAAATATGAAACCACTGATGAATAACCAATTACAAATCATTCAGTACTTTTACTCATATTCTAACAGTTAAGAGTGAAGCTTTATAAATCTCAAGTGATCCCTTCATTTCTTCTGCAAATATGTCATTTCAGAATCTCTGCCAGCAGGCCAAAAAGCTTCTCAGATGAGAGAGAAATAGGATTATTTTAAAAGGCCACCTAAGAAATTTTACCAAGTGAAGTAGACAGAGAATAAACACTTCAGAATATAAGACTTTACAGCCAAGTGCTGTTGCTGCATTTAGAATTATTTTTACACAACGGAAAACCAGCCTGGTCAGAACAGTCAAATCCCCTCATTTCTCTTTTGTGAAGCCTAACACACATCCCTTTTATTTAAACTCTGACAGGAATTCATTAATTCAACCACCAGCATACAATGACTACAAAGGAACTCGTCTCGTTCTCCCATTATCATTGTCTGTAGCTCGCAGCAGTCAATGAGCACCCAGTTCCCAGTTACACCACATCAGTGGAGAAGCCCTTGGCTCCAGGCTACCGCATGCTGCATAAAAAGGACGACTGCAGCTTCAGGGGAAAACAAAAGCTTCACACTTTCTCTGCTTTGCTACTGCTTTATGGAACTAGACCAGGGAATAGCTCTGCAGGTCAGTTTGCAGGCTTGCAATCAAACTGGTGAAATTTCTCATTTTCCAGTTTTTCTGCAAGCCCATTGTAAGTGAAGGAGAAAAAGCAGCACAAGGGAAAAAAATATATTTGGTAATGTTTTGATTCGTTCATTCATCACATGGTGACTGCTCCTACAAGTCAGCTAGACCAGGGAAGGGTTCTCAATTATATGTGAAAGCCAGTTATCAGGAACTGCTTAACTCGTCTGCCCAAGCAACTGTGTCTCCATATGAACTCATTTCTGGACAACCTTTTAACGACATGGGGACAGCAGATACTTCTGATGTAGAAACTGTATCCAGAAGCAGATGTCTACAACAGGTTGGGAGAATCAGGTTCCACACACTTCTGTCTGCTTCCTTGAAAGGGGTATACAGGCCAAATGTACAAACATCCGTGTTACTGATGTCTAATGCCAGTATGATGGCAGATGAGTCCTGTCCCAGATCCTAAACTTCCTGTTTGTGACTTCACATACTCCTCATCTCTGTTTTGATCAACTTTACTCCTGTACTAAAGGAATAATTGCAAAGTGCGTCTATTTTCCGTAGTGCTGAGAACATGAATCCCAACCACATGTCCCCAGTCAAGTCCATTCCCAAATCTGTGCCTCAGGAATGAAGGGTGCTGCTGAACAGCTGGATTTGATGATCTCAAGGAGTCTTTTGCAATCTAAGTCATTCTATGATTCCATTCTAAGACACACATGTGCCCACAGCTCCTGGTGACAATTCCAAGCAGACTCTAGGACTATGGAGAAGAGGCACGACACAGGAGGCTCGTGTTGTAACTGCGCTCCTCTGCCGACCTGCAGGGCAACCACAACGGAAGCCCTGAACAGCTGCATCCAGTGCAAATGTAAACTAAGATCAGCTGTTTCCACCACTCAGTGCTAATGGGTGGAGAAAAATCAATGTCAGCTCTGAGAAGAGGACAGCCTGTCCCCCTGTCAGGATCATCCCAAAGGAACTGGGCTGGGGGCACCAGATCAAATGGTGTTGAGTCAAGTTATAATCTGGTATGAACACAGTCCTGTGAAATATGCAAGCTATTTCATTTTATGAACACAGAAATAGGCCAAAATCTGGATTTCTATTTTTTTTTTAAATTTTCCTTTCTCCTCATTCCTTGCAAGCATATCACTAGAAACACAGTTTTTCTTTAGCTGGTTGACAGCCTCTCCATGAGTGGCTGCTGCACAGCATGGGGCCAGCTCTTCACTTTGAACTGGAGCACTGGGCTCGACACTGCAAACAAAGGGCTCTTGTGACACTCTCTGACACAATCATTGGGTTTATTTTATTCTCTGTATTCTCAGCAAAGGCAATTACCTGTCCCAGCTGTAAAAATATTTCTAAGGTTTCTGCCACAAGACTCCAACAGAGGCCCTGTGTCACTGGGCTGCTGAGGCCAGTATTCTGCTTTCAGAGGTAGTCAGTCAATTTACACCATTTTTTTTCCATTAAGTTTTCAGGCTCCACTTTAATAGCAATTTAGGTTTCTTCTCTTCCTATGAGTTCTAGAAGCTGGTTGTCTTCAGGACTGGAGACATCCATTTAGGGTTTCAGATCAGAGCTAAAGTACAGGAATTAGCACCATGTACATGCAAATTAGCATTATCCCAGCTGCAAAAGTAATTTGGTCTCTTGTCTGTATTTCTTTCTATGAACTGACAGCTTCTGATTTTGAGCACATTTTATTAGTATCACACCTTTTCTGTACCAAGATTTTCAAGGAAAATATTACACAGTTGACAAAGATGGCCTTAGAAACACTTTCAGAAACCCACAGCAAGCTTCACTTCACATTTCAACACAATGCACCGCCACCTGTTGTTTTTCCAGATTATCTGTTATGAGGCAAGACACCAGGCACATAAATATGAGAAAGGATAAGACCCCCCATGTTTCTGCAAAACAGAAAAATGATCAAGTACGAGCCACCTAACACAATCTGCTCTGGGTGAGCTGTTTAACTCCGTGCTTCTAAGGATTTTGTTCTGCGGGGCCTTTTTTGAGCCTGCCATTCTTATGCCCAAACAATACCGGATTAGTGGCAATCTCCTGAGCTCCTGACACCCTGATTTCTACTGCCACTTCAGGTGAAAGTGCTTCCACCTCAGGTTTCCAGAATGTTGTCCCCATCTTGATCTCACCATTCTTACCATCTAGTCATTATAATCACAGAAGGTCTGTGGGCAGGAGACGACACTTATATTTTAACTTATTTATGCATAATATAAGTGGCACGTGCAAGGTTGCTTCTGTGAACCTCTCCCCGTGTGTGCATTGGAACAACCACAGGGCAAAAAAATCAGTTGTAACCTGACTGTGTAGGCCAGTCAAGCTATAACCTTACTTGGTTTATGACATGTCCACTAATTTTAAATGTCAGACACCAGTGAGTGAAACAAATGCATGTATCCCTTCATAAGAAGTCGTTACTCATTTATGGTGCTTATGTGAAGTAATAACAGAAAAAAGCCCAGTACCAGTAACATGGACTTTCTGGTGCCTGAACAGTTCCATTTAAAGAGGGACTTGCAGAACATGCAGAAAAGCAAATGAAACAAGTTCTTTCAGGGTAAAAAAAAAAA